>CM061749.1:57814220-58165382 GCA_030979885.1 Lolium multiflorum | reverse complement strand
ATGTTCCAACTTTTCTATACAAAGTTATCCCATAATGCAGAGGCTGTTCAAATTAGATGCATCTGAAATAAACTCATGTTTAATCATGGAAACAAAATCAGCTTTTCTATAGAAAGCGGAATATCTAAATGGTGAGGTCCCACACCATGCATAGCTAATAAGCGAGAGGCGATAAGACCTCCACAAATTCCTCCTTTCACACGGTTAGTAGCAAGTCTACAAGCTATTAAAGCACCCAAATTATAAGTCCTATCCTGTTGCAAAGCGGCAGCTAAGAAAGCCAAATCTTGGACAGATAATTTACCTCCATTCTTTCTAGCAAGAACGCACTTTGTAACGAAATAAGCAAAGTAGCGGATAGCTGGTTGTTGAATGCTACTAATCTTACCACCATCATTGGAAGCTCCTCCCATTACAAATCATTGTACTAAAGATTCGAGAGCTCCTTGATTCCCACGATCTTCTCGCGAGGATCCCAGTAGCGGCACTTTCTAATTCTTTGTACAAAAATCACTGAAAGGAAAGTTGATAGTTTTGTTATAAATCTTGTACCGGACCATGGGGTTAGTTTGAGACCGATGAAATTCGAATCCTGCCGACACCGTTAGTTTAGCATATTGGTGAGGTTCACCAACAGTAAAACCTTCCAACCCTGCATTGGAAATCAGTGTTTGAACATCTTGCAGGATTCCTGCATTCCGCATAAAATCCGTGCATGGGTAATAAGAGGGGTATACTCCCTCTTCACGATGAACTCTCATGACTTGTACCTCCAACTCTTGTTGGTTAAGTTGTGCATACTCCCCTCCATTTTCGAAATTTTCAACAACCATTATAAAATTTGATTTCAAGGTATATAATTGAAGGGAACTACCTGGAACTTGCTAGAGTACTAAACATACATCAAAACTAATTTTTACCACTTAGAACAAGCATGCAAGCTCACTAAACATGTTATCTACAACAAAAAATATTCAAGATATACTCAACCAAATGAAATTCTAATTGGACAATCAAAGGAGTCACATACCAAGGAGTAAATGTGCCAAATTTCGATTTAAAACGGGCGAGCAAGGAGATCAAAAATCGCGAGCTCTTGAGCAAACGCGAGTGAGAGGAACTTGGTGCGAGTTTTCGGGAGAGAGAGATGTCTGGGAGGAAGAGATGAAGTAATGGGGCAGGAGGGGCCCACACCAAATTGCGCGCCCACCTCCTTGGCCGCGCGGACTGTGGTGGCCACCCTGTGGTGCCCCACGGGTCATCCTCTGGTGCTCCCATGTGCCTCGTCGAAAAATAGGACCAACGGTGTAATTTTTGTAATTTTAGAGAACTTCAAAAAATGCACATTTCGGGTATTAAATTAATTATTGCTGCGCGGAAAAATGATTTCCAAAATCTTAAACAACTAAAGCATATTGCAAAACAAAAAATGCTACAGAAGTAAAATAAGTGGAGGAAGGAAGAAAGAAAGAAATGTTGTTTAGCTCTTTATGCATTAAAATATACTTGTTAACAAGGTTGATCAAGTCTTGCTACCAAATAAATTTTATATGACATAAGAAGAAATAAACCCCAAATCAATCATGTTACCTTATATTGAATTGATATGGATCCAATCACAAGAGTTTGATATTCTTCTTTAGGCTCATATATGACAATCAATGGATCCCACTTTGATAGTTTTCACATTAAAAATTGTATTAACTCCACATACTTTATCAATCCTCTTGGGAAAATAGACAGTGTGTTCCTTATCATCAACATTGAAAGTAACCATGCCTTTATTGCAATCAATAACAGCCTGCTATTAAGAAAGGGTCTTCCAAGAATAATGGACATATTATCATCTTAGCATTTCCAACACAACAAATCAGTTAATATCAAGCAATGCTGAGTAACTTGAACGGGAACATTTTCACATAAACCAACAGAATAGCAGTAGATTTATCAGCCATTCGCAAAGATATATCAGTTGGTATCAACTTATCTAAATCAAGTCTCTTATAAAGGGAAAAAGGCATTACACTCACACACTGCTCCCAAATCACATAGAGCAGTTCTAAACTAATTATTCTTAATAGAACAAGGAATAGTAGGTATACCTGGGTCGCCCAACTTCTTTGGAACTTTGCCATTGAAAGAGTAATTAGCAAGCATAGTGGAAATTTCCTCATTGGGGATTTTCCTTTGTTAGTAACAATATCTTTCATATACTTTGAATAAGAAGGCAATTTAATAGCATCAGTCAAAGGGATTTGCAAAAATAAAGGTTTCATCCAATCACAAAATTTATTATAATGTTCCTCCTCCTTTGATTTTAGTTTCTTAGCAGGAAAAGGCATTTGCTTTTGAACCCAAGGTTCTCTTTCAGTACCATGTTTCTCAGGAATAAAATCTTCTTTAGTGTACTTTTTATTTTTAGCAGCTTTTCGGGTTCTTTTTCAATTTCTTCTTTATCGAGTATCATTCTTATCATTATCTTCCTCATGTTCATTACCAGTTTCAGCATCGTAAATAGAAATACTATTAGGATCATTCAGAGAGATTCTACAACATTCTTATGTTTCTTTTTCTTTTTCTTAGATGGAGCACTAGTTTTAGTTAGTTGAGAATCTTGTTCAACTCTTTTGGGATGCCCTTCAGGATATAGAGGATCCTGGGTAGAAACACCACCTCTAGTTGTTACTTCATAAGCATGTTTTTCTTTAGAATTATTTCCCAACAAGTCATTTTGCACTTTAGTAAGTTGATCAATTTGAGTTTGAACCATTTGAAAATGTTTAACAAGTATCTTAACATCATTGGAGGTTCTCTCCACAATACCATGCAATTCACTAATAGCTCGAGAATTTTCCATTAAATGATTCTCTACTCTCATATTAAAGTTTTTTTGCTTAACAATATAATTATCAAATTCATAAGCATTGAGCAGGAGGTTTTGAATACGAATATCTTCCCTAGTAAAGCGTTGAAGAGAGTGTACCTCAATCATGGATGAAGGGGAGTATCTCACATAAATCTTCTATAGGAGGTAAATTCTTCACATCTTCAAATTTAATACCCTTTTCTTTAAGAGACTTCTTGGCTTCCCTCATATCTTCATCATTTAATTTAATCATACCCCTCTCTTCTATCGGTGTCTGGGTTGGTTCAAGTGTAGACCAATCATCATGATTCCGGCCTATTTTAGCCAATAATTTTTCAGCATTGCTGGAGTTCTTCCTGAAAACACAACGACACAACTATCCGAGGTATGCCCTAGACTCAATGGTTAGTCCACTATAAAATATATCAAGTAAATCATGCTTTTCCAAATCATGGTCGGGCCAGGGCTCTAGAGCAAAATCTCGCCTAAACCTCAGGCAATTTCTCTCCATCTTCCTCGGTCAAAATTATAAATTCTCTGTAAAGCAACATGTTGAGCACTAGCAGAAAGTATTTCCTAAGAAAACATCAAGCAATTCTTTGGGACTTTTAATCCAGGAGGCAAATTATTATACCAAGTTTTAGCATCATCCTTTAATGAAAGGAAAATTTTAGCGACAAAATAAGTTCGCATCTTGACATCATGGAAAACAAGCCACTGAGTAGATAACTCGGTCTGTGTTCAAAAGACTTTCTTTTTCAGTAGTCAAAAGGGTGTTTTCTCAACAATAGCTATGAGATAGATCAAGAGAAAATCATAGTCTTTATCCCTAATGTTTATAGGAGATGTGGCAAATTTAGGATCGGGAGATTTATATAAAATGTTCGCAAGCAACTTTTTAATTTTCTTGCATCAGTAGTAGCATTGCATTTTTCAATAAAATCATCATCAAGCTCTACATAATCTTCATCAAGATCATCACTAGAATATTCCAAGACTCAGAAAAAGGTGTAGCGGCATTTTCATTAGGAGTTTAAGATTTTCAATTTGTCTAGACTTAGCAATTGTAGCATCTAGAAAAGATCCTAACGATCCATCATTATCAAGCACAACCGAAGCATCATCACAATTATGAGAGGAATTTTCAGATTCAGAGAAGTACCAGGATTTGAAGCTTGTGGTGGTGAAACAAGTTTACTTATCACAGATGGTGAATCAAGAGCAAAAAGGTACTAAGAGTTGTACCTTTTCTTGTAGTGGATGGTAATATGGCGATCTTAGTATCGCGAGGTTTACCCATGATGGAGAATTTGCAGCGAACAATATCAATCTAAGTGAACTTCCAAATAAAGCTATGCTCCGCGAACGCGCCGGAAAATAGTCTTGATGACCCACAAGTATAGGGGATCGCAGGTCTTCGAGGGAAGTATTACCCAATTTATTGATTCGACACAGGAGACAAAGAATACTTGTAAGCCTTAACAGCGGAGTTGTCAATTCAGCTGCACTGAACAGAACTTGTTCGCAAGAGTTTATCCATTAACAACTTTATAGCAGATAGGAATAGTAAAATAACGAGCGGTGAAATAAAGGCAGTGGTGATTATAGTAAACGGCAGGATTAAAATACTGCAGGCACATGGACGGATTAACGGGCGTGCATGGATGAGAGAAACTCATGTAACAATCAAAGCAGGGGGCATTTGCAATAATAAAACGGTATCCAAGTACTAATCAATCAATAGGCATGTGTTCCATATATAGTCGTACGTGCTCGCAATGAGAAACTTGCACAACATCTTTTGTCCTGCAGCCGGTGGCACCGGCCTCTAGGGAAACTTTGGATATTAAGGTACTCCTTTTAATAGCGTACGGAGCAAAGCATTAACACTCAGTGAACACATGTGATCCTCACATCACTACCATCCTAAATTGTCCCGATTACTACTGCCATTGGTTCCTGACAACGACATGTGTATACAACTTGGGTAAGATCATAAACAACGAATATCTTCATGAATCAATGACATGTTCAGATCTGAGATCATGGCACTCGGGCCTAGTGACAAGCATTAAGCATAACAAGTTGCAACAATATCATAAAAGTGACATCTACGGATACTAGGCACTATGCCCTAACAATCTTATGACTATTACATGAGCCAATCTCATCCAATCCCTACCATCCCCTTCAGCCTAGCGGGGGGATTACTCACACATGGATGGGGGAAACATGGCTGGTCGATGGAGAGGCGTTGGCGGTGATGGCGGTGAAGATCTCCTCCAATTCCCCGTCCGGCGGAGTGCCAACGGAGACTTCGGCTCCCGAGACGGAGTTTCGCGATGTGGCGGCTCTCCGGAGGGTTTCCGGCGACCGACTTCTCTCCGTGCGTTTTTAGGTCGAGGCCGATAAGTAGTCCGAAGGGGGCGTCGGAGGCCGGCAAGGGGGCCACACCATAGGCCGCGCGCGGCCCCTAGGCCGCGCCGCCTTGTGGTGTGGGGCCCTCGGGCCTCCACCTTACTTGTCCTTACGGCTCCGTCGGTATTCCGGGGAAAATAGGGCCATACATAAATTCCGAAGTTTTCCCGAAAGTTGGATTTCCGCACAAAAACGAGACACGAGCAGTGCAAAAAGCGTTGTCCGTGTTAGTTGTATCCAAAATACACAAATTAGAGCAAAACAATAGCAAAAGTGTTCGGGAAAGTAGATACGTTTTGGACGTATCAAAAATTGATTCTACATAAAGTATCATTCAAGCTACGGGGCATTGCCGATCTGACGTGAGTTCGGCAAAGGCGAGAGAGACGGTGTCGAATACATCCAGCGCTTCAAGACCGTCAGGAACCGATGTTATTCGGTTCGTTTATCGATAGGAAACGATCGAAGTATGGCGATAGCAGGCCTGTCGGCGCCGCTCAAAGATGTGACCTTCCAAGCGAGACTGATTCGGCAGCGATATGGTTCGAAATTGGCATCGTATGAACAACGCACCGGAATTGTTCAGGACAAGTTCAAGCGCGTCGCCCTGATCGAGACGGGAGAAGATGAAGATTGCAGAGATCGAAGTCGCTGAATGGACTCGGGGGCAAACCCGTGTCCTGCAAGTGGGTGAAACAACCAGGGCTGCAAAGGGTTTGACTTTGATTTAAGCAAAACGGGCAGATTTTTGATTCTGCTAAGGAAAAACAAAAGTTGCAGAGGCCACAAAATCCCCACGTTACAAGAGAACGGAGGTCATATTGCAGTGGCATCACACGTTCACTCATGCCACCAATGAATGCAAAGTCTTGCGCGGACAGATTCAAATGGCGATAGAACAAGGCCGATTACTCTTCGGTCAGTTTGCCATGAGAGTTGATACGCATCCGTTTCCTGAAGTCAACATGGTCGATCTTAATCAGCGCCGGAAGCGAGCCGGCTTCGTTTGATATCAACATGGCAGGGCTTGCAGACGCCATAGCAGGATAAGCCAGAGAGCAGTCACTCCGTGGCAAAGATAAGAGGAGGCCGATCGCACGGCCCGCTCCATGATGGCGAGGTATTTGACGAGGAAGAGGTGAAGCGTGCGGTATCAACGACCACTTTCCGCGCACCTCCTTAACAAATATGAGCAGCAGTATGACCGACGTCGGCGCTACGACGTAGATGATGAGAGATATCGTCGGTCTGATGCAGATGACAGGAAATACCGTCGATATA
Organism: Lolium multiflorum; assembly: GCA_030979885.1. Classification (NCBI taxonomy): domain Eukaryota; kingdom Viridiplantae; phylum Streptophyta; class Magnoliopsida; order Poales; family Poaceae; genus Lolium; species Lolium multiflorum. The sequence continues at coordinate 58,158,817 of CM061749.1, read as the reverse complement.
ATAGAAACAATGAAGGGTATGACCGTCAAGCTAGAGGGAGGTCAAGAGAGCAAGAGGACATGATAGGCATTGGAACTGTCCTTTCTTCAAACACTGCTGGGACTCAGAATGAGCCGATTGCCTACAATCGAGGACTGCCCATGTAGACAAGAGGAAGGGAACAAATGAAGTTTCGTGTTCAAGCGTCTAGGGCCTCTCCCACCTCGGAACAAACGAGCCGAGTCATCTCGAGATGAAGATTTCGAGGAGTCGGATGAAGAAGAAGATAGATATCACCGGCCAAGGTGGTGCCCGATGGACTCAGCCACTCGGAAGCGCAGAGTGCAACGCTACGAAACTTGGAGGAAGCGAGGCGCAGACACTGCACGTTGAGGAAAGCACGGCCCGATGGCCGTGAAAATTCAGCAAACATTGGAGATGGAGACTCGCCCACCAAAGAAAGTGTGCGACCCAGCAGACAAAACGATGCAGAGGCATCGTGATACAAACATGGTGTTCATCCTTGTCGAGTTTTGTGCTCCAAGAGACGAAGTGTCGGTGTCACACGGTTGATTGCGGCCCGCGTGGTCATCTTTGAGAAGCCACGAGAGAGGAGCTACAGCATCGAAAGCCTATACTTGAAAGGTTATATCAATGGGCAGCCCATCGCAAGATGCTGGTTGACACGGGAGCAAAAGTCAATATAATGTCGTACTCCATGTTGCGACGTTTGGGACGTTCAATGAAGATTTGATCAAGACCACGTCACTAAGCGATTTCAACGGCCGGGCGTCGAAGCCAAGGGTGTTACGAACGTAGACTTAAGCTGTCGTGAAAAACCATCCCTACGTCGTTCTTCATCGTCGACGGCAAAAGCACTTACGCTGTCCGCTAGGAAGGGATTGGATCCACGCTAACTGTTGCATTCCATCCATAATGCATCAGTGCATCATACAATGGGATGGAGATGAAGTGGAGGTTGTTCATGTAGATGACTCGATCGAGATCTCTTTGGCTGGCATGAACATTTGGGATGCAGAGGACCAAGAGCCGCTCTGCGGAATCAAGAGGGACTGTGGCGCATCGAAGCTTCAAAAAAAACGGGGTGAGGCTGGTTTTATCCGGCTTTCGTAGCAAGATCCGAGTCGATGGATGTGCATGGCGAGGCCGATCCTGCGATCGGCCCCAAAAAATAAAAAGCAAGGATCTTACATCAAGCATGTCACGGTAGTGGAATACGGGTGGAGTAGAGACCTTCCTACGCAATACAAGCAGGAGGCCGATTCCAGCAATCGGCTAAAATTATTCTCACCACACGTGTTAGCCGCTGTGCTATTTAGCATGGTAAGTTGTGTGGCAGGCTTGTAGTTGACTGGAAAGCCGATATCTTCAATTACTTGAAGGATTCGGCTCGGGGGGGCATACACACAGAGAAGGTACGAGGCCATCGAAGTATGTACCCAGGAGGAGCCGATTCATGAAATCGATCGGCTAATAAAAAATCGAAAATAGAAAAATAGAAAACAGGTATGGGACATCGACTTAAGAATAAACAGCCGATGCACGACCATCGACTTTAGAATTACGAGTTTAAGCTGCCACTTGAGCAGGCCTCGAAGGAAAGTTTCTAAGGCACAGAGTGCACCAGCACACGTGATCCACCTCTGCCAATCTCGGCCGTCATCATCATCCTTGACTGAAGGCGGACAACGTCACGAGGCGGCCGAGCTTCAACTGGGGCGTCACGCTGGGACGTGGGGCTGGATTTCTTCAAAGATGTTCTTCACCTCCTCGGAGTTTTCGACCAATGTCTCAATGGGTGAAGAAAGCGAGCTTTGAGGCGTTGGAGTTGGGTAGCGATGACGCCGGGACTTGGTTCATCACGTGCGTGGGAGAGGCCGGCTCGATAGATTCGGGGTCGAACGACGCAAGCTGAGATCACAAACAACAAGAGCAGCATAAGCACGGGTAAGGGCGAGCCCAACAAAGGGAGCATACCTCTCCTGGGACCATGGGAACGATGACGAAGCAATCGGGCAGCGTTTCTGGGGTTTGGCCAAGGTGGCGACTTGGTCGATGTCACCTTTAGAGGTTGTTACGTCCGGGGTTGTGGAGGAATCGAACCATCAACATCCCCGGAAGTTTCATCGATCCCAAAAAAGATGGTGGTGCGAGCCAAAGCACAAGAATTGAGCTAGGAGTTGGAGAGCCATTACATTGGGAGCTTCTTGGTTCGAGGAAGGGGGTTGCTGATCCTTGAGCCCTCTTGGTGCATCGACTCTTTGTGCGTAACCTTCCTGCCCTGTTTGATGAACTGAAAGGGTAGCAATTCAGGGGCTGACCTTGTCTTGGGCCGATGGTGGCACATCGGCTGGTTTTGCGTGGCGGTGTCCTCGCTCGAGCTTGAGCCTCGTCGAATGGACTGCGTCTACGTGTAAGAGGTCTACAAGGCAGGATTAATGAATTAACATGCTATTAAAGCCTAGAAGGATGTTGCCCTTCAAAGTTTTCCTGGCAGCCATCTTCTCACCGTCGTTCTCGCGATGGAGGCTCGGGGGTGCTGGCCAAATTCTTTGCTTTTGGGAGCCGATTTTGTTGGAATGCTGGCTCTACATCACAACCTTGTTGAAAGGTGGTGAGTTCTTGTGAAGAGAACCACCGGAGCTGGTGGGAGGAATTTGAAGAGGGAGCCATCATCATTGATAGGCTGGGCCATCTTGTTGCTGCAAAAAGCAGCGCAGGGTTATAAACATCACTGTAAACTATCACAAGGAAATTTGTGGGCAAGTGGTAGAAGTATCACTTGGCATCAAGTTGTTTCACAACGGTCCTAGAGCTCTCCTAAAGGCATTAATGCAGGTTTTGGCGGTAAATCTAACATTACGTCTGGTGATTTGGGCGGTTAGGATTACCTTGAGCAGACCGTGGCATTATTGCTTGGATGATTCCGCCATTGGGTTCGCTACGGAGTTTGGATTTGCGTGTCCAAGATCTAGGGTTCGCGGCTGCGGGCTGGACCTGTTCGATTGGAAATTTGGGATCTGAATTTGAGCAAGGGTTGCGGGTTACCGTTTGAGGGGATAAGCTGAATTGACCGTCGCAATTTCTCGTGAAGAGTGATGCGTTGCCATCGGCTCATTGAGCATTGACCAAGTTGACGATCGGCAAAGTCAGGATGAGGGGAAATCGGCTAAATCGGCATAAAGAAATCGGAAAAATCAAATTAAAGGAAGTTCTTCATTGATAATGGGATTTCTTACATAAAGAGCTGATTGCCCTCAAAAGGAAGAACAGGGATACATTGCCCCATCTACTACTACCGATCCTATGCTAAGGATCCTATCTATAGGCCATCGCTGCCCTCGTCGTCGCCGTTCATTCTATCGGCACTACTGCGGAGCTCATCGTCAGCTCCGCGGCCGCGGCGAGGCCCTCGTTGTCCTCGTCCTCCTCGTGAGCGTCGTCGTCGATGTCGAAGTCGGGGCGGCCGAGCGGAAAGCGCTGGCGGCGGCTCGTCGGAGGAGGTGTCGTCCTCCTCATCCTCTTCCTCCTCTCCTCTCGAAGGAGGTGAAGTCGTCCCGGGAGAAGCGATCGTCATCGCTCTCCTCCTCCGTTCCCGTCGGCGAGGAAGCGGAGCTCACTCTCCCCATCGGTCAAGGATTTGTCATCCTCGGACCAGACAGAGGAGTCGTGGTCTTCCTTGTCCCACGTTGTTGGGGCAAGGATGTCGTACGCGCCTGCGTGCCCCACTCTGGTGTCGACTCTCGAAGGGGAGAGGACACGTAGGAAAGACCCGACGAAGTGGAGGAGGAAGAAGAAGAAGAAGACATGGTGGCAGAGGAGGGCTTTTGGAGTGCTAATGCGAAGGGGATGAAGAAGTGAACTGCAGGATGCGGTTAAAATAGAGGCGATATAGTGGAGATTTAATGCTCGGCAGTTTTCGAGGATGTGGTGCAACTGTCAAATCGTGCAGAGAAGTTGAGAAGGCAAGGCATCATGATGAAGAATCTGCGACGGTTCTGCTCTGCCACGACATGACCCTTCGAAGGAAAAACAGTGGTTTTGAAATTATCATTGCCAAAACCGGGGGGCATGTGTTATCACCGGTTTTGGCCAAATCGGGAGATGGGCCGTAAGTGAAGATGGGCTTGAAAGATATACACGTGGAGCGTCTTTGAAGCGCCCTTGCGAAGAGTTTGGGCTAGATTGCCCGTGTATACGTAAATATAGTAGATTGCATCTTAGTTTAGAATTAAAAGATAGAGTTTAACCCGTGCACGGTTAGGTGCACGCCCGAATTAGAAAGTCCCTTGGACTATAAATATGTATTTAGGGTTATCGAGAAAGAAAAACCAGGTGCATCGCCACCCCTTCTTTCGAGGGTTTCTTCCGGGTAAACATAATGCTGCCTAGATCGCATCTTGCGATCTAGGAGCGTCTATTCGTTACCTTGTGTTGCTCGTGCTGAAGCGTTGTTGATGGCGAGTAGCACTATTTATCTTAGATATTTTGGGGCTTGCATGGATGCTTTTCTTATGCATATTTGCTTAGCTATGCCGTCCCTCGATATCTAGCTGCCCTTATACCTATCTAAGTGTAAGGGCAGCACCTTGTTCGTTATTTAGTAGATCCAATCCTTTATAGTTGTTCCTTCAAGGATTGGTTTAATAAGTATGGTTAGGCCTTGCAAACGGGTTGAACGATCCGGTAGTGCGTAGGGTATGGTTTGTTAGTCCTAAGAGGGATGTTCCGGGAATTAACTTAGTGTTGGTTTTTAGGCCTGTTTTAGGGTTAGCTTTCCATCATCTTTCGTGTCTATTAGGCTCAACTATGCGTAGGATGTTCGATCATGCGGTGAAAACCTAAACTGTCGTAGATTGGCTTAACTTTATATTGATCAGCAGCCCCATGTCCTCGTTAACCCGTGAACATGGGGCGATCGGCTCCTTTGAGCCGATCCACGGGGCAACTGAGAGCCGATCGGGCTCGTATTTAATGTTTACGTGTCTACCATGGGAAACTAATCGAAGCAATCCAACACCTTCTGACCAGGTATAGGTCGTGGCACGCTGCAACCGCTGGGACGTGTGCCGGAACAGGGACGTCGAGGGACCAGGGCCCCAGCCTTGAAGCCTCCGGCTCTTCGTGTTGCTTAACCACTCGCCGGTGGGTTTTGGCAGGCAACAGTATGTAAGGTGTTTTTTTAAAAAACATTGAGCACAAGGTAGACGTACACATAGTGGTGGGCATAAAATACTGAGCACCAAACACTGGAACCGAATTAATTGGACCCGGCACCGAATTCAAAGAAATCAGATTAAGCTAGTATAATTTCAATATATAAATGTGATAAAACAAATTTAAATATATAAATTTCTTTTTGACCCACAATCGACCGAAAAACATCGTTCGATGGGTTCTTGTGTCTTTGTACTCCAAATATGCCCACCAGATAACCTCCTTGCACACATATGTACTGCGTGTCTCCTTACTTTTGTTCGGCTCACGTACGCGGTACCACTAGAACCTTCGAGAAGGCATGTTCGTGCTCCCAAGCTGACATGTGTCGCACATCATACCTTGCGGTCGTACTTTCATATGGTCGTACTTCCCGCAGTGTACTTTGAAGTACGAGTACAACTCGGTAAAAAACCCTGTACAATTACATAAAAATTCAAGTATAGTTATAAACAAATCAAAAGTACAAGTACAACTCAGTGAAAAACCCAAGTATAGTTATGTACAAAATGCAAGTACAGTTCACACAAATCCGAGTACACTAAAGTACGAGTATAACTCAGCAAAAAATTGGGTACAGTTACGTACAAAACATGAGTACACTTACAAATAAATTCGAGTACACCGAAGCACGAGTACAACTCAGCGAAAACCTGAAATACAGTTACGTACAAAACACGGATACAGTTAAATACAAACCCGAGTACACCGAAGCACGAGTACAACCCAGTTAAAAAAAATACCAAAGTACAAGTACACTCGTAGTGAAACCCCCGAGTACACCAAAGTACGATTACAAGTCGGTGAAAACTCGAATAAGTACAAACCCCAAGTAAAACCATACTAGTTTTGAAAGTATGAACAAATCTCAAAACCTATCAGCATGGAATTTAGTTTTTAATATCTCGACTCGAGATATCTAAACTGAAAACGGTTCGAAATATGGACGAACTGTTCCCAAGATAATTAATTTTGAAAAATAAATCTAAAAAATAAAGGAAAAACCGAGACAACCCACTCTCTCGTGTCCTTCGCCCTTATCTCCAGCTTGTTTTTCCTTGCAATAAGTGACGAGTAGGGAGACTGATTCTCACTAATTTTCTGACACCAGAAGGTGCCATGTGCTGTGGGTGCAGAGAGTGCCCAAACCTTGGCGAAAGTTGGCCCTTTTTAACAATTTCGTCACACACGCGCCAATCCCATTCTAAAAAAAAATTAGCTACGCGTTTATCCCTTGTCTCCCTAGTTCCGATATCAGCTAGCTTCATATTTTCATAGTGCATGTATGGAGATGCATATCTCCTTCATTCTGATTTAGTTTACGTCTTAGAAAAAAATGGATAGATAAGTCCTCCATATATTAGTACTATTTCAAGTTTCTACCAATCCAAGTTATATTAAAAGTGGTGACATCCAGTAAAGAAAGCAAGAAAGCAAGACCACTTTATTCTATATTTTTATTGATTGAATGTTAGAATGTAGATTAATATGAAATACAAAATTTATCAAGAAAGTATTCACAGCCTTCTAGAAGCAATAGTTGCTCGTTGTGCCGCGGCGAGTGGCTAGCTAGCTGCATGTCACTGTACTTAGATTGTTTTCAGTGCTATTGTTTCCTCGTCAGCATGTCATAAACACCGAACCAAATTATCGGTTAACCAAATAACCAGTTAATTAGAAAATTGATTTTGGTTTCTTATTATCTGAATTGCTGAAAAACCAAAAATGTCGAACTGGATTTTAGTTAAAATCAAATGCCCGGCCCTAACTAGGAGTGCCTCAACCATTGATTAATGTTTTTTTCAAAAGGTTGGACTATTATTAAATCATGACAAGGGAGTTTGATTACATTCATGATTGGTCAGTTCCACAAGGCAGGGAGGAACTGCTACAATTAACGCTTGGCCACGCAATACTCTATGACTTAACGCACCTAATTTATTATTTTTATCCTTTTCATTTTTTGTTGAAACTTCTAGATGCTGATCTAAAATTATGAATCTGCCAACTAGATAAGTATTTGTCACACAAACCATTTGTCACAAACTATCCGATCCTCCAATACGACTTGAACGTTCCCGCATTCTAGATCGTATGGGAACCATATGAGCCAGTTCAGGATGTAGAAAATCATTTTAAGATTGAAGGTATGTTTTTTTCGAAATAGAGGATAAGATCCTGGCATCTGCATCAAATCGATGCGACATAGGCTAGATTTAGGGCATGTACAATACATGGACGACTTGTCCATGCAACTTATGGAAATAATAAAAGAATACTAATTATAAAGCATCAGCGTTAGCATCTTGTTGGACTCCAATGTTAATTACATCATATGCAAGTGCTTAAACAAGCTGGATCGTGTGGGCGAAGAGCCATAGATCTAGCGACGATTTTTGCGGTGACACTAGCTGAGACCTAGGATCGAACGAGATTCTTGTGAAACCGCAAAGAATTGGATCCTAGTGCCCATGTTTAGCGTCTGCATTGTAGATGCTCTCACAGGACTAAAAAGTCTCGAAATGGGCTCGATGACACACTTTTAGTTGGGATCACTAATTGTTTCTCTAACACTAGATTTTCTTATAGAGTCAAGGTAAAATATCCTTTCTGAAGGTATGGAAAAAAAATAACTATGGACACTACCTCCGTGGATGCCATGAAGAACACTTAATTGAAGGATTCTTTTCCTGCTTAAGTGTTATACTTTGTTAGGCGCACACAGGGTAGACAATGTCTGCCATGGGCCATGGCAGACTGCCGGTGCCCGGTGTAAGCGTTAAAGCGTGTCCAAGTAAGACTCCAGAGGAAAAAGTAAAATTTCACGAAACGATTACATGTATTGGTAACGAAACTTACTCTGTAGAAAAAACAGAGGCAAAGAAAGTCACATGAATACATTCTTCAAACTACACACACGTTTCGTTTCTCAAAATCCAAATCAAGCGCGCGCGCGCGTGCGCTCAGCAGACGAAATCCCTCTTCCCGTACACGCATGCACATGCACCGCGGCCGGGCCGATCAGTAGTGGCGCCTGGGCGCGCAGTGCCTCGGCCTGAACGCGAGCGGGCCGGCGGCGTAGAGCGCGTACCCGTCGGCGGGGGACCCCTTGCCCTCGTCGCGGATGGGCGCGCCCTGGATGCCGTAGTTGATGTTGGTGAGGTCGTCGCACTTGCGGTCCGGCGACGAGAGCAGGCGGACGAAGCACGCCTTGGCGGGGTCCCCCTTGTAGTACGCCGCCGCGGGAGGGCCGTCGCCGAGGTCCGCGAGGTAGTAGCCGTTGCCGTCCGCCTTGACGCACCGCCACGCCATGACGCGGTTCTTGCGGTCGCGGCAGGTCACCGTCACCTTGGCCCCCGGCAGCGGCGTGGCGCCGTCCAGGCACCACGAGTTGCGGTGCGCGCAGCTCTGGCGGTACACCATGCCCTCCACCTGCACCACCAGCTTCTTCTCGCCACCGCTCTTGGGGTGGGAGTAGTCGCCGTGGTTCGAGGCCGTGGCCGCGGCGAGGAGGGACACGAGGATGGCCAGGGACAGGGGGAGGTACGCCGCCATTGCTCCAAGACTGGTGTTACTCGGTCGAAGGAGATGATCGGAGCTGGCTTTGGTTGTGTGGAAATGGCGGGAGGCGTGGGCTTCATATATAAACGCGGCAATGTGACTGGGCGAGCGATTAGGGTGAGTAAAAAAATGGTTTAGACGTGCGGCCATGTAGGTGGCCGGCCGGCATTAGGCTACGTGAGGGCCAGTTTGTCTCGGGGATTGTCGGCCTTGGGCACGAAAGGAGATCACGTTGATGTTAGTTTATTATTACCATGATTAGATGATGATTGGTGTGTAGGGTTCAAGAGCAAAGAAGATTGCGTGCGTGATGATCATGATATTTTCTTTGGTTATGCTAGACATGTACGGTACGGCTTTGCCGGCATCCAGGGTAAGCCAATCAGTTTGAGTTGACAATATGAAGATTTCAATATCAAATGGGAGAGAGAAATTACCCGGCTAACTAAGTCTTAGAGACCAAAACATTCGGTGTCGCTCGATAACAGAGGATGAGTGGTGAAGGGAGGAACAAATGAACCATGGAGAAAAGAAACAAGAAGGTGGCAAGAAAATATCTAGTAATGTCACACTTTACATGATATCATGTACAACTTCACAAAATTCAATTTTGTAAATGTCAAAAACATTGAAACAGATTTTTGGTTGTTCACAAGATGTGTGTTTGTATTTCTAAAAATTTGAGAACCAAATTTGAAGTTCACAAAGAGAAACAAAAAAACAAATTGCTATGTAAATAGTATCATTTTGTGTTTGTCTTTACGTGACACTATATTCATGTTGGGCTTTTTGTTTTGTTTCAGGGTATTTCGAATTTGGTTCTACAAGTTAGGCAATGTAAATACACATATTGTGAACACCCAAAAATTTATTTCAGATTATTTTGTCACCCAAAAACTTATTGGCTTACCGAGGATGTACGGCTTTGCCGGCATCCTCGGTAAGCCAATAAGTTTGAGTTGACAATATGAAGATTTCAATATCAAATGGGAGAGAGAAATTACCCCACTAACTAAGTCTTAGCGACCAAAACATTCGGTGCCGCTCGATGAAAGAGGATGAGTGGTGAAGGGAGCAACAAGTGAACCATGAAGAAAAGGAAAAAAAGGTGGCAAGTGACGATGATGTAGCGGGGATGGGGTGGGAGCCGAGGGGAGGTGGAGGGCAAGAAAAATAAGGGAGTGACGGTGATGCCGGTGGCAAGAGGAGGAGATGCGCCCACCAAGAGAGAATGAGCTAGAGAAAGTAGGCTATTTCACTTCAGATACAAAGCACGACGGGAAAATATCTAGAGATACCACATTTTACATGATACCATGATATAACTTCACAAAATTCAATCTTGTAGATGTCAAAAATAATTGAAACAAATTTGCAGGTGTCCACAAGATGTGTGTTTGTATTTATTAAAAAAATTATAACCAAATTTGAAGTACACAGAGAAAAACAAAAAAGACAATTTGCTATGTAAATAGTGTCATTGTGTTTATCTTTATGTGACACTATTCATGTTGGATTTGTTTTGTTTCTCTAAGGGTATTTCGAATTTGGTTCTACAAGTTGTAGGCAATATAAATACACATCTTTTGAACACCCACAAATTTATTTTAGATTTTTTACAACTACAATTTAAATTTAAAGAGTGGTATCATGGTATCAAATAGGTGGAGGTATCACTCTCAAAGCCCAACATCCACGCCCTATTTCTATGTGCTCATATCGAATTGTATCATTTACTAACAAAAAATTATTTTAAAAAATAGATCACCATAAATATAAAGTAACAACTGATATTACATACATATTTTGTGAATGGGCCAGGCAATCATTCTTGATATGGTAGTTCGTAGGTGAGAGATAGTGGACCCATGAGGAAATTTGAATGGACGGAATTTTCGGAAATCCAAAGAACTAGGAATATAATACTCCCTCCGTCCTAGTTTGTAAGTCACAATTTTTGAATATCTTGGCCCAAGGTACTAGCTGATTGGGTCTCATTTTCTCTCTCTCATTGATGCATGCAGCCCCTTTCTCCCTCTCATTGGTGCATGCATTCTCTTTCTCTCCCTCATTGGTGCATGCAACCCTTTTCTCTCCCTCGTTAAATAAAATTATGCCTTAGAGGTGGGTGGGACAAATTTTTTTTTGGAATATGACTTACACTCTAGGACGGAGGGAGTACCTCCTATGTAATTATAGAAGGAATACAATAAGTACCTTAAATCCCCCCCCCCCCCCATTTATAGAACACCATGCAACTAGACATCTCAAAAACTGTCCCACGAAACCGCATTTCTGTTGTGCTATATTTTCAGAAACTACACATTTTGATAGGCGTGGATTACATGTCAAGTCCTAATAAAGTAATAAGTGGATAATGCCTTTCAGCTCCACTGAAACTTCAAAATGCGTGATATTTTTAAATATGATTTAAATATAATTTTTGTCAAAAAAACATCTCTTCAAAAGCGCAGTGCTTTGAAATAAATGATTTTACTGAATACTAAGAAATTTATTTTATTCCCACCAAAATAAATTCATTTTATTTAGGGCATTAAGAAATTTAGCCTTTGTTGGGACTTACTGAGTCTTTTTTTCAGAACCAAGAAACCTCGCAATGTCAAGCATCTGTGGGCTGGGCCAAGCGCTACATCAGCGAGCTACATCTGCAGCCGAAAGGCCCAATAGGCCGAATAAACCAAAGGCTCCAAGCAACTGGGCCCAGATCTAGCGAGCGTGAACGAATCAAACAAAGCCCCTTGATAAAATTCGGCCCATGTTCGGGAGAATTCGGTCCTCCCCCAATCGCGACGTTTTTTGCCCTAATCCGCAGCACCTCTCGCCCGCATCGCGAATACTCTGTTCCGGCTCCGCCCCCGCGGCCTCTCGAACACTCCCAAACCCTAGCCAGGCGTGAACCCCATGTCGGGGTACGGATCCGACGACTACCGCGGCGGCGGCGGCGGCGGCGGTGGCTACGGCGGCCGAGGTCTCCGCTGGATCCTTGGAATTCGTCTGCGTCCTTTTCTCGTGGTTCGGTTTTCTGACTGCTTCGTGTTTGCGCAGATGGCGGCGGCCGTGGGCGCGGAGGCGGTGGAGGATACGGCGGTAGCGGCGGCGGTGGCGGGGGATATGGAGGTGGCGGCGGTGGCGGAGGGTATGGCGGTGGTGGTGGGAGAGGAGGTGGTGGTGGAGGAGGAGGCTACGGCGGCGGCGGTGGAGGAGGCGGCGGGAGAGGTGGCGGGCGTGGGGGAGGACGCGAAGGCGACTGGGTCTGCCCTGACGCGAGGTGCGTATCGATTTCTCTCTATCTCTCTTTTGGGATTTGGCGTTGGATTCGACTGATCCGGCAGTGATCTTCTGATCTGCCGTGGGAATTTAGATGTGTAGGCTCGTGATAAGCCAACCCTAGTTTAGGGTGTCTGTATACCTTGTTTAGCAGGTTCAATTGTTGGCTTGTTGGACTTAGGGTTTGCTTGTGACTTGCTGTGAAGTAGTAGTATTTTCTAGTTCGATGTGTACCAACTTAGTAGGATTTTCTTCAGTTCCATAATTTTTAATACACTGCGTCGGTAGAATTTGTCTTGACATTCATGATATTGTGCTTTCGATGTAGCGCTGTAGTTGGAATCGCAAACATCACTTTATTCCCATGGCTTAGTTTTAATTTCTGCTAAGTGCCCAATGATTTAAAGTTTTCACTTGTAATGCAACAATGTTGACATGGGCGGAGGCGGTAAAAAGAGACACGAGGGATTGGAACGTCCCTAAAGATTTAGCTCTTGATAGGACCACATGGAAATCAGCGCTCTATGTGCTGGAATCTTAGTTATCTTAGTTTACTTATTTTTTCTTTCTCTCTCCTTGTTTTGGTTTCCTTATGTTTCCGTTGGGTTTCATATCTAGCCTACCCCAACTTGCTTGGGGGCTTTGATGTTATTGTTGTTGTAATGCAACGATGTCCAGGTGGGAATTTACACTCTTAAGTACAAAATGGCTGGACTATACATTGTTATAGTATATTTCTTCTTTGTGCATAGCTATGTACCCTCTTGTATTGTATCATTTGCTGTTATACCAAAGCATATGTTTAATTATGGGTTTATGTCTTAATTCAATGTTTTGCTTTTATTGGAAATATTTTCTACTACAGCTTCTTAAACACTGACAGCTCTTTTAATGCTGCGGAGATTATCTTTTGTGGAATCACTGAGACTAAGAATAATGAAATCTTGTTACAGCTGCGGTAATGTGAACTTTGCGAGGAGGACTGAGTGCAATAAATGTGGTTCAGCTAACCCAAGTGGAGGTGGAGGTGGTGGCGGTGGGTATGATAGGTCTGGTGGAGGCTACAACCGTGGTGGTGGTGATCATGGTTCAGGTGGTGGTGGTGGCTACAGCAGAGGTGACGGAGGACGAGGAGGATATAATCGTGATGGTGGTAGTGGTCGTGGTTTTGATGACCACCGTGGTGGTAGTGGTGGTTATGGTGGAAGAGACCAAGAGAACAACCAAAGGGTGGAAAAAAATACCTATAATGATGGTGGCTATGGACAAGCTCCCCCTAAAGGTCCTCCATCCTATGGCGGGCCTGCAGGTGACTACGCAGCGCCCCCAAGTTCTTATGGAGGAAGCAATGTATACAGTTCAGATAATGCAGTGCCACCCCCTAACAGCTATGGTGGTGGTCGAGGCTCTTACCCACCAAGCTATGGTGCCCCACCTCAAAACCCATATAGTGGTGGTGCCCCAGGGGGGCAAGGAGGCCTGCCACCTACATATGATGGTGGTTATGGTGGTCGTTCTGCGCCTGGGAGTGGAGGCGCAGGTGGCGCACTCCCGTCCTATCATGGGGGTGGTGGCGGCGGTGGTTATACAGGAAATGCTACCCCTGAACCAGCTACAAAGGTTAAGCAGTGTGATGCAAACTGTGATGATTCCTGTGACAATCCAAGGATTTACATCTCAAACCTTCCTCCTGATGTGACTGTTGAGGAACTGCAAGAGCTTTTTGGAGGAATTGGCCAGGTATAATTTACCTTGACTTCCTTATATCATATAATAGTCAAAAACTGCATATATTTTGTGGATGTGTCATTTGCTGATGTTGTTTTTTATGTGTTGCGCTCCTTAAATTGAACTGTATCTATTACTCCCTCCGATCCATAGTAAGTGTTGGTGGTTGAGTTCATATTTAAGCTAATTTGAACTAAAACTCCCAACACTTGATATGGATCGGAGGGAGCAGTTCTTTATCTTTTGGTACGTGTTCCTCTTAAAATCAGCTCTGTTTCTACATCTACTGTTGATGTTTGTTGTGAGACAAATGACGTGAAGTTACGTTATGTACAATTCTCTTTTTGTTTTGTTAACAGGAAGTATTGAATTTGGAGCATATTAAGAATAATCCTTTTTTAGGACAACACTACTTTTATAGAATCATTGCATTAGTTGGGCACCATCTCCTATATTTATTTTAACACAGCATGCTTATATTTATAAGCTGCATGTTAAGCATATGTGGTGAGATCATAATGAGGGTTATACAACATGGACTTGTTTGCTGCCTATTGATGTATGATAAGTAGGATGTTCATCAAATTTCCTGAATAAATTCGGATATTTGGTTGGACATAGTCTCTTCAGTTTGATCTGCTCGTGAAGTTCTACTCCCAAATAGGTTGATGTATTTTTCTATTTTTATTGCCTAATACTACCTTCTTTCAAATTAAGTGTTGCAGCTTTTCTAGATACGGGCCTTATCTAGAAAAGCTGCGACACTTAATTTGGAACAGAGGGAATATATGTTTTACTAGCTACCCCAACCTGCTTGGGATAAAAGAGTTTGTTGTTGTAATATACTATGTTTTAGTATTTTTTTAGTTCATAGCTGTAGCAGTATTGCCATTCGAGTTGAATGTGTGCAGTGTGAGATATTATTTGGCAAGTAACTCTTTGACATGGCACCCTCTGTTAATGGAAATATTAGAGAATAGAGTACATTTGGTTCATATAATGCTGCACTCTTCTAGATCAATCGTGCTCTTGAAGTTACTGTTTTAATTATGTGTACTGAAGACCATTTTATTCTGTTATTTTCCCCAATCATTTGGCTTTCGTGGCTTATGTGTTCTTGAAATATTGCAACTACTTTTTTAAAGGTTGGAAGGATCAAGCAGAAGCGTGGTTACAAAGACCAGTGGCCCTGGAACATTAAAATCTATGCTGATGATTCTGGAAAAAACAAAGGAGATGCTTGTCTCGCTTATGAAGATCCATCTGCTGCTCATGCAGCTGGTGGATTCTACAACAGTATGTTTAGTGCTGATTTTGCATTGATACATGATATGCTTCCACTTAATGTATAGTGTTTTGCAGTTTATAATGCATAATTCTTTCCATGTGTCAGATTATGACATGAGAGGCCATAAAATTAGTGTTGTGATGGCGGAGAAATCGGCACCCAGGGCTCCCACATCTGGTCACGGGTAAGTTCTTGTTTATCTGATAAATGCAAATTCTGGAATGTGATGCCCACATTGGGCAAGAAACCTTGTACTCCTTCCGTTCTATAAAACATTTGGATGTATCTAGACACTATAGTGTCTAGTGTTCTAGATACATCCAAATTTAGACAAATCTAAGACATCCTTTATAGGATGGAGGGAGTATTATAATTTGATGGCTCAATATGCACCTGCATCCATGTGTGGTTGCGAGCCTCTTAAACTATTTTTTGATAGGAGGATAGCAATGAAGTATCGGATTATATTATTTTGGCCTGGCTTTTTATTGAACTGTTCTTTTTTGGAGAGTACCCAATGTAATCCAAACAAGTTAACCTGAAGCAAATTGTGATATCATATCCTACTGGACATTGTTCTGATGCTACATATGCATTTGGCTACATGCAAGGAGAAATCATTACTAAAATAGTTTAGCAATTTGTGTATTTTCTTTAAATTCACACATGTGTGTGTTGAATTTGAGTATATGTAAGTGCCATCATGATTCCTGTGTATGATGTTTATATTGTATAATGTATTTGCTGCGTTACTTGGTGCGCAGAGGTGGACGCGGTGGTGGTGGTGGCTATGGAGGGGACCGGCGCAGAGACGGAGGAGGTCATGGGCCTAACAGGAACCAGGGTGGTGGTTCACGTTCCAGGCCATACTGAAAACACATATAATTACCTAAGATTGTCATCTGTGAGAAACCTTTTCTATTCATGTTCTCCGGACTTGTACCCATACAGGAGCTTAAGGTAGGTTTTGTCTGCTTTTTCCCTGGACTTCTGTTCCATTGTCATACACCCATGTTTGTTGGATGTTTGCTTTTGCCAAAAGTGATTGATCTATGTTATGTGAATTTTTCCTTAGAGGCAGCTGGATAAGCTCCAAATGCTGATAGGTTTTGAGATGTTATTACAGGTGAGTGCTGATATATTATGATTATGCAATGCTTTGCCCTCTTGGTGATTTGTCACACCATTTTATTACATTCCCCTTTTTGATCTAATGCTTACATTCCACATGGTACTCAGCCGGTGGATCACTGCTGTAAGCTTTGGATTTCGCTGGGAGGACAGGATGCCATTTTTGTTCAATGATAGATTCACCATCTTTGGATTCATCACTTGGGATTTTTATCTGTTTGTGAAATCTATAGTTGCATATGCTTGATCGGCATCATTTGCCTATGCTAAATTCGGATGAGCACCCAGCAGACAGCGCTGGCATCAACTAAAATTTCCTTGTCCTACTCTTTGAGTTTCCAGCGACTAACCGGAGCCACAGAGCCGGCTTCAGCAAAATTGAAGTCAGAGCCACCTTCAGTTCAATTGGCACCTAGTTTATTTAGTTCATTTCCTTCTTTCTATTCTTTTCTTGACATACAGTATTCATCTACTGGTATATAACATTCTTGAATATTTATTCACAGTTCCAAGCAACTTGTGCCCCTCGGTAAGTATTTGGTAGGGCATGATATATATTTAACGATAAATATTCATTGAGCTTAGAGAAGGGCTGTACTAAAACATTTTATTTTCTAGTAAAATATTTACATTGAGCTTGTGGAAGGGCTGCACGTATCGTGGGCACATAAGTATCCCTAGGTAATCTAGACAAACACTGAGTACACTCGAGATGTATATATCTAAATTCTAGGGTTTGGGCGAAACTTCCCCGGGTAAATATTTCTGGCGGGGAATAGGTAGAAACCGAAGCAAATCCCCGGGATTATTTTAATCTCCCCGGGCCAAATGAGCCTAAGGGCTCCTTTTATTTATAGGATAGGAAAAAGTGTAGGACAGACATTATATATGTGCAATATGAATACCACATCTAGTTGAACTAAATCGATTACGGTGAAGAAACATTCCACGAGATCTAGCCTTTTTTTTTTACACTAGAAAGTTCGCTGTGGGATTATCAAACGAACGGCTTATGCAGAAAAAATTACATAGGATCTCAATCCTACGCTTTTAAAAAATTCCCATGAATCAGAGGAGCCCTAATTATGTCAAAACTTCGTTAAACCCTTTCGCACGTCCATTAGGTGATTTCCTTCCTTAAGTTAACAAGATAAGGCGTGATAAATCTGGGTCCTTGTAGTTGGAATCAATGATGTTTTCGTGATAAGGACGGCATGTTTTATTTTTCCTTGCCCTCGATTCTATCCCTCTCTACTTAGATCCGCTTCCACACATTTGTCGCAATTTCTTTGTCGGTGACACATAATATTTCTCCATATAAATGTTGCCATGTACTCCCTCTGGTCGGATTTAATCGACGCGGAGGGAGCCTGCACATGCATGTGGTTAGGTCTGTGCATGAGTCAATTAATTGAGACCAAAGTAGTATCTGAGAACCAACCTGAGATTGGGTGGTTAGGAGGGTGGTTGTACCTCCAGCCTACCAGAGTTCAAACCTCTGTGTGTCTCGTAAAGACGGAATATTCATTCAGTGGGAGGCGACATTTCCGTCGACAGCGAGGCGCCTATGGTGACTTCGTTAATTTCAAGATCCAATCTGTCGGCTTAGTAGTTCGGAGATGCTCATAGAGGTAGGGTGTGCGTGTGTGCGTTCATAGGGGTGAGTGTATATGCGTGTATATGTGTATGTGAGCGCCTACGTTTATACTTTGTTTCTCAAAAAATTAACCAGTTGGACTCAAACTTACGAGCTTACGATCATGTCGATTCAGAGCCCTTATCGCCGGAATAGCAGGCTAGAGGTGGCGAAGGAGAAGCATATGTAGAGTTTGGCCATGTGTCCAAATCTGGCCACATGCCGAGAGAGGTGCATCAGATCTTTTGGGTTGGATATTGTGCCAAGCTGCTCCTCCTCATTCTGTCGCTTGTGAGAATCATGATTATATCATGCGATTCTGTGACTTTATGATCCAAAATGAGTGGAACTATTATATGATTCTGCATGGTAGAATCTAACATTTTACGATTCTAGCAGTCCGCGATCCTACCATAGAGGTTCCGATCCGATTTCACGTTTTTAATACGGTCATTTTCTTTTGTGAACTTGGAACGGGCGGTCGTGGCTAGGAGGTTGCCTCCTTTGGTCATGGTGATTCTAAAGAAGGCAGTTGACAAGTCGTGTGTCGACATGCGCTAGATCTGCAGTAGGGAGCTTCCAAGCTGCTCCCGAGAGTGAATCCACGATGGCTTTTCTTCCGCTACTATCCAAGTTCGAAGGGCAACCACCCCCACGTTGACATCGGTTCTCTTTGGATGACGACTGAAGGAGAAGACCAACCTCCAATCTCCTATGACAAGAAGGAGGCCCATGAGATCCAATACATTAGTCCCAAGGCATCGCCCCAAGTGGTTCTGTCCCTGGTAGCTTTTCTGCTTGGTTGTGTTGTGATGTGCGTATGCTGGTGAAGGAGATAGACCTGCTTGCATTTTTAGTTTTACATCTAGGGTTGAAAGAACATCTCTCACATTATGTTTTGTGTGTTTGATGTCAATATATGTGATACACTAATGTTTGTTTAAGTGGTGCAGGGATTACATAGCTATTTATTCATGTGTGTTGGATTTGATCGTCTGTCAAAAGAAATCAGAAAAAGTTGGCAAATATCCGGGCCGGATATTGGAAATATCCGCCCCCGATTTTGGCTAAGGCGGAAGAAAAGCTTCTCGCATAGGGCCGGACATTTGCCGGATATTGTCCCGGTTTGTCAGGCCGAATATCCGCCGGATATTTTGGAAATATCCGGCCCCCCCCGATTTTGGCTAAGGACTGGAAGAAAAGCTTCTCGGCATAGGGCCGGACATTTGGCCGGATAATGTCACTGTTTTGTTCCGTAGGCCGGATTATCCGGGGCGGATTATCCGGCCCTTACTTAGGCGGAATATCCGCCCCAGAAGCGGCTCAATTTTGAGGAGGTATAAATATCCCCTTCTTCTACCTTGGTTGCTTGCTCAATCATTACACAAGAAATCTGCCAAGCCACCTCCATTAGAGCCACCTCAAGAAACTCAAGATTTGCAAGATCTCCTTCCTCCCCAACCAAACCTCTTGATCTTTGGAGATTCGAAGGAGAAGACACCGATCTACATCCTCACCGAAGCGTTCTTCATTTCCCCTCTCTTGTTTGAGGGATCTCATGCTAGTGTTCCTATTTGGTTCCCTAGTTGATTTGTGTTGATGTATTGTTGTTGATTGTTGTGTTGTAACAGATTTGGGAGCCTCCAATTTGGTTGTGGATGTGTGCCCCAAGAACCTTGTAAAGGCCCGGTTTCCGCCTCGAGGAAATCCCTTAGTGGAAGTGGGCTAGGCCTTCGTGGCGTTGCTCAGGAGATCTGAGTGAAGCCTTCGTGGCTGTTGGTTTGGCTTTCGTAGCAACCACACTCCTCCAAACGTAGACGTACCTTTTTGCAAAGGAAGGGAACTACGGGAATCATCTCCGTGTCATCGCGTGCTCCACTCTCGGTTACCTCTATCCTATTCTATCTCTATTGCTTAGATTTATCTTGCTTAGTTGTTAGCCTTGTCATATAGGTAAATTCACTTAGTTGCATATCTAGAGAATTTACCTTTGTGTCAAGCCTAAATTGAAAAAGAACTAAAAATTGGTTAGCACCTATTCACTCTAGGTGCGGCATACGATCCTTTCAATTGGTATGAGCCTCCTCTTATTTAACCGCCTAAGAGTATACCGGACGAGGAGTCCTCGGGGGCCGCCAAGACGGTCTCCATGGAAGACTTCAATTCATTGAAGTCCTCCATGGAAGCCCAAATGGAAAGCTTGAAAAAGATGATTGCCGGCTTTTGGCTCCGGCCCTTCCCAAGGCTCCTAGTGTAGAGGTAAAAGACACGGGTGCGTTAGATGAGGGAGAGGCTTCGGACTTACCCTCGTCTACCAAACCCGTGGAAGGTGATAACTTAAACACTATCAAATCCCCCATTGCATCTCCCAAGGGAATTAGTGGAAGTGAGAGCTACAATCGAGTACCTCCACCTTTCCAATCACCCGATATACCGGTTCCCCATCCTCATTTGAACATTCGGGCGACCCACCTAAGTTTTCTATTGATAATTTCGATACTTGGCAATTTGAGTTCCGCTCTCATGTTTGTAGTGCCTCCAATGAATTATGGAGAATCATCTTGGAGGGCTTCAAGCCATACAACCCCGACAAGTTGACTAGAAGAGAAGCGGTTGATAGTCAACTCAACAACACCGACTTGCACATGATTCAAACTAGTGTGGGGACAAAGGAATTGCATCGTGTCGGAACTACACCACCGCCAAGGAAGCTTGGGATGGTTTGGCCGCTAGTTGCATTGGAAGTGAGAGCGCAAGGAGGAACAAGTATAATGCTCTCAAGAATAAAGCCGAAGGGTTCATGAGGCTACCGGATGAAGATCATAAAGACATGTATGGAAGACTTCTCACCGTTGCCGATGCCTTCCGGCTTATTGGTGCCACCCACATCAATGATTCATGGATCAAGGAGAAGTACATTGAATGCATGATGCCATTTGTACCCATTGATGTCAAGACTCTTGTGGGAAGGGAATGCTATTCCTCTCTCACCTCTCAACAAGTCGTGCACGAGATGCAAGCTCTCAAGGTGCTTGAGGAAACCTCTCATGATTCTCGCAATCGTGCTCTTGGGATGGCAAAAGGTTCCAACCTTGCCTTGGTGGTCAACTCCGTTGAAGAAGTGATTCCTCAAGAATCTTATAGGGCATCTTGGAGTATGACCTATCCGGAAGATTTGCAATGCCACTACCATGATCACATGGCCTTCCATGCAAAATCCTTTTGGGTTGATCCCTCCAAGGCCAAGGAAGACAACATCAAGAGGAACAACAAAAGTGGGTTCACTAGCTTTGGTCCAAAGACAAGATCATGCTACAATTGTGATGACAAGCGCCACTTCATTCCGAATGCCCCTATGAGAATAGAGAGCTTCATAATGGGAGGCTCATTCCCAAGGACAAGAGCAAAGACTCAAAGGGCAAATATTCAAAGCCCCTCAACAAGAAGTTCTACAACAACAAGACCAAGAAGGGCAAGAGGCCCTCAAGAGTTGTGCTAGTAACAAGGGAAGAATATTCTTCCGATGAAGTTGAAAGTTCTAGTGGTGATGAAGATGAAGAAAGCTCAAAGGAATTGGCCGCCATCGTCACCACCAACACACCCTCTTCATCTCTCTTTGAATCTCCCAATGAGAACCCTCATATCAAGAATGCACATTGCTTCATGGCAAGGTCCTCCTTGGACACACCTATTGTGCTATCAACTCAAGAAGAGTATACCTCCGGAGATGATGATGTTGATGATGAAGAAGATGCAACCTCTAATGGATTGGTCGCTCTTGCCTCCCTCTCCACTAACTCTTCATCACCAAGTGAATCCCCCAATGAGGTCATTCATGTGGAGGAAGAAAGTTGCCTTATGGCTAAGTCTTCCGAGGTATCATCTCCTAACCCCTCTATGCCTAACATTGCTAACGATCTAGGGGTTGACCCCGCTAGTCTAAAAGTGAAACAAGAGATGCTAGAGTTTGATGAGTTCATTAGTAACCTACAAGGTAACACTAAGAAGCATGTTTCAAGCCTCATGGTTCGTATAGCTCAACAAAGTGATATGCTTGAGAAAAAGGGTCAAATAGAGAGAGAAGACTCTCTTGAAATCCATGCCCTTAAAAATGCTCTTGAGGAAAGTCAAGAAACTATAGCTTCTCTTGAGGAGAGGCTAGAAACTCTTGAAGAGCCTCAAGATAAAATTAACAAGCTCACTAAAGCTAGAGATCTTGCTAGAGCTAAGACTAAAGTGCTTATAAAGGAAAAGGCCAAATTTGGTGTTGATCATGAGAAACTTGTGAAGGATCTAGATGAACTAGACAAGGTTCACAAAGCCTTGAAGAGTGAATACTCTCTCCTCTCCGAGTCTTATGAGCAACTTCAAATTAGGCTTGCTTCATATGACATACCTAGTACCTCTACTCCTTCATGTAATCATGCAAATATAATTGAGGAAAATGCTAGGTTGAAAGATGAACTTGCTAGGACCTCCTCTCCCCAAAGTAAACTTTCCTTGGATGATCTTTTGAGTAAGCAAAGGTCAAACAATGGGAAGGAGGGACTTGGTTTTAATAACAAGGCTAAAAAGGCAAACAAGAAAAAGACCAAGCCCGCACATGAGAAAGCTAATGGTGAACCCCGAAAGGGCAACACCATTAATGATGATGGTGCGGGAATAGATAACCCTCACTATGTTCTCTTTAAAGATTATTATGGTGATGTTTATGCTAAATATGTTGGTCCATATGATGGTTATGTTGCTTGGTCTATTTGGGTTCCAAAGACCCTTGTTGCTAACAAAAGAGGACCCATTGAAAAATGGGTACCTAAATCCAAGAATTGATCTCATGTAGGACTATGCCGCCGGAGGTTCAAAATGGGTACTTGATAGTGGATGTACAAGTCATATGACCGGCGGCAAGAACCTCGTCAAGGAGTTGAGGCCTAACATAAATGATATCACCGTCTCCTTTGGCGATAATTCTACATCCGAGGTATTGGGTTTTGGCAAGGTTGTGGTTGCACACAACATTACTCTTGTGGATGTCATGCTTGTCAAAACCCTTGGTTACAATTTGCTTTCCGTTTCCGCCCTTGGCAAGATGGGTTTCGCCGTCTTTATTGATAATGATATTGTGGTCCTCTTGTGGAGCAAGACTCTAAAAGTCGCATTCGTTGGGTATCGCGAACACAACTTGTATGTGGTGGACTTTTCGGGGACCACCACGTCAAGTGCGATGTGCCTATTCGGAAAGGAGGACGTGGGTTGGTTGTGGCATCGCCGCCTAGCCCATGTCAACATGAGAACTTTGCAAAGTCTTCACAAGGGGAGCCATATTGTGGGACTAATGGAAAATGTGTCTTTTGCCAAAGATCGTGTTTGTAGGGCTTGTGTTGAAGGCAAAATGCATGACTCTCCGCATCCAAGCAAGACCATCATCTCTTCCAAGAGGATCTTGGAGCTCCTTCATGTGGATCTCTTTGGTCCCGTTACTCATGCAAGTCTTGGTGCAAAGAAGCATTGCTTGGTGATTGTCGATGACTACTCAAGATACACGTGGGTCTACTTTCTCAAGACGAAAGATGAGACTCAACAAATATTCATTGACTTTGCTACCGAGGTGCAACGCCAACACAACCTCCTCATTATGGCAATAAGAAGTGACAACGGCTCCGAGTTCAAGAACTACACACTCAATGATTTTCTTAGTGATGAGGGGATTCGTCATCAATATTCCGCTGCTTACACCCCTCAACAAAATGGTGTTGCGGAGAGGAAGAACCGGACTCTTATGGATATGGCAAGGTCTATGATGGCGGAGTATAAATCCCGCTATAACTTTTGGGCCGAAGCCATCTCCACCGCTTGTCACTCCTTCTATCTCCGCAAGGGCTTGAACAAGACTCCATATGAAATACTCACCGGAACAAGCCTAATATCTCATACTTCAAGGTGTTCGGGTGTATGTGTTTCTACAAAATCAAAGGGGTTCGTTTGTCTAAATTTGCTCCTAAAGCTTTGGAGGGTATATTTGTTGGTTACGGTGCCGAATCTCACACTTATAGAATCTTTGATGTATCCTCCGGGATTATCATTGAATCTTGTAGTGTGAAGTTCGAAGAAAATGATGGCTCCCAAGTGGGGCAAGTTGATGTTTGTGCAGTGATGAAATACCTCAAGATGCCATAGTAAGAATGGGTGTGGGATTTTTCCGCCCCATTGAGGGACACGGTGTGGCGTCTCGGGAAGGACTATGCTCTACCACGGTGGAGCCCTCATCTTCTCAACATCAACAAACCCCATCAAGTGAAGCAAATGATGCACCAACCCAAGAACAAGAACAAAACCCTCCCTCTAGTGTGCAAGATCAAGGACAAGATCAAGGACAAGATCAAGGACAAGATCAAGGTCATGATCAACCAAGAATTCATGATGGTTCCGACGAGTATCCATTTGATATTTGCTCCGCACCAAATGATGTCCAAGATCAAGCATATGATGTTGAGCACTCACAAGAGATTGTAGTTGCTCAAGTTGAAGGTCAAGACGGGGACCCAAAAGATCAAGTTGATCAAGTGATACCTCCAAGGCCAAGAAGAACCAAGGAGGAGATCGAGGCCCGTCGTCTAGCAAGAAGAGAAAGGAACCTTGAGCTTCGTGATCACACTCATGATAAGGTTCTTGGTGATATAAGGGCAAAGGTTTCCACAAGAAGGCAATTGGCTAATTTTAGCAACCATCATGCTTATATCTCCTTAGTGGAACCCAAGAAAGTATTTGAAGCCCTTGAAGATTCGGATTGGTTGGAAGCTATGCACGAAGAACTCAACAACTTCAAGCGCAACAAAGTGTGGACTTTAGTAGAGAAGCCAAAGGGGTGCCGCAATGTTATTGGCACTAAATGGATATTCAAGAACAAGCAAGATGAGTTTGGAAATGTTGTGAGGAACAAGGCAAGATTGGTGGCTCAAGGGTTCTCTCAAGTTGAGGGAATTGACTTTGGAGAAACCTATGCTCCCGTGGCTCGTCTTGAGTCCATCCGTATCCTTCTTGCTTATGCATCGCATCATAACTTTAAGTTACAACAAATGGATGTGAAAAGTGCATTTCTTAATGGTCATATTCATGAAGAGGTTTATGTTAAGCAACCCCCGGGGTTCGAGGATCTCAACTTCCCTAACCATGTCTACAAGCTCGATAAAGATCTTTATGGTCTCAAACAAGCTCCTAGAGCTTGGTATGAGCACCTTAAGGAATTATTGGTAGACCGTGGGTTTGATGTTGGGCTAATCGATCCCACTCTTTTTACTAAGAGGGTTAATGGGGAGCTTTTCGTTTGCCAATTATATGTTGATGATATTATCTTTGGCTCTACTAACAAAGCTTTCAATGATGAATTCTCAAAGCTTATGACCGATAGGTTTGAGATGTCTATGATGGGAGAGATGAAGTTCTTCCTTGGTTTTGAGATCAAGCAATTGAGAGGAGGAACCTTCATCAACCAAGCAAAATATCTCCAAGACATGCTCAAGAGGTTCAAGATGACCGAGATGAAAGGTGTTGCCACTCCTATGGTTACCAAATGTCATCTTGCACTTGATCCCAATGGTAAAGAGGTGGATCAAAAGGTATATCGCTCCATGATTGGATCCTTGCTTTACCTTTGTGCATCTAGACCGGACATAGTGTTGAGTGTTGGTGTGTGTGCAAGGTATCAAGCTTCTCCTAAGGAGAGCCACATGATAGCTCTCAAGAGAATCTTTCGATATTTGGTTGATACCCCAAGATATGGTATTTGGTACCCCAAAGGCTCAAGTTTTATTATCAATGGGTACACCGATGCGGATTGGGCGGGAGACAAGGATGATAGGAAATCAACCTCCGGGGCTTGCCAATTTCTTGGTAGGCCCTTGGTGTGTTGGTCATCTAAGAAGCAAAATTGTATATCTCTCTCCACCGCCGAAGCCGAATATGTTGCCGCCGCAAGTGGATGCACTCAATTGTTATGGATGAGGCAAACTTTAAAGGAATACGGTGTCATTTGTGACAAAGTGCCTCTATTATGTGACAATGAAAGTGCTATCAAGATTGCCTATAATCCGGTGCAACATTCAAGAACGAAGCATATTGAGATCCGGAATCATTTCATTAGGGATCATGTTGCCCGTGGTGATATTGAGCTCATCTATGTTCCTACCAAAGATCAACTTGCCGATATATTCACGAAGCCTCTTGATGAAGCAAGGTTAACTTATTTGAGGAATGAGCTAAATATCATCGATTCAAGGAGTATAGCTTGACCATCTTGCAAACACACCTTCGTCTCAAAACTTTATTTGGCTTAGATGTGGGCATGGAAATAGGGGGAGTGCGGTTTAAATAATTGAGCTATCCCTCCCCCCATAATGCCAACATTAAAGATTTCATTCTCGTTATATCATATGTTGATATGTGAGCTTAAATGATGAGTAGTGGCTTGGACCCAAGATATATCTTCGCGGTGCCATGCCACAACACTCATATATGGTGGCCTAGGCCACCACACTCTTCTTCGTGAAGAGTTGGAGTTGTTTGGATTTTCATTGGATTTTATTGACATCTCCTTGTTCTTATGGGAAATCACTCTAGTTTGGCCTTATTTGCTCATATCTTGCAAACTTGAGTGACCATGTACCATTAACAGTTTGTATCTTCTAAAACCTAAGCCTACTCTCTCCTATAAGCCATTTCCATCTTGCTCATTTGTCATGTTTGGTAAAAAACTTGGAGTTTGAGGTGTTTTCGGTCGGATGATCTTGGTTGCTCCATCTTATTGGTAAATTTGCACCTTATATGTGACGTGATACATTATTGTATCACATATGGGTCATGCAAATAACCAACGAAAGATGGGCCGAATTCCCGGTGATTCTGGAATTTTCGAACCGGATAATCCGCCAGGAGAAACCGGAAAATCCGGCCGAATTATCCGCCCTAAGCTAGGGCCGGATTATCCGGCTGGGCAGATCTTGAAAGGGTTGAGGTCGAGGCCGCGGGGGGCAAACGGTTCACACCACCCCCACGCGCCTCTCTCTCCTCTTTCTCCTCTCAAGATCGCCGGACCTCCTCCTCCTCGCCGGAGACGCTCCGTCCGCCCCTCTCGGAGTTCTTGGGTGGATCGGGTGCATCTCCTCCCTAGCTACCTTCTCCTCCAAGCGGTTTCCACAATGGATGTGGGTATGATTCACAATCTCTAACCCTAGATGTTGTGTTTTATATGTGCTATTTTCTTGGTGGAATTGGTGTCTAGTTGTTCCAAATCGCGTGTAGTGTACTCCTCTTGCATGCTATGAGGCCGATCTAGTCTTAGACAAGCTTTTGATTGGAAAACTGCAACTTTCGCAGGGCCGGATTATCCCCCCGCGCTGGCCGGATTATCCGGCCGCCGGATTATCCGCCCCCGGGGACCCGGATTATCCGGCCTGGAGCTTCATCGCCGCTGCAGTTTTGCTTCAATCTATCATGTCTAGATTTGTACCGACTTATATCATGTTTCTCGAGTATATTACTGTATCTTACATGACTTATGAGCATTACCTTCTCTTTGCTACCCGCCTTTGCTTCTCACAGGTGGTGCTTCTCGGGGTGGTCGGAGACGCTCAAGGCATGATCGATCTAGTGACGAGTTTGCACCCAATGCACCTCGCAAGTCCGTCACTTCAAGGCGGAAGAACAAGGAAGTGAGGGAGAACTACAAGGCCATGGACCAGTCTCTTATTCCGCTATCCGCATGAAGAACTGGTATGAAGATGTTCCAAGGGATGAAGAGATAGAGGACAGGAGATTGGTGCATGGAGCAGGAGTTCATCTACAAGGATGTCTATGAGCCCATGAAGAATCGAGACCCATGCAAGCTATCGATGTGGACATTCTGGCGGTCAACAATCACTTTGAAGATGCAATCTGGGTAGCTGGAAGGCTGGGCTTGCATGATATCATGAAGATTCAATGTGACTATAGCCCAGATTTGGTGAAGCAATTCTTTGCCACTTTGGCAATCAAGAAAGATGAGGAACGCACTATGGAATGGATGACTGGCTCCACTTCTGCAGTGCCACTCTGCCGATTTTTGGTATTCTTGGAGTTCCTGTTGATGAGGTCGTCGCCTTCATGGACCACACAGACAGATAAGAATGCTCTTGTGCATCTCTATACCTCAGCGGGAAAAGTTGGTTTTACCAAGGGGCTGCTTCCATATACATCAGTTGCTTCGGTTCTTTCGGGCAACCATTTGCCCAAGTGGTGGTAACAATGATGCTCTCGGGGAGCCCTTGTGGACCTTATGCACCTCAGCTATAAGTGTGCTCGTGAGACTAATGAGGACCGGGACTACTCTCTTGATATCATGGACTTTATCTTCCATGAGATCCATGATGCCATGGTCTCCCGGACCACCATACCCTATGCACCCTACTTTCAGCTTCTCATCAACAACTCTGTGGCTGTGAGTGGTGAAGACTTGAGTGGGTATCCTCTTGTGAAGCACCATGTCAAGAAGGCCTACAAGCTTAAGCCAGTCTCTTCAGCTGTACTTGCACCTGACACTTTCATGGGTGCTGCTCGTTCTAGTGGTTTTGCTCCTGCTCGTCATCCCGATGTCCCGGCTATGAGGAAGCAAGTGACCCGGCTTAGTTGGTTTCAGCGTCACATCCTTTGCATGAACATTGAGATCCATAAGGAGAACTATGCGCTAGCCGAGAGCGTTCTGAGATTAAGCATACTCGGCGGTTATTCTACACAAGCTCGGTGGTGATCAAGGTCCCCCGCCTCAGCCTCCACTCACCAGGGTTACAGTGGTTGGCACTCTGCACAGGTTCCTTGGAGTGATCTTGATGATTGCCTTCAAAGGTCCAACACCTCTCGTCGTTCTCCGGACCACACGATGAAGAAGAAGAAGAAGAGGCGCAAGAGTCCGATGATGATTATGCCTCCGAGTGATTCCCATGGGACGTGTAGCATCGCGCTTGTCCCCTTTGGCATCTCGATGCCAAAGGGGAGAAGTGTTCTATTAGGATTCTCGGGGATTTGCATGGTTTGGGCACAAGCATATGCGTTTATCATTCTTATATTGCTTGTGTTCCCTCTTATTTGAACTATTTGGTTTGTTTGTGTGCCGTTCAAAACTATGTGCTATGTGGTGTGAGACATTGTTATGGTTTTCGGATTTCTATTTGTTGAGATCAAGGATATTACATTATGTGTGATGCTATATCTCCGCATTATATATCTACACATGGGTATGATTTCTTGCATCCTATCTCAACTTCATATGTGTCAATGTCTATTGTTAGAGCTCATGTTGGATATCTCTTGTGTTGAGGCACCATACTCCTATGTGTTGTGTATTTGTATTCAAATGCAAATTACTTATATGCACACATGTAGGGGAGTGCCTCTATGTTTTGCCATCATGCTTGTCTCTATAGTGATTCTCTTGCAAATCCGTATATTGTCATCAAACACCAAAAGGGGGAGATTGAAAGAACATCTCTCACATTATGTTTTGTGTGTTTGATGTCAATATATGTGATACATTAATGTTTGTTTAAGTGGTACAGGGATTACATAGCTATTTATTCATGTGTGTTGGATTTGATCGTCTGTCAAAAGAAATCAGAAAAAGTTGGCCAGGCCGGAATATCCGGGCCGGATATTTTGGAAATATCCGGCCCCGACTGGAAGAAAAGCTTCTCTGGCATAGGGCCGGACATTTGCCGGATATTGTATTGTACCAGGGCCGGAATATCCGGGCCGGATATTTTGAAATATCCGCGATTTTGGCTAAGGACTGGAAGAAAAGCTTCTCGGCATAGGGCCGGACATTTGGCCGGATAATGTCACTGTTTTGTTCCGTAGGCCGGATTATCCGGGGCGGATTATCCGGCCCTTACTTAGGCGGAATATCCCGGCCCAAGCTCAATTTTGGGGGAGGTATAAATACCCCCTTCTTCTACCTTGGTTGCTTGCTCAATCATTACACAAGAAATCGCCAAGCCACCTCCATTAGAGCCACCTCAAGAAACTCAAGATTTGCAAGATCTCCTTCCTCCCCAACCAAAGCTCTTGATCTTTGGAGATTCGAAGGAAGACACCGATCTACATCCTCACCGAAGCGTTCTTCATTTCCCCCTCTCTTGTTTGAGGGATCTCATGCTAGTGTTCCTATTTGGTTCCCTAGTTGATTTGTGTTGATGTATTGTTGTTGATTGTTGTGTTGTAACAGATTTGGGAGCCTCCAATTTGGTTGTGGATGTGTGCCCCAAGAACCTTGTAAAGGCCCGGTTTCCGCGAGGAAATCCCTTAGTGGAAGTGGGCTAGGCCTTCGTGGCGTTGCTCACCGGAGATCTGAGTGAAGCCTTCGTGGCTGTTGGTTTGGCTTTCGTAGCAACCACACTCCTCCAAACGTAGACGTACCTTCTTGCAAAGGAAGGGAACTACGGGAATCATGTCCGTGTCATCGCGTGCTCCACTCTCGGTTACCTCTATCCTATTCTATCTCTATTGCTTAGATTTATCTTGCTTAGTTGTTAGCCTTGTCATATAGGTAAATTCACTTAGTTGCATATCTAGAGAATTTACCTTTTGTGTCAAGCCTAAATTGAAAAAGAACTAAAAATTGGTTAGCACCTATTCACCCCCCCTCTAGGTGCGGCATACGATCCTTTCAAGGGTTCTTTGTGCAAAAAAGTATACATGATTGTAATTCCTTTTTCTTTTCTTTTGGTCCTCCATGTACATGATGTTATGCCACCGCTAAATAAAATCTTCTGCTCCCTTCGATCGGGAAAAAGTGTTAGGCGGTTAATACAAACGTGTTTTACAAACTTCTAAAATCATAAAAACGTGGATCCTCTGCCTGTTATCGAGTTGGTCGGTGAGAGAGCGGCGACCATCATACTGAGGGAGAAGTGAGGAGGGGCGTCCAGGTCCGGCGCGGGCCGAGCGGCGCCAACGAGACCTAGCCATAGTCATTCCGCCTCGAGCCTCATCGCCCTCGACGTGTTATAGTTGCAAGTACCTGAGCCGCCAAAGATTCGTCGACGAAACTGAGGCATAGGGAAGGAGGGTCTGCCGACGACGGTGGAGTACTTTTGCGGCCGACGAGGAAGGGAGGGGAAGGGGCAGGTCCGGCGGATTGGATCGGGATCTTGGTGGGGTGGATATATAAAGAGATAGTGAGAATGGGCAACCAGAACGAGAACGAGGGAGATGGGTGGGTCGTGTGCGCCTCCTACTCTCCTCACTATTTTTTCAACCTCTGTTGTTGGCGCGAGAAGAGGATAAGGTGGACTGCGGGTTGGGGAAAAAGAAATCAGGAGGTTGCTTTTGCAAAATGGCCTATCTGACTCTTTTTCGGATCAAAGGGAGTAGGTCCATCCGGGACAAGCCTATGTTCATAAAACAGTACATGTAACATGGATGCCGCTAGAGTGGGTGAATAGGTTGTTTAGAACTTTTACGATAAAGGCTTGAACTGAATGTGAAATAAAACTAGCTTTTAATTTGTTAAACACAAAACCTATATAACTAAGGTTCACCTATGTACACCAAAAACTTATGCTAAGTAAAACAAGCAACTATGTGATGGCAACATATATAACATCAAGCACGAAAACTATCATAAAGTAAAGTGAATAAGTAAAGAGATCGGTTATAAAAATAATCGAGGCACACAGAGATGACGATGTATCCCGAAGTTCATACTATTGCGAGTGCTACTCTCCGTTGGAAAGGTGTGGAGGCCAAAGCACCCCCAAAGGCCACGAATGTCTCGACGTATTTTTCTTGAGCCTTCCCACCGAAAGGGGAGTCCATTATCCACTATGGAACATTGATGGTGGTCACCGAACACATACAAGTTTGGCGCAATCTACACAACTTCACTGGAGGCTCCCAAGAATTGCCACGAAAGTGAGAACCTATGTTGTGCAGATTCCTCAAGCGTGAGGCTTTCATGGCAATTCTTCATATGGATGGCAAGCTTCAAGCTCATGATTTCTTCGAGATGGCCTATCTTAAACTTGCATAGTATTTCTTCTTTCCTCCTTATGTTGATGTCTTGAAGATACACACGAGAGCTCCCTCCATCTTCTTTTTCAAGAGGTACTTGTCACTTGATCTTATTCATTTGATTTTTGCATCCTTGAAGCTAGCATATGGTTCAATGCAAACACTAGTCCATAGAGATTGTCACTAATTACTAAAACCACACATGTGATCACCATACACATTCAATAATGCAGGTTACATGCACTTATCGCAAACGTAGTGGTATGAGCTATGAGCTGAGATGCATGACATACTTACCTTATCACCGCCAGGAATCCTAACATTTGTAAAATACCAAGTAAAACAACTTTTGGCATGATACAAAAAATATTATGGATTTTGCATTGCAGCCCAACTCGCCAACATGACGTTTGAGCAAGACGGCATACACATTTTGTTAGTGGTAATGAAACAGGGATAATTAATTAGACATGTACTCATTTAACAATGAAGAATATCTTTTTGAATAAATAAAGCACTTAAGACAAGTAGTTATTCTCCATCTAATTCTGCCACTAGTTCGATTCATGTATTGAGTCTATCTTGCATGATTTTCGTTTTACTTCCATTGGCCTCCTCTTTTATATCATCATTTTTATGCCGGAATGCCATGGGCGAGGAAAGGTGAAAAGATGGCATTGAATACCCTACCAAAACTTTCTTGCAAAATCACATGCTAGTGTTTTGATAGCTCAACTACATCGTCGTGTGATATTCATTCAGGCGAGGACATAAATGGTATCGGTGCTATCTCAAAAGCACAAGAGCTGTATATAGAGACGATGACAATTATGACCCAATGTACTACATGAAAAAAACGAGGTGCAGAGTGGCGGTATTCATGACAAACCAAAGTTGCACCGGAACATTTATTTTGTTGCAATAGGTTTATTTTTTTGGGAACTATTGCTACTCTTACATTCCCAAGTAGAGAAAATGATGGTTGTACTCCAATTCTCACGGAGATTGTTGAATCCTATGTTCGACGTTATATATGTTTGTTTAACCAGTGTTGTACTCGGTGTTCAAAATGAACCGTGTTCTAGTTCCAGTAGAAGTAAAAAATAATAATTACTATATGAGAGGCGAGGTGTGATGTACTGCGTTTGTTCCTTACCAATGCAACACCGAATCGAATCTCGACTCCCTATCCACCGTCGGTCACAACGCAGCGGGATGATCCTGACCGTCCAAACCCACCTCCGCGGCCAGGCAGAGTCCTCTCCAGTCTCCACCACCCCGCACCGCGCCTGACCTAAAAAAGATCCGCAATCCGACCCATTGCGGCTCTAAAATCTCTCCCCTGCAGCCTCCTCGCCACCGATGTGCCCTAGACGAGCTGCCGCCGCGCTCGCCGTAGCTTAGCCTCGCCGCCGACGCCCCGCCCCGCCCCACCCCGCCCCAAACCCCAGCTCTCCGGCGACGCCGCCGCCGCCTTATCCCCGCAACCAAACCCCAGGCCACCCAACCCCCAAACCCTACTGCTCACGCGCGTCGCCTCGCCCGCCGGCAGCCCTCGCGCGCCGCCGCCGCCCCCGCTCCGCCTCATTGCTTCCTCGCCGTCTCCGCCCCGCCGGTCCCCCAATCTCGGGCATTGGGTTATAAGGTATACTAGCTCTTACTCTGATACTCATCTAGTGGTTCGATTGTTTCATCCCGAACTAACCACCAGAAATTTCGGGTTCTAGATCCGCCGCTGGTGTCACATGGCGGGAGCAGAGGCCGCAGCGGACACGTCGGGCCCGCGGTTCGCCCCCGATGACCCCACGCTACCGGCGCCGTGGAAGGCGCTGATGGACGGCGCCACGCTCTACTACTGGAACCCCGAGACGAACGTGACTCAGTATGACAAGCCGGGCGCGCCTGCGCTGGCGCCGGTGCCGGTGCCGGGGGCTTTTGCACAGCAGCCCGTGCAGGCTGGGCAGCAGCAGCAGCCCCAACAGACGGCGCAGCAGCAGCAGCCCCAACAAACGGCGCAGCAGCAGCAGCTCCAACAGACAGCACAGCAGCCACCGTTTCAGTATCAACCTCAGCAAGCACAGCAGGTGCCCTATCAGCTGCAGCAGCAGCCGCAGCAAGAACAGATGCCGAACCAGCAGGGGCCGCAGCAGCCACTAGCTCCTCAGAGTCAGTATCCAAACATGCATCCACAGCAGCCGGCGCCATACCAGCATGGTCCTTACATGCAGCCCCATCAACAGCAGCAGCAGCAGCAGTACTCTTACCAGGTAGGCCAGCAGCCGCAAATGCAGCAAAATCCCTACAATCAAGGTCAGCAGCAGCCGATTCCACAAGCTGCTAATCAAGGGCAGCAGCCAACGATGCCACCGGGTGGTTACAACCAAGGGCAGCAGCAGCCGACGATGCCGCCGGGCGCCTACAATCAAGGTCAGCGTCCACCGATGCCTCAAGGTGCCTACGGTCATGGTCTGCGGCCGCCCATGCCACAGTCTGCCTACAATCAGGGCCAGCAGCCACAGATGCCGCAGCATGCTTCTTACAATCAAGGCCAGCAGTTGCAGGGAATAAGGATGCCTCAAAGTCAGCCGCAACAATCACCAGGCTTCCATCAACCTGTCCAGGCGCCACAGGTGCTGCAAGCTCCACAGTCTCAAGGCCTTCAAATGTCCCCTCCACAGGGCCAACTCCAGCATGGCTTCCCATTCACCCCTCAGCCACAGCATGGCCATGTTGGTGCCCATATCAGCCAGTTGTCGCATGGGCAACAAAGTAGCGAGGTGAAGGGCGATGCAGGAGGTCTTGAAGGAAAGCAGACTGGCTTTTCGTTACCACTTAGTCAGCAGCGTGGCCAAGTTCCTCTTCCAAATCAGCAGTTGCCTTATAGTCATCAACGTCCTGAGGCCCATAGTCAACTGAATATTCATGGAGTTGGAGGGCCAGCATTTCCTGCAAAGCACCATCTTGGTGGGTTATCCCCACGCGAGACTAACAACGCTAGTTTTTCCAGCTCGCCTGCTCACATACATCAAGGTGGACTGGATACGAACTACCGGCAACAACTGCCTAGCAGCCATGTAGCTCCCAATCATATTGCTCCTTCACCAGGTCGACCTCCAGTGGGTTTCAAGAGGGGCAATAGTGAAGATCAGTTTGAAAAACACGAGCCTCACTCTTCTGGGAGGTTTGATGGAATAAATGCTCCCCATCAACAGCCAAAACTTGCCGCTCTTCCGCCTTCCCAAAATCACCTGGTAATATACTATAGGATACTGTTAGGTGTCAATGAGTTCAGCATTTATTTATCTGTATAGTTACAATCTTACATACGTTGTAAAGTTCCCTGCTGTGTTATTTTTCTTGCATTCTTGCCTCATGAATTGACATCTCTTTCTATCAGAATATTATGATTGATATAAAAATTCTACGATTGTGTATGTGTTGTATACTTCAAATTACAGTTCTTATGGCTTGAATTCTTTCTATCAATGCTGTGCAAATTTGCCTCTGTTTCTGAAGCTTCCATCAATAACGCTCTTGTTCATAATCTTGCAGCAGGATACGAGGAACGGCCCACCATATCCTCAGCCCGATAACTTTGTTGGTTATAACATGGCACCTCCACATTTAGTACAAAACCCACTTAACAATGGTCCGTTTCCTGTCGGAGCTTTAACGAGACCACCACCCGGAACATTTCCTCCTCCGGATTTCCCTAGTGTTGCTTCAGTTGATGCATATCGTCAGCACCATGAAGTCACGGCAGTGGTATGACTCAATTGCATGGCTGTATTAACTAACTGAAATACGATTCACATCTTAAAGTATCTCCTATGTTGATAATGCTCTTTCTCTTTGTCCTGTTGCCTTTGAACTATTGTTGGCATGCTGTTCTGAATGCAACTTAACAGATATTTCAGTGATTTGAGTTTGACAACATGGTAGGATCGTTTAATGTTCAAGATATACTAGCATATGAATAAATCCGATTTTAAATGTGATGCATACTTCTCCAATTAATCACAGTAAAATGTATGTCAATACAGAGAACAGAGAGGCGAATATTTCTAATATCCTACCTTGAAATTTTAGATAGCTACAATCTATGGAAATACCATTAGGCCAATAAATGCATTTTTATTTGACTTCTCCTTATTTGTAACTCATGATATCTGCAGTTGTGTGATATGTGTCTTATGAGAAGTTCAGTAAAATTTACGGATATGGGACCTAAAGTCTCCAAGGGGTTTACAGATGCATATTTACTCTACTGTCACCATGTCACCTGTTGATTTCATGCTGAACAACAAATGTTCTATCTATTTTTTTTCATTTTCCATGAAGCTTTGTCACGTGTTATTCTGTTTCTTAAAAATATTCAGGGTGAGAATGTTCCTCCTCCGTTTATGACATTTGAGGCTACTGGATTCCCTCCAGAGATACTGAGAGAGGTATGCTTTCTCTTGAGTTGTGCTTTAGTGCTGGCGCTTGGATTGTTATATTGTTCGTCTCTTATTTTTCCTCATCTATAAGTTCTTGTGGCCATAAAAATGATTCATTCGAAGACAAAATTATAATTTGCGGTAGTAAACACATCACGTGGTATTGCTCATTACTGCAGCGCATGCCATATGCTAGTAGGGTGGATACCATATAATTTAGTTAGTCCCATTATCTGGGCAGTGTAGTAGCATACTTGTGGCTATTCTGTGCTGACAAGTATCAGAAGAATTGATGTTCTTTCAGAATATAAAATGTGGCTGAGGTTTCCTGCTTCTTGTCTCGCCTCTGAATCTACAAAGAGCCTCTTCTTCAGGCCTTGAGCTGCTTAAGTAAGCAGCCATAATCATTTAGGATAGCATTTAGCAATTTTTTTCATCATAGATAGCATCTTGCTGCAGATCTGCATGTCCTTATGATTCTTTGTTCTGCCATTCAGGTCCACGCTGCTGGCTTCTTAAACCCCACTCCGATTCAGGCTCAAACATGGCCTGTTGCACTTCAAAACCGGGATATAGTAGCTATTGCCAAGACAGGATCAGGGAAGACACTGGGATACCTTATTCCTGCTTTTGTACATCTGAGTAGATGCCAAAACAATCCAATGTTGGGTCCTACAGTGTTGGTTTTGGCGCCTACACGTGAGCTTGCTTCACAGATACAAGATGAAGCAATTAAGTTTGGTCGATCATCTAGAGTATCATGCACTGTAAGTTCCGACCTTTCTTTTGTATGAGTGCACATGCTATTGTTTATCTTGAAGACACTGGATGCCAACTTATCATAATCACATGGATTTACATTTAGAAGTGCTAATAGACATTGGATGCCAACTGATCATAATCATGTGCTTACATTTACTACCTCCATCTCAAAGCTGAAGGCTTGTATTTTTTTGAAAAGTCAAACCAAGTAAAGTTTGACCAAACTTTTAGAAGAATCTATCAACAAATATGATATTTTGTAGATACCATATGAAAATATAATTCATTATCTATCTAATGATGTTGATTTTGTATTTTGCATGTTAATGATTTTTGGTAAAAACTTAGTCAAACTTGACATAGTTTGACTTTCTAAAAATAATACTCCGTATAAGCCTTAAGCTTTGGGATGGAGGTAGTAGAAGTGTCGCCTTGTAAGAATATATATGCATAAATGTTAAAAGACGTCTTAGACTAGTTTGATTCTGGACAAAAGGTGCTGTCAATATTGAAACAAGTCTTATCTTGGAATGACCTTCCATGAATCATTGTGCCCCTTTTTTGCCTTGTAGACCATGTGCTATATTTCCCGAGTTCTGTTGCTAGATGATGTATCACAATCCTTAAATGTATGCTAATTTTTTTATTTATTTTCCCAGTGCCTGTATGGAGGAGCTCCAAAGGGCCCTCAGCTTAGAGAACTTGAGCGTGGAGCTGATATTGTGGTTGCTACACCGGGACGACTAAATGATATTCTGGAGATGAGGAAGATAAGCCTCCATCAGATTTCATTACTTGTGCTTGATGAAGCTGACCGCATGCTTGACATGGGTTTTGAGCCACAAATACGAAAGATTGTGGATGAGATTCCTCGTAGTAGACAGACTCTGATGTACACCGCCACTTGGCCAAAGGAGGTTACAAAAATAGCTGGTGATTTATTGAGAGATCCTGTCCAGATCAATATTGGAAGCATTGATGAACTTGTTGCCAACAAATCCATCACACAGGTAATCCTTATGGCCACCCAATATTCTTTGTTGTTTGTCATACTGGATGCTTGCCTTCGTGTATTATCTCTTACAGTGGCTACTGCCAATTGGTGCTCAGTATCGCAATAATGTTTAGTTGTTTGGAAATGAAATTCTAGAGCACCCAACTTTGGTATAATGCATTTTATATACTATCATTTAATCCATTTCTAAGTTTCACCTTTGGATATGGATGCAGTATGTGGAGATGGTTCCACCAATGGATAAGCAACACCGTTTAGAGCAGATTCTTAGAGCTGAAGAAAGGGGTTCAAAGATCATCATATTTTGCTCAACAAAGAAAATGTGTGACCAGCTTGCTCGTGGCATTGGTCGTAGTTTTGGCGCTGCAAGCATTCACGGTGATAAATCGCAGGTTGAAAGGGATCAGATTCTCAATCAGTTTCGGACTGGTCGTGTTCCAGTATTAGTAGCCACCGATGTTGCTGCTCGTGGACTTGACATCAAAGACATTAGGTGAGGCCTTTTGGTTGTCACATGTTAAAATCTTCTGGTGTTCGATGTCTCTTCACATCAAGCCCAATGATGTTTATTAATTTTCCTGTTTCTCACTGTTTTCGCTTTTTTGTTATTTTAAGGGTGGTGATCAATTATGACTTTCCAACTGGGATCGAAGACTACGTGCATCGCATAGGACGCACAGGAAGGGCTGGGGCTACTGGAGTTGCATACACTTTCTTCTCTGAGCAAGATTGGAAATATGCTGGTGATTTGGTCAAAGTCTTGGAGGGTACTAGTCAGGAGGTACCTCCAGCGCTGCAACAGATGGCTGCACGGGGTGCACCCGGAGGTCCAAGAAACCAGGCTGGTGGCATGAGCCGTTGGGATGGTCCTGGTGGTGGTAATCGTTTTGAATCTGCCGCTGGCGGCCCTGGTGGTTACGGTGGAATTAGGGAGGTCCCTGGGGCCTTTGGTGGTCGGGATGGCCCAGGTGGATTTGTTGATCGGGGTGGCCCAGGTGGATTTGTTGACCGAGATGGCCCCGGACGCTTCGCTGGCCGGGAGGGCCCTGATGGCTTCGGTGGTCGGGATGGCCCTGGTGGCTTTGGTGGACGCATGGGTCCTGGTGGGTTTGGGGGACGGGAGGGTTCTGGTGGATTTGGTGGACGGGAGGGTCCTGGTGGATTTGGTGGACGTGATGGTCCTGGAGGATTTGGTGGACGGGAGGGTCCTGGACCCAGTGGCTTCAGTGGGAGAGGGGGCCGTGGGCCTGATGGCTTTAGCAGGCGAGGTGGAGGAAGTCCTGGTAGATTTGGTGGTAGCGGTGGCAGGGGCGATTCTCCTGGTTTTGGTGGACGTGGTAGGGGTGATTCTTCTGGTTTTGGTGGACGAGGCCGGGGTGATTTCTCTGGTGGACGTGGTGGAAGAGGGCGTGGATTTGGAGGACGGGGGCGTTCTGACCGAGGCCCACATGATCGTTTCATCTCAGATGGACGTGGACGATATGATGATCGTCGAGGATTTGGTGACAAGGGTCGGGGCAGGAGCTACAGCCGTAGCCCAGATAGAGGCCGCTCGCGAGGCTATGATAGAAGAAGTGATAGCAGGAGCCTAAGTAGTAGGAGCAGAAGCCGTAGCAGAAGCTGGTCACGCAGCAGGAGCCGCAGCAGGAGTTGGTCACGTAGCCGGAGTCGCAGCAGGAGCAGGAGCCGGAGCCGTGATCAGGGTGCAGGGCCAGAACGCAGGCCACGGGCAAGATCTGGCTTTGATGTGCCGCCACCTGCGACTGAAGCAGGACCTGTTTTAGCTGCGCCTGTACCTGTACCTGGACCAGTAGCTGATGTTGCTGCACTCAAACCTGGACAATCGCTCGCCGATGCATCTGATATGTCACCTATGTCGCCTGGTGGCTTGGTCCAGGTCCAGGAGGGTGGACCATTCATGGGCGGGGGCGATGCCAACGTCAGCAGCGCGCAAGCTGACCAGCCTTCCCAAGGGAAAGATCTTGTAGTACCGCCAAGCTTTTCTGCAGCTGAAAATTTTCCAGGTCCTGCAGTTCAGCAGGATGCCCCATGATGTCAGCTGGTAAGCATCTGTACAATTTTGTGTTTTACAAGTTACTTTATTTCCCTGTCCATTCTTTATTTTATCTTCATACCCGAAAAGCCCTAAACTCTGCTGCTTTTACAATCGATGTGTAGGAGTCCCTCAAAATGATGACTAGGGGTGACTAGGAGGATAACTTATGCACCGTCAGAATATTATTACATTTTCTTAGCTTTTACTTCCCAAGTTCTAGGTGGTGCAATGAACATAATCCAACCAAGTTAAGGTTGAACAAATTTCTGCTTTGTCATTTTTTCTTATGATGCTTCATGTAAGTTTGGATGGTAGTTTATGGGACAATTGTCAGCTACTTGATCTGTCTGTTCTTTCTGCATGGAAGGCGAACATTGGGATTTTGGAATACATGAACATTAAAGTAACTTGCAGGAATAGGGAGCAATCCACCAATGGTTGGGGAAATATTGTGAATACATGGGTAGTGAAAGGTCACAAACTAAAGTAACTTAGGTACATGAGAGTGTACACTTGCGCTACCGCATCTG
The DNA here is from genome assembly GCA_030979885.1 of Lolium multiflorum. Taxonomy (NCBI): domain Eukaryota; kingdom Viridiplantae; phylum Streptophyta; class Magnoliopsida; order Poales; family Poaceae; genus Lolium; species Lolium multiflorum. Next base: position 58,118,129 of record CM061749.1, on the reverse strand, counting down.
CACTGAAATCATGAAAATTCTCAATCTAAAATTATCCTTTGCAAACCATGTTTTATATTTTATGTGTGTATTGGCTATATGCATTGAGAAAATTCTTATTTTCTTATAATGATCTCAATGAGAAATTTTGGCAGTATCTCGTGTTATGTACTTCAATCTTGTATAACCTGACATCGTGGTTGATGTGGGTGATGCTCATATATTAATATCTTCATTGCACTTTAGGTGATGCAGTGCCTATGGCAAGGATAGACGCAGTGGCACCTATGGTCCTTGTGTTGACAGCCGTTCTGAAAACATTGATGTAATTGCAAAGGTTGTCATTTGTGGAACCAATTCTATTCCTGTTCTCCAGACTTTACCTATTATGCAGGTGTCTGATTATCCAGGACTCCTGTTCGATTGTCACACCCTTGTTGGTCGGATTTTTTTTTTTTTTTTTGTCTTCTACGGTATTGATGATTGGTCTATGTTATGTAAATTTTCCCCTAGAAGCAGCTGGATAAATGCTGGAAGATTTGAGATGTTATTTCCGGTTTGTGCCGTGCTGTTCTGATTGTACAATTCTTTGCTCTTGATGATTGCTTTTGCCGGTTTGTTTCTATATTTCTGGTATAATGATCAGATTGCACTGTTGTCAATTGACATCTTTTATCTCTTAATATACCTACAGAAAGTTATATTTCTGTCATCAACTTTGCTTGTTTGTAAATTGCCTATCAGCTGCCTCGGTCGTGTACACTGCATGGGAGAGCACACATGTGTATTCATGGGTGTATGCAAGGAAATACCCAAAATTTTGATAATTTTTTTAAATTTTATGAAATAGCCATAATTGTGTGTTTACTTTGTGGAGAAACCTATCCTTCTGGACAAATGGACGTGGAGGTTTAGTTGGTTGGATCAATTATATGCTCAGCCCAAGGTCATGTGATGGAATACAAGTGTCACTACTATTTTGAAACTGTATTTAGGTATTTTTTTATTTTGAGTACCCATTGTTAAAAGCCTGTGCCCGCCCATGGTACACTGTACTATTTGTTTGATCAAACCACTACCATTTTCTATGCTCCGGCACTAGTTAGGGGAAGAAGCTTAAAACTGATCGGGAGAAGTGAGGCTGAGTACCATGCGGTGTGAGCTTATTGCTACAAGTGCAGGCAAAGCCCATGGTATACTACCTCCATCCTAAGGTTTAAGGTCTATATTTTTTCAGAAAGTTAAACGAAGTAAAGTTTAATCAAACTTTTAGAAGAATTTATGAACAAATATGATATTTTATAGGTATCATATGAAAATATTTAATGATATTAATTTTGTACTTTTCATGTTAATGATCTTTTATAAAAACTTAGTCAAACTTAACATAGTTTGACTTTCTAAAAAAAATAGGCTTCAAACTTTGGGATGGAGGTTAATATAGCTGACGGCTACAGTGGGAAACTCCACGTGATGATGCAATAATGACTGGACATTGGCGCCAACAGGGTGGTCTTCTAGACTGATTCCCAAGTGCTAGCATTGACTGCTGATGCCCTAATTTCTCCCCGTCGGAGGAAGCGATCCACGATCTGCAGATCCATCACGTAGATTGCTACCCTGGGTAGAGGGTATGTTGCCAACGTTGTGGTGGGCAATTTACCCCCAATTTTCGTAATAAAGCTTTATTACGAAAATTGGGGGTAAATTGCCACGTGAGTGTAAAGCCAGCACATATCCTGGCGGGGTTAGGTGCTTCAGGAAGCTATGGTATGCATTGTGTCTGGTTAGACGATGTTCCCGAACTTGTAATCTCAGCCATGTCCGGCGATTCTGCCGAGCTAAGTTAATAGAACATCAGTAGTACTTGTAAAAAAAAATCTGTTTCACTAATAAGTACTCAATACCTGCAAAAAAAAAGATACTCAATTGGTTAGTCAAAAGTTTCATGCTACTTACGGTGACTTCAGTTTCCGTGGGAACTGTGTAATGGCCCAAAATTTTATTCTTGTGTGAGCATACAACTGTTTACCATCAAAAATGTGACTCATATGACCTGCAAAGCAGTCCACTGAACATTTTCGTGTGACCATTTCTTTGGGATGATGATGAATTTGATGATGTACCGGCGTATGTTGCCAACGCTGTGTTGTGCAATTTACCCCAGTTATCGTAAATGTTTTCCCCTACAGAAGGAAGTAACTAACACTTACCAAAAAAATAAACTGCCTCAGTAATAACTATTCAATGAGCATGCCCATGTGCGATTGGTTAATAAAACATACTCCCTCCGTCATAGAGTGTAAGTCATATTCACAAAAACTATTTGTCCCATAACCCCTACCTCTAAGGCATAATTTTATTTAATGAGGGAGAGAAAGAGAATGCATGCACCAATGAGAGAGAGAAAGGGGCTGCATGCAGCCATGCACCAATGAGAGAAAGAAAATGAGACTCAATCAGCTACTACCTTGGGCCAAGATATTCAAAAATTGTGACTTACAAACTAGGACGGAAGGAGTAATAATTTCTTTTCTGCTACGTGACGGGAACTCTATTGGAGTCACATTTCATTCGTGTGAGCATAAAACTGTTTACCATCGAATAGTGACTCCTCATATAACCAAAGCGGTCCAGTGGAACATTTTCGTGTGACCATTTCTTTATGCTACGGCACTAGTGTTAGGTCATATCCATGGCAATAACAGAACAGTCCACTCTGTAAACGGCGTCAGATTTCATTGTCGTGTGAGCATAAAAATTGTTCACCATCATCAAAGCAGTAACTACAGGCGGCACAGAATCGGCTTCTTCACCGGCTAAGCAAAGCAAAAAAGCAAAACTGGCAAAATTTCTCAGTATAAAACATGTTCATTTTCTCCTGCTCTTCAGCTTACTACTCTTTCCATCAAATTTCCTGGCAGACCCTCCTCTCGTCTTCCCTCCTCTTTGCTTGAGTTTCTTCTGCTCCTTTCTGCGCCTCTCCTTCCCTTTGTCCTCCCCGTCAGAAGAACCTCCGCCGTCCGAGTCTCCGAACCCGGTAAGCTTCTCGTACTCATCCTCGTCGATCACCCCCTTCTTCAGCTTCTTCAGGAGCCGGTACTCGTGCGTCAGCTCATCCATGTCCTCCTTGGTCTGGATCGTCTGCCGCTGCTTGCCCGTCTGCTTGCGCTTTGGTTTAAGAGGCTTCTCCCGAACTCTCCTTTCTGGCTCAGGTGGCTCTTGAGCTAGCTCTTCCGCTTTTCTTTTCAGTACCTTCTGGCGTTGCTTCTCTCGAGTTTTGTCCCTGCAGAACCAAGACAGGAAACATGTTAGTCCTCGCAGCTGGTTGGTACTAGCATTCCAGCAAAACCAGAAGTCAGCTGACTCTGAGATCACTTCAACATCGACCTTTGAAATCTAAACATGTTCAGTACCATCATTAACGTAATTTGAGGAAGGGTTTTATTTAGACGACTGAACATTCAATTATGCACGTCTTATAGTAAACACTAGCACTAATCACATTGTCGTACTACTTAAAGTAATTGGGTCAGCAAAAACTATGCATTTAATGCTGTTGTGGCCACAGTTCTTACTTGAATTTGATTTGTGAAAAGTTGACGTTGCTGACAGGCATAAATCCCTTCAGTGAAAGATTATTGTGCTTCACTTCTGGCATGGATGGGATCTGAAGTAAGCCATACTCCATGGCCAGCTTTCCTACTTCAAGTCCTTTCCAATTGAAAATGTACGAGCAGTGATGCTCCTTGTATGAACGAACAAATGATACAAAAGCTCGAAGCCCCTTTTCCATGATATTACGATCTTCTGATGCAGCTGCTCTGATCTGCACCATAAATTAGTCCACAATCAGCACGACAGAATGATATTTAAGTGATATCTCGACTCAAGCGGGAAACCTTAATTACCAACAAAACGACCAACCTGTGGCACAATATCTACAATATCACTGGAACACTCCCTTTCCATGAGAGGTACACCTCGAAGCTTTAAGAATTCAACATAAGAATCCTCCTGCAAAGGAAGTAAGTTAGATGTCTTTCTCAATAAGACAACCAGCATACAAAACACAATTTCTGCCGATACAAGTAAATACTTTAACTAGTACTATGTGTAGTATGTTGCAATTCGGAAAAATGAGTTCGACACAGAATACATTACCGTCGGCAAGAGAAATACAATAGCATCTCCTTCTTGATCATAGCGGGCAGTGCGACCTGCTCTATGTATGAAAACATTGGGATCTTGAGGTGGATCGTACTGGAAGAACAGAATACAAAATGTTAATTGATGGCTCCATGTAAAGAAAAAGTTAAGAGGGGTAGAAAAACATATTAATATGTAACCTGCACAATTAGATCAACATGTGGTATGTCAAGACCCCTTGCTGCAACATCAGTGCAGACTAAAATACCACTTGAAAGAGCAGAAAATGATGCCAGAGCTTTCTCACGAGGGCCCTACATACCAAAAGAACAACATGGTGGCAATTAATACAAATAGATAATACCGAAGTATGCCAACATAAAGCCCACATATTGGGCCATTGGGTTTTACAACAAAAAGGCATATTTTGCTATAACCTGTTTCATCTTTCCATGGTAAGGTATTACTGGAGAACCTTTAAGTAAGTTCAGCATCGGAAGAACAACGGACCAATAATCTACACAGGCACATGTTGCAAAATAGCTGCATTCAAGCAAGACCGAGGTGCACAAATTAGCACAGTGCTACACACAAATTAAATATGCTGAGAAACTGAAACTTCCAGGGATCCTGTACTTACACCATGATTTTCTTTCCGTTGTTGTGCACAAGGAAATCAACAAGCTGTGATGATTTCTTTGATGGTTCACATATCATGTACTGCAGGAAAACAATATCGTGGCTCACATGCGGTAGATATTCGCAAAATCATGATAAACGATAAACGACCAACTGCTGTACAAAAGCAATCTCGCCATACCTCCAACCGGAGCCCCAGCGGCGTCTTGGATGGACCAAGATCTTGCTGAGCAGCATCCTTGGCCTCCGTCTTAACCTGGACCCTCACGGGATTCCTCAACCCTGCTTTTGCCAGCTCCTCGACAGCCTCAGTCTGTGTAGCGGAGAACAGCCCGGTTCTCCTCAGCTTCGGTAACTTTGAAATAATCGAGGTGACCTGCTTCTGGAAGCCCATGTCCAAGAGCCTATCTGCCTCATCCAGGATCAGAATCTGCTTCCAAGGTACACAAACGTCGAAACAACATAAGCACATTTGCGCCAGAGAACAGACAAACCAAAGGCAGTTAGTTCCATTGCTCCCCAAAAACAACCTCGAGATTCTTATATTCCAGCGAGTCCAGGCGCTCCATTATGTCGAAGAGCTTCCCGGGAGTGCCGACCAGTATGTTGGCGCCCTCCTCCTCCACCTTCTTGAGCTCCGCCTTGATGTCCAGCCCGCCGACCAGGAGGATGGACGACACGCCCTTGAGCGTCGCGAAGAAGGGCTGCGCCACGTTGTATATCTGCGACGACAGTTCCCTCGTCGGGGAGATGATGATGCCGAGAACCTGCACGAATTCGGCTCAGCTGTTAATCATCAGAATTGAAACGCTGCAGAAACAGAGATGAGGGCAGGGAGCAGTCAGCAGTGAGGTGGTGACCTGGTGGGGCTTGGGGGGCGAGGGGAGGCGGCGGAGCATCTCGACGACGGGGACGACGAAGGCGAGGGTCTTCCCGGAGCCGGTGGCGGCGTCGACGGCCACGTCCTTGTGCGACAGCAGCAGCGGGATGGTCGCCGCCTGCACCGGCGTGCACCGGCGGAAGCCGCCGCGCTTCAGGGCCTCCACCACCTCCGGGGAAATGGCGGGGGAGAGCTCCGAGAATCGCTGCTCCGTCAGCGCGCGCTTTTTCCTGGCGGCCGCCGTCGCCGGCGAGGCGGAGGAGGAGGAGGCCATGGGGAGCGCTGCGTTGCGGCGGTTGGGGACGGCTCGAGGGTTTACCTGGCGGTTTAGGTCATGTATTCTGGATTGCACGCAAACGGCTTCTCGTAAGCGGTTTTTGGCTATACGTAATATACATCTGTTTTTGATTCCCTTTTCCCCTCTAGGGCATCTACCTCCGACGTATTTCGGTCACCAAAATTAACCACGCACATCCGTTTACGTCAGGCTATAGACGCGAAATCAGCCTTCAGACAACCATTGATCGTTTGCATCTGGCCCAAGTGGTCTGACGTATTTTGTCCGTCCAGGGTTGAGTTAGATTTTTCATCCAAAATAGTGCAATATATGAAACAAATTGGCCATACCAACAACTACAATATAGGTCAAAATTCTTTATTATTACATTGAACGAAATACCAAAGTCCAGATGCATTGCCATGAATGAAAATACATAGAGCATAGTTCATAATTAATAAATAGAACGAGATGAGATTGACTACTCATCATTCTAATGGTCAACCAAATCCTTCGGAGGCGTCGGGACTTCAACATTGCTCAACCAGCTCACCCTGAAAGTCACATCCGAGTTCATTAGGATACTCCGTCTCGAAGATCATGTTGTGCATGATTACACAAAAAGTCATCACGTCATGCATGGTCTGAAGAGACCATGTTTTATTTGGGTGAGGAACAATAGCCCACTAAGTTTGGAGCACACCAAATGTTCGCTCCACATCTTTCCTGCAAGCCTCTTGCATCTTGAAAAATCTCTTTTCTTTCTCTATTTGAGGATTATGGATTGTCTTCACCAGTGTGGTCCAGTTAGGATAAATGCCATCAACAAGATAATATGGTTTGTCATATGCATTGTGATCTCATAGCTCACCATAAGAGTTGTGGGAATTGGCCATGCCAAAAAAATAGTGCCAAATCCATAAATCTTGTGGTGCCAATGCTTCCCTCGGTATGGCCACTGTATTGACATTGCCATCAAAATGGACATGCAATTAATGCTACCGATCATGACCGGAAACCCTTTAGCCTCACATCGACAATAGCCATCTAGTGTCCTCAAGTTGGGGCTTTCAAGTATATGTAGCTCTTTATTTCCAAACACTTAAAATTCGTATTTCAAAGTTTCAAAAATATTCAAAATAAAATTTTGTAGGTAACGAAATGATGAATACTACGATGGTGTAAAATCTCAATACAAACTTATTTGTATTTCCGGCTACACAAAATTGACAAAAACTGAGAAATTTTATAGTATTGAAATGTGCACTATTCGCTATAAAATTTATCAGAATTTGTCATTTTTTGTGTAGCCTAGAATATGAAGTAATTTGTATTGAGATTTTACACCATTGTAGTATACATCATTGGCTATCTCTAGAATTTTATTTCAGATTTTTTGAAACTTTGAAATATGAATCCTGAGTGTTTGCAAATAAAGAGCTACGTGTAGCTCGGCCTCCGTTTGAAGTTTAAAGTTTACCTGTATCCAATTTGACATGAACAAAACCCATTGGAACTTTGGAAAATTCATAGTTTGTAATAACTCTGAGATTCATATCTGTACAAACTAAACCCAGTCCAAATAAATTATATACGCATGGGTGTTCATAAGTACAGTTCTCATTAATTTCTTTGCACTGCTGCGAAAAATAATTTTGGTCAATATATACAACTCCTTTTCATCCCTTCTGTTCAGCTGATGCAGTTGCAGTTGCAGCGACAGTGACCTTTTCAGCTCCTTTCTCCCGTTCAACTATGGCACCCTGCAAATATGACACAGCATAAGGAATCTCAAGGTGAAAGATGGAATTAGTTGCTATCAAAACCAAATGAATTTACAGGTCTACCTCATCATCTGGGATCACCACTATATTCACTTGAGCGACAATGACCGTAATGTCATCCATCTTACCACCTGCGCCAACCAAAAGAAGAAAAAAAGTGGCATCGTGAGCTTGCTGATTTTTCTGGTTGGAACAGAGCACGGCATGGGGTGTAGCTGGATAACAACAGCATACCTGTTAACTTGGCTCCAAGTAGCTTCTTCCACCAAGGAACATCAAAACCCTGAATGTAAGTAACAGGAATGAACGGTGTGATATCCATTTTTATAGCTAACAGGTTGTAGAAACTTGTAAAGGGTGACAAGAGAAAAAGAGAAGATGTAGTTGTTTCGCACCCTACTCCGTGCCTCCATCGAATAGGGTGAATCAAATCTTACATCCACTGAATGTTTTCTCGCAAGCTCCGCCAAAGCTTTCGCTGTGAAAACAGCAATGTTTTTAGAGGGATTGGAAGGAATGGACCATGCATTTTACGTCTGCAGTTGCAGAAGTGAGAGATTTACCAGATTCATCTATCCCTGGAGACTCAGAAATGACAGCAAGAATCTCTTGATCAAAGATGTTGTCAAAAAATCCATCTGAGCCACTAACTATGATATCACCCTCCATAAGATGTACAGTGCAAACCTGGTAGATAAACCAAAAGAGATCAAAATCAGAAAGGAACAATCTTCGAAAAGACTGATATCTTTTTTTTCGCTCTATCTACCAGTGTAGTGAAATAAAAAAAAAAAGACCAGTTATACAACAGCCGTGTCACAATACCGTCGCTTCAACAACAAAAAAATAACAGCTGATTCAATTTCATAAATATATACCAGTGCATCCTTATATGTTTGACCAATTGCCTCGGAGCTTAACTGGTATGGACAATCAAAGTAATGTTCTTGAGGGCATGTAGAGAACATCACTTGTCCTGTATGTTAATGAAGAGAAAAGGTTAGAATTGGTATGAAGCAAGCATGCTAATAACCTTAAGATACATATATTTTCCGTAAACACCTTTTCGAATAACTTTCAAGCCACAATCTCCCACACTTGCAATTTTCAGAGTCCCAGTCTTCTCTAGCATTGCGATGATTCTGTTATCATCGCACATAATTGTATAAAGTTTGACATGTATGCTAGAAAAACGAGTGATATATAAGGCTGTAAACACGGTAAGAATAATGCTTACGCTGTGGCAGATCCAGTGGAAGAAGTTGCAGCATGAGCCTTCATTAGAAGAATCTGAGGATCATGACTGACCTACAGATGATAGAAACTTCTAGGCTATATTAAATTTGTTGCAATAGTAGTACATGACATTGTACTTGAACATATTTTATTTAGCAGTACTAACATGCAAATACCTCCTCGTCCTTGAGAAAAGTAGAGCTGTTTGCCATAAGCTCTCGAGAAAACAGAGCTGGATTGACATTCTTTTCTGCCCATCTGTCAGTAGATAAGAGAATGACTAGCTGGATAAAAGCCATGTGTCAATGCAAATTGCTAAAAGCAAATACATCTCTTGCAAAGTACTTGAAGCATCCCAAAATACACGAGAAAAGAATAAAGAATTGATCAAAGTTGGCTGCAGCGATTATCGAAATAAATTGTTCATTGCGGTGAAGATGGCTTACCCTGAAACACCATCTGCAATGGCAAATACTCCACCACCATCATCACCCACAAAGAAAGCATCTTCACCTCCAGTCTCAACCTTGACAATTTGAAAAAGTTCAGTAGCAAACATCGGCAACTCTTCTCAGTGTGTACTATTTAACATAAATGGCTAACCTTTCTTGGGTGTGGGATTACATGAGTTCCAATAGATAACACAGATTCCAGCCTACAATGATAGATTCACATGACCACATGTTGATAGATGTACCACGAGTAAGTTGAGAACCATAATTATTAGTAGTGCCAACGATTGCTCAACCATTAAACTGGGGCAAGCAACTTAGTTTTACACCTTGCTATCTGAAAAAAGATGCACCTTGCCGGAAATTTGAGTTGAGATATGCAAAAATCCATCAGTGGTAATCCACTGATGCGGGTTGATAGAAAAAAAGAACATTACTAAACATGCAGAATTTCCATTACACATGCATAAGATAAGATTGTAGACATTCAACCAAAATTGGACAATCATGGTGCGCTGTGGAAAATCTGTTGAGTAACACCCTGAAACATCCTACAGCTGTGTAAATTACTAGTAATGCTACATGATCCACCTACGTTGTTCTTCAAGTTACACAGAAAATCCCCACAAATACGAAAAGGTCAAAGATAAAATCGTTCTGAATAAATCATAGTGCACCCAGCACAATCAAATTTGGGAACTATTATCTGACACAAGCATAGGGCCAAAAGGAGAAGGTGTGGAAGGAAATGGGCGTATACTTGGCAGCGCGGAGAGGAGAGAATCGCGACAGTCGAGGCGGAGGGCGAAGACAGGGGGAAGATGCGGTGGGACGCGGGAGCCAGAGTCGGGAGGCAGTGGAGGTCGCCATTGCTGCTCCGGATGCTGCTGCTATCTTCTCCCTCCCTCCCGTCGCCCGCTGCCGCTGCGAATGGAGGCGCTAGCTGCTCGCAAAGGGATAGTGGAGGCAGGGGGGCCACGCCGCTGGATTGCCTCTCTTTCAGTTTGGTCCTGGATTTTCCTGCGAATTCATTCAAAGCATATAAAACTCGGTGGGCAACGAACGACAAACACGGTTACTTATATAGTAGATAACAAGATAAAAGATTCTATTATATTTCTTCGAAATATACTTTCTTTCCAATTTATATAAATAAAACAACCACAGTCGTACAAAATTTGAGATCAAGTTATAAAAGTAGAAAAAGAAAAATGTGTTAGGACAACAACACAAACATGATCAAACTACAATAAAAAGCCAAGTGCCTCAAATATAGATGGATGAAGCTAAGTGGCTAGGCTAGACAAGACAGGGAGACGGTGCACCACCTCAAGCAAATCTCGTAGCATGTCTTCCAGGTGCGAGCTGTCCCGTTGTACACAACGAGTAACATTGCTGCAAAAATGTCAAAAGTTTGAAGATCGAGTCAGAAGCACGCCGTAAGAAAAAAAAACAATCTTAATAACCATTTTATTGTGAATAATCTAAGGTTCTGGACACCGCAACAAACATCAACAAGATATGCACCCAAATGGCAAAACTCAATATCTGTGAGTATACTTCTTTCATCTACGGTACTACTAGGGATGTAAACGGATCGGATAATGCTCTCTCCATGTCTTTACCATATTTTTTTAAGTATGCGGAACGGATTGGATAATGATCGAAATCGGGTACAAATTATATCGGACTATGGATCGAAAACGGAGCGGACTCGGATTAAAACGGATAGAAATAATCAGATAAATACCCATGGAGAGAGATAAAAAAATCACCATGAAAATAATATAAACAAGTTTTCATCCAAGTGCATAATCCGAGTGAACAAGCTGACCAGTGACATACCTGTAAACCTGCTGTAGGTGCAAAGTGCATAGAGATGTTTGTGCATGTGTACACGGTGATTTAGCTATGGTTGATTGTAGGGTGACTATTGGAGACATACGTGACTTGATTAACTAAATAGTTTAATTAATTAATTGGGTATATAATTTTGTTGACTAGACTAATTTATTTGGATAATCCTAATTGAGAATTCTGAATAATCCGCAAAAAATAGCGGATAATCCGCATCCGCCGAATAATAGCAATACGATCATCGGATATCCATCTAACCAATATCCACATCCTCATCCGTATCCCGCGAATTTTAAAAATTACATACCATATCCTTGAAAACAGATACGGATGGGGATTCGGGGCTGAAATGTCTGTACCAGGTACTACCCTTTCTTCAGAAATCTTGGCACACGACCTGCAAAACAAAACAAAAAATCTTGGCACACGAGTGCCAATCCACGTCGGACCAGGCTACAACGGTCACACGTGAAGTAACCCCACAAAAAGAAAGTCAATTCCGGATGGGGTTCGAAGACAAATACGGAACGGAGAGTAAAACGGAGAAGCGCTTTAAGATACGCGCCAGCACGATAGGCGCCCGCCCACCTATTCTCTTCTGTTCCGACGCCGGAGCCGGAGCCCAGCTCGTGCCGGGGTCCATCGAATTCGCGATTCCGACCACCGCCGCGCTCAGGCGCCGGAGAGAGAGAGAGCGAGGGAGCCATGTCGCGGTCCCTGAGCCTGAACATGAGGTCGGCCTCGCGCCGCGACCTGCCGCCTCCCCAGAAGGTGACGGATCCCTCCCATCCCTCTGCTTCTGCCCGTGTCCGCCCTTCCCCCCAATGTGTTCGTACGCGTGCGCACATTGGGGCGAGGAAGCGTGCGACTTTCGGCCGTTTTACGCGACACGCGGATTGGATCTCGGTGTGCAGCACCGGAGAGTAGTTGCCTCCCAATCCCGTTGTAGAATACGTTCAAATTAGGGTTCAAAGCACCGATTCGTGTCCAATTGCTCCGTTAGGCGAAAGGATAAATTTTCATTGTCGCCGGGATTGGTCGGCTGCAGGTTTATTTCTCATCAGCTTTTGACCCTTTGTAATCATGCCTTGTGGTATTTTTTTCAGACAATTGAGAGGCTTGAGAATATGGTGGAAGGGGGAAATTACTACGAAGCACAGCAGATGTACAAGTCCACCAGTGCAAGGTACCGGCTATGTAATTTCACATAAGCCACGGTGGCTCGCTCCCTTCCTTTAATCATTCAGCCTTCCACTATTTCTAGTTCCATCCATCTTGCAAGTTCTCATATTTTCTGGTTTGATTTACATTTCGACAAAAGATAACCATTAGTTCTTCACGTTACCCTTAATTGGATCCACTAGATGAGTTCAGTGTGACATCCTTGTTGAGTACCTATGGCAAACTGGCAGCTAATGTAACATCTTAAAATGACCACAATAGCTCATGCCAGGACATACTGAAAGAAAATTCAGAGCAAAACAAAGTCATTGCATCTGGGTAGGATAACATGAATACTAGAGTTATGTTCGGCATGACCACAATGGCCACTGGCCAGTGCCATTCACACATGGAGCGTGCATGTAGGGATGAAAACAGAGCGGAAAGTTTCTGACTTTTCCGCAGTAAAAGGACATAAAGAGGAAATATGGAAACAGAAACTGAATTTTGCGGAACGGGAAACGGAAACGGAAATTCTTAAGTGGAAACTGTATGCCTTTTTATGGCGGAATAGCCATGGAAATGGAACTTTCGTTTCCGACAAATACGCAACTTTCCATTTAGTGTGGTTGGCAGGGCTGCGTTTGGCCTAGCCCAGCTGGCCCTTGCCGGTGATCTCCGCCAATCCCTATTATACTACCTAATCCCCTAATCCCCTGGGCCTTCTCTTCTAATCCAACAGGCGCAAATGTGCAGCCTAGGGTTAGGGACACCGGTTCGCCACCACGCTGCCAGCGTGTTGGCCTCCGTCCTCCGCTTTTGTGTCCACATCCACACCATATTCGGTCCGTATCTGTTTCCGTATTCGTTTCCAGGGTATCTGCATTCGTGTTGGGCTACAAAAAATATGAAAACAGATGTGGTGGAACTTAGTTCCATATCTGTTTCCGCTCTGTTTTCATCCCTGTGCATGTATATCTGAGGCTTAAGAGCACAAGGAGTATTTCACGGAGTAATCACGTAACTGTAGCTTCAGGATGCATATTGTGGATAAAATCAGCAACCCATTTTTTTGTGTGTGGTGACCAAGGACCAACTATCAAGTCACTGTTTTCACTTGTTTTCGGGTCATTACATGCAGATACATTACCTGTCAAAGGTATAAGGAAGGCTTGGACATCCTTCAGTCAGGAGCTTCAATCCAATTGAAGCATGGGCAGGTTAACTCTTTGTCTTACTGGCATCTGCCAACTTAACACTTGTTGTCAACAGCAAATTCGGTACATCGCTAAATGGAAAGATCTTTATCAATTCAATGTTAACCTTCGATTTCATTTTTTCTTATGTGATGTTATCCAACTACACATATTCTCTCTCCAAATCCAGAGGCTATACAACAAGCAAAAAAACATGGAAGTTGTCTTGGTTATTTTAAGGCATGCATTTTCTGCCTCCATAGTATGTCTCTATGGTTATAGGGTAGAGGCTTTGTGAAACCAGCTACTAGCTCTTCTTTTCCTTTTTACCAGATGTGTGGGGCGGGTGGAGGGGGTGCCTAACAAGTTACTATTGTAGTCTAGTATCAAATTGACTTACGGGATGATGCTTCAAATAGTTTTTTTTTTCATTTATTGGTCAAAGATCTCCATCTTAGTTTTGTCATTACCAATTTCAGGTAACTTGCGGTGCTGAACTCGCTGTGCTGTTTGTGGATACTCTTGTCAAAGGACAACTTCCTTATAATGAAGAAACGTTTGGTAAATTTTACATTTGTAATTCTCCTACTGAGTTAATTAGAGTCAGTACTTTGCCTTCAGAAAATAATATTCTTCCTTTTGTGGCTCAAAGTCAGCTGAATGAAGCATTGTTCTTTTTTGTAATTTCTGAATATCGTCATGTTCTAATTTGGGGGGTTAGATGTCACTTCTGTGATCGTAACTGTATTGTATTGCATCAACTGTAGGTCGTATCAGAAAGATATATGAGGCGTTCCCCAGGATACATATGCCCCATTTCCTTGGAGATGATTATGATGATGACGGGCAGAAATTATCCGAAGCTATTTCTGCTGCGAAAGTGCGTGCTGAGGGTTGTTCGTCATTTCTGAAAGCAGCTCTCAGGTAAGGTATACTGATTTTAATAAATCCAAGTGTTAGTCAACTTCATCCAAACTGGTAGTGTTTTTCACCGCAATTATTCCAGTAGCTGGATACATCAAATTACTGAACGCGTAGATAATTTGGCCTGCAGTTGTAAATTCAGTTCTTGAGCATTGGTGACTACTGACTAATGAGCTTAACATGGTAGAACATTCATCGTTCGAAACATCTGATTCCTTTTGATTTTCTCTCAAGCTAAAAAGAACAATAGGATACTTATGCTCTCAATATTGCTTCATCACATGTTTTGCTACGTGTTTAACCTTGAGTAAATTGAACAAGATTTTACCATGATATGGTGAAGTAATTGTCCGCAATTATTTTTTGAGCTGCAATGCAGGACTCATCGCCATAAGACCTTTAAATCTTTGTGGTGTTTACTCTGTTATTAGATAAGGTGTTTTCCTTCCCCCCTTTCTGGCTGTTATGCACTAATATGAATCATCTCGTTATTAAGGTGGTCTGTTGAGTTTGGGCCATCAAGAAATGGATCTCCTGAGCTGCATGTTATGTTGGCTGAATACATTTATTCCGAGTCTCCAGAAACGGTACACTGTCCATTACTCTCTGGCTTACTGTGGATATCTTCTACTCCCTGCATTCCTGAATAGGCAACACTTTAGGAATTTGCATATCAACCAAGGCACACCTACGAAAGATCGCATTAACCCTTTTCATTAGGCCAGTTATTGCTCTTAGATGATGTGGTTATTGATTTAGTCCTAGATGGTGCAAAGCTATCTCTAAATTGAAGAATGGTGTCTGTGTACGTAGGAATAAATTTTGAAAGCTAGAATGCCTTCTGTTAAGAAACAGAGAAAACTTGCTAGAGCTACGATTTTTATGTGTTAGTGTTGCTGTAGGGCTGTTACTATTTTTTTGTACTTCTGTAATTATGCTTACAGTTTAACGTGGAGTGACCTTGATTGCAGGACATGACTAAGGTATCAAGTCATTTTGTGCGCGGAAATGATCCTAAAAAATTTGCTTCTATGCTGGTAAACTTTATGGGCAAGGTAATGGTTTTGTTCTCAGCAGTAGGTAATTATGTTTGAAATGCTTAAAAAAAAATCTATGAGAGATGGCTATAGTTTACCCTACCAAAATATTTCCAATGCCTTTCACGTACATAGCGATTTTATTACTTTTGTACAATAAGATCATTTTCAAGCAAGTCCGAGTTTTTCCAGGCCACTCTCCAAAACCGTTTAGTTAAAACTCTCTATTTTTCCATACCATGAATGTACCCTGGTTGGTTTACCCTACCAAAATATTTCCAATGCCTTTCACGTACATAGTGATTTTATTACTTTTGTACAATAAGATCATTTTCAAGCAAATCCGAGTTTTTCCAGGCCACTCTCCAAAACCGTTTAGTTAAAACTCTCTATTTTTCCATACCATGAATGTACCCTGATTGGTTTTACTGGTTGCTTTTGCTGTTGTGGCTCTTATAACCTATGTGAAGTAGTTCGTTTCATTTATGTTTACATGGATGCCATGTGTGGGGCCCACCCACCAGCCTCCAAATAATTTTCTTCTTCTATCTTCTTCATCCATCTCCCTGCCGGTGAGCAGTCCTCACATCCTCTATTCAGATTCGAGAGAAGGGGAAAAAACAAGTGAATGTGTCAGAGAGATGTTGGACTGGACAATTTCTTGAGGTTTTTACCTGCTTACCAGTTTCCATGCTGGCCTTCATCTAAGTTAGAAACCGAGGTTAAAGCAGGTCAGTGCAACCTAGCCAGCCAATGAGGTTACATGGCATGTAAAGATGGAGGGTCCAGATTAAATAGTCCGGGAGAACCATTAGAAGTTTGAGCTGATAGTCGAGGATTGAAAAACAGGTGTCTTCCTTTATGTGCTGCTTAGTACAGCTCGTAGTTTCCCGATATGATTAGTAAATCCCTGTTCTCCACAATAATTTGTTTTGTACAGTGGGTTTGTTCGTGTATGAGTTGTAGCCTTGTAGGTCATCCTTTGCCAAAATTTATAGAGAGAGAACACAAGCATGCTTGTGTAGTCACTGTCTTATAGCCAGTCTGTTCGTGGCTTCGGTCCCACTTCAAGATTCATGTCCAGCTTTTAATTAGGTGTTAAATGGAAGCACTTGAAAGTATGTTATATAATCATATTCATCTTTTTTCTTCCTTATTGTACAGTGCTACCCTGGTGAAGATGATACTGCAATTGCACGTAGTGTTCTAATGTAAGATTTGCTTCCTTTATTTCTTGTTTACTCTGGAGATGTTATGTGCTAAGGGCTAAGGTAGGGGAGAATAGTTGGGATAGAGAAGAAGAAATTGGTAGATGGAAATAAGAGGAAGGCTGAAACAATATAGAGTTAGGTAGATGGAGATATGAAAGAGAGAGAGATAGTTTGGTTGAACGTTTGCTTAACTGAAAGCGTAATGTAAAAGCCCATTATATAGATGGGTCTCACCCTAGCAATTGGTAACTTCCTTCCCAAAAAGAATAGCAACTAATCTTTCTATACAGACATTAAATTAGTTTATGTCTATCTTAATATCTTTAACTTGAACCAAGCTAATGCATCTTTATTTTCTTGACAAGATAATCCCTATCTTAATTTGGAACCATGACCCATAGTACAGGAGAGACCCCTTGTAGTATCAGAGGAAAGTCTGAGAAACCCATTAAAGAAGGGTGCACTTTGTACGACAGAGGCTGATTTTGGCAGGGAATTGTCTAGTGTTTGTTCTGTTTACAATCATACATATAGGTTAGTTAGCAGTGTGTTAGGGATGCATTTAATACGATATTACTGCCTCAACTCAATATGCTCCATGTGATTTTATTGAAATGCATACAGGAGAAACTAAAACTGTAAATTAACTGTCTCAGTGTTTGGATATAATTTTATTGGGATATTTGGGGGTGGATATGTCGGTTTTCTAATATATTGTTCTCTCTTTCAGGTACTTATCACTAGGAAATCTCAGAGACGCAAATTTGCTCATGGATGCGATGAAGGAGCAACTAAAATCTGCTGACTTAGAATTTCCAAAATCAGATTTAATTCAGTTTATCAAGTATCTTCTACAAACGTAAGTCCCTCATATTTTATGGTTTGCATTGTCATTCGTGTGTCCTTTCCACATCTGCATATTTGTTCCATGAGGCTATCATACATCCGCATGTGAATTATTGTGGAATAAATGCTGCAATTTTACATGATAGCTCGCAGACAGTCAGCTGCATATGTTTTTGTACTTCTGTCGCTAGAAAGATAAAATCACTGTTTCTAGGTACTGCAAATCCTCCTGTTCCATACCCTACCAATCTAATATGTTCAAATGCCCATGTCAGAAATGAGTCAATGACTGATATCACAATTTAACAGTTTCTTGTTACTTGATTTGTCACCATATGTAAATCCAGATTTGCTATGTAGCTTTGTTTTCTTATTTAAAGTGTAGAATTAAGAGCTATTTTATCATTTTATTCTCTCGTTATGAACCATACTAAACAGATGTTTACAGGCTTGAAAGAGATGCTTACCCTCTTTTTAAAACACTTCGACAAAAGTACAAGACAAGTACAGATCGAGACCCTGTATTTGAGGAGGTATGGCTACTGTCAAATGTTGTAGCTCCCTACGAAGTTACAAACTGATAAGTTGTACTACCCCTGTTCCGAAATATAGGCCTTTTTAGAAAGGTAAATTTGCTTTCTAAAAAGGCTTATATTTTGAAACAGACGTAATATTTTTTAGAAAACAATTTTTTTTATGAAATAGTGTGAACCGTGAAAGATAATTTTAGATCACTTACAAATCGCATAACACATTTGCACAAACATTTGACCTTGTTTACCGGCGGTTCACCAGGAAATCTATGAACTGCTACCACCTGTTCTTACAAGAGTTTGTTATTAAATATTATCGCCCTCCTAAAAAAGAAAAAGAAAAGAAAAGGGTGGAAACCCTTAAGTCTCATTGTTGCTTAATGTTGGAGACTTGGAGCTAACTAGCTACCATATGAAATCAAAACAAAAAAGGAATGCAAATCTAAAGAGCGCTCATGATGGTATGGTTACCTTTTGTAGGTATTGGATGAAATAGCTGCAAAATTTTATGGCATACGGCAACAGAACCCTCTGGAAGGACTATTCGGTGACATGTTCAAGGTAAACACCTTGTAGCAAGTTCATGGTGCTCGCTATAGTGAGTTGCTTCCTTTTATAGTTTGCTAAATTACGAGCTGGTTTTTGCCCTAACTAGCTCCATGTACGGATGTACCTTGGGTTTTGAAATTTGTCGTCCAAGTATGATGCAGTAAAGCAAATATCTCTTAGAAAATTAACCTTACGATCTAACCATCTAAAGATCCGAAATGCAAAGAGTTCCAATAATGTTTTAGCTTTGCAACATACAAACTTTTCGCTAACTGACCTTCGCCGTTAATAGAGAGAAATATACAATGAGCATTGTAAAGTTTCCGGTGTCTATGTTTTCTGTTTCCTTTTGTTCCGACTATAGTCATCTGCACATTCTCTTCTCAATCTCACATGTTTGTGATCGCCTAAACTACTATAATGGAATGAGAGTAATCCAGAGAGTTAGTCAGCAGTCATATATCGGGACAAGTTTACACTTCACAGTTCACACTTAGTATAATAATAGATCGTATACTTATGTATAGGAAGTTAAGAACTACAAAATTTATGGCCTAACTCCATACACTCATTTTACTAATCATCACATTCTATATATTTGTGCAGATGTAATATACGAGGGAAGAACTTGATCATTATGCCCTTTGCCTTCAATGCAATCATTGGCTTCCAGCTAAAAAAAAATGCAACCATTAACCGAAATAATACATTTGTCATGACTGGGAGATCAACAGTGGGCCACCCAGAAATACACACCAGAAGCTCTTAGTCAACTGAGGAGTACGTTTGACATCAAACTGCATGAAGATACACCGCTGATCTGTTGTAAAATCATTGTGTTATTTTTGATGTTTTTCTTTTCTTCCCTGAAAGGTTTTGATGGTTTCAAGTTATGTAACTGAATTTTCATTTTGAGATTATTTTAAGATGATATGGCATTTTGTTCCCTTTATCCTTCTTGCACTCTGCAAAATTTGTTCTGTCTGTTCAAACAAAGATATTAAGTGCTGTGTACATGTGTACATGAGTGTTATTTGGTCATGCGAACCAAGTCAATGACGAAGTAGAATGCCAGGGGGTTGTAGTTAATAAACCTGGCCCATCACAAGACTTGAGTAAACGTGTTTCCAACCATAAAGCAACTTTTGCCTGAGTTAACATTAAAGGTTCACCACATACAACAATAGTATTTTTAGAGGTTAACTGTTTAACTTTGAAGCAGTCCCTCGTGCCATATTCTGGTATATGGAACGTGGCATAGGATATGCCTGCTGTTGCTACTATGAATTATTTGTAATTTATGTATCTCGGTCAGGACACTGTAGATGCATGACGTCAGATTCTTGATGCAGCTTCTTTTCGTAGATCACAAAATGTTACGACATTATTCTATCACCAAACTGGAAGGAGCAGACAATTTCTGGAAAAGAGAAACTGGAAATTCGAGTCAAACTTAATCAGCTGGAGGAAACGTCATCAAACCAGACTCACAACATGAAGCCTGACTTACAAGTACTGTGCGAAACCAAAATGACAGTTCAGCTTGGCTTGCCAAGCTTACGATCTACCCCACATGAAACCTGACTTACAAGTATTGTGCCAAACCAAAATGGAAGTTCAGCTTCCATTTTTTTCTACTACAAATCCGACCAGTCTATGCATACGTCTGGCCTGGAGAAGCTTGGCAATAACTGGCGGAGCTCTTTGACCTTGCTTTCAGGGATCAATTCATGGAAATCTATTTTCAGCCTTTTTAGGGATGTTGCCCAATGGAATAACCGCTGCACGAGGGCAACTTCATGTTCAGTACCCCTCATGCGGAGGATTACTATTTCTTCAAGGCAATTCAACGCAAGCTCCTCCGTCCTCCAGCTTGGTGGCTCATCACAGGTGCAACCTGATGGGCACGGAGTTTGTTCCTGAAGCAAGGGTTATATCACATAATAAGAATAACACCTGGAAATTAGTTTGGACTACGAAGCCAACCTACCGAAGAAATTAAGATGATCATACAAGTCCAATAGACATCGCTACCATAAGTCTAACTATAACATGCACACAAATCCTCAGGTATTGGAAAAGCCATCTCCCATTTCTTTGCTAGAAACAGCAACACGGCTTGCTAGTTAGCCATTTCCATCAGATTGGTGATTTTTTAAAATAAAACCTATTGCCAAGTCAGCAACCCTTTTCATGTACTCCATTATGTTGCTTTGTCATACAAGAGGCAAGCGTTCTCATCTAGAGAAACATACATAAGCCATATATTCAAGATGTCAATACGAGACCAATAAAGCAGCTCAAACCTATGCGTGCCTAGAAATGCATATGCCTTCACATGACTTCTCTGACAACTCAAATATTAGATAACCAAATTAACAATAATATTACCTCGAGTTCCCTTTCTGGCAGAAAATAAAGATCCAGCTTTTTTGCACTAGTACACCTCCTTAGAACATCAAATGAGCTGGCTCCAAAAGAATGTCCATATGCAAATACACACAGTGCCAAGTATGTAATATTTGGCAGCCTTGGCATGTGTTCCATCATGTATGGCCCAGTACATATCCCCTGTAGATTTGCAGCAAGTCCCAGAAAAAAATATTATACAGTACACAACAATTTGCTGATGGGGGGTTTCGGCTTGGGGGGTATTCAAGGGAGTACTAATGATCAAATTCTCCCTATTCAAGCACCTTGAATAACTAATGGTGTAGCATGCTAGTATGTGAGTTTAATGTCAACTACTGGAAAGAATGGGATTGGGTGCAATGAGCCATGTTGCATGGTAACGATTGAACCGAAACAAGTGAGAGCTTTTTTGAATATTCATTAAGCTGAGACTCTATGTTTTCCTCATTATCTATTGACACATTACTATGATGGCATAAGAAAGGACTAACCGTCGGGTACGTAATCAGGAGATCAAGAGTGTGGATGCGGCCAAAGTGCCGCAAAAGCATCATGCAATAGTGATTGTGTTGAGAATCCCCCTCCAGCCCGCCTTGAATGAAAAGCTGGATGTTGAGCCTTTCGAGAAGCGTCATCCTCTTGATGTCAATCTGGATGGAGCTTGGATCGTAATCATTCGTCCACTCGAGCTTCGTCAGCCGAGGGGCTGAGATGTTGGCAGCTGACATGTCTCGATTCGGAGGGTCGGCAAAGCAGCCGCAGACTTTCAACTTTTGGAGCGCCGGCGCCACGACAGTGAGCTGCTGTAAGCGGTCCAGATCCGACAGCTCCATATCCAGAAGAGAGTCATGGCGGATGGTGAAGCTGTCCAGGCCCCGGGCATTGCGGACGACCAGGGACTGCAAGGATGGGCACCGCTGGGAGGAGAGGAGATCGCCCAGCCCGCACTGGCCATGCGCTACCTGGAAGTCAACCAGCCACAGATCTTTGAGCCGGGCGAACACTCCGGAAGGCGGCAGGGCGAGGCGGAGGAACCCGGGTTTCAGCATGATGCAGCTCGCCTTGTCAAAGCAAGGCAGATGAATGGCGCCGCCGCATCTTTCCTCGGCCTCCTCCGGCCGCACCACCACCTCGAGGTATATTTGGCCGTAGAGGTCGCGCGCGGCGATGGGGAGCCACGCCGACGCGGATTCTGGAGACGCGTCCTTGGTGAGCGCGAAGACGAGGCCTAGGCCCGGCGCTTCGTGGGCTGCGAGCGCGGCGCCTATGCGGCGGTGCTCGATGAAGTTGAAGTTGAGCTCCGGGAGGAGGGCCCAGAGGCGGCGGCGGTGCCAGCGGCGGGACAGGATGCTGGTCCGAGCGGACTCGGCGGCGTCGTCGACTAGGACAAGGATGTGGATGAGCACGTCGTCCGGTAGAGCGCTGAGGCGGTCCTCGCCGTCGGCATCGGAAAGCTTCGGCTGCTCGACGATGAGATCCATGGGAGGATTGGGTGCGGCTCAAATCGGCTTCACAGTTGCATGGTGGGCACGAGCTAGGAAGGGGAGCTGGATGGGAAGCCGCTGGAGTGCAGTGAGCTCTGTGGGATTTGGGGGCTAGGGTTCTTGGGATTTTGCTCGTTCGGCTCTGGGTACCAGGACTCCAGGAGCCAGGATACGCAGCAAAATAAGCCCAGATGCGCCTTTACTGGGCCTTGGTCTGGGCCATGGTTTTCTCCTAATTTATTTTGCTTTCCAATATATACACGAAATCACAGAAAAAAAAAGTCCAAACTTAGCAAAGTGAAGCACGCACGCTGCGTGTGACACTTGTCACAAGGGAAAGCAAACTGGGATGAGGGTGAAAGAAGGTATGGAACGGGAGAGGGTGGGATGTCTCTGTTTTTTTTTTTTTTTTGCGATTCAAATTTTAGAAATGGAATATCGTGAAACCTGTTTTTCAAAATAATGAACAGATTTCAATTTTGAGATAATCACGTTGAAATCTTCAAAATTAGATCCTATGTTGATAGATTTCGTGAACTGTAATTTCAAAACTATTGCAACTGTACTTTTGGTGTACTTTGCACTTAGTACTTTGGTTGATGTACCAACAGTTTCAGTAAGGTTTGTACTTTCGTATTGTTTTTATATAATTTTACTTCTGTTTCAGTATAGCTTGTACTTTATAATTCGCTACACTTTTTTATACTTGTGAGTACACCTACTTGTTACACTTGAAAGTACATTACAGGCGTTAACACTTCACATGCAACATGTGTCAACACGAGAGCACTCCGCGTTGCATGAACAGGCCTTCACGAAGGTCAGCCTTCTGCTAGTGGTACATCAGTTACATTTCTTCAAACTAACAGCAGCAGTTGAATTTGAAAAAAAAAAGACTCAGAGGAAACTAAACCACGTCCCAATGGTACATAATTACGTTCCCTATGTACCAAATGCCCATGGCACAAGTAATAAACAGGGAAAAAGGCTGTCACTCTTGCTTGGGATGCACAAGGGATGCCATTCCTCAGATGCCACGCGAGCCATCTAATAGATATATAGCTAAGGGAAGGGCATTAGAGCATTGAAATAGGTTGCAAAGGCTAGTTGTAGGGAAGACATCAGAGGGGTTACGCTCAAACTCCACAAGGATGTCGTCATCTTGAGTATCCACCATGTGCCTTTCAGTCAAGGAAAATCGTGTTCTACAAGCCTCAGTTGATCAGAAATGTTCTGCATCGCAATCCCTGCACATCCAAAGTATTAGTTGGCAAATGTGGAGAAATGAATAACTAGTTGTGGGAGTCCAAAAATATCCAGCTACAGACAATGTGACCTAAACAACGGTACCTGAGCAATAATATATAGATATTGTCAGTAGGCATCCATCATTGTGACCACCTGTCGCATACCTTTTCTACCAATGAGCATCCCACTGCCACAAACTCCATCATGGTCCTGTGCTGGAAGCCCCGAACCCACCACCTCCAGTGAGGACAGTCAATCTGTAGAACTCCAGCGTTCATTATTTCATAGTACTTCAGCCACCACTATCTCCAATGATGCATAAAACCCTTTCCTTTAGCTGCTGAATTTTCTGAAAGGGGGTCATTCATATATCAAGACAACAGCAAGTCATAACAGGACCACCGTTACTTGTCACAGTAATATGTGATCTCTCTAATGTATAGTAAACTAGTAATGTGAAGAATCTTACAGAATGAGAACTTGAAGCCCATTTTTCGGCACAAATGGCAGCTTCCTTAAGATGCGATTTTTTTGAGATCTCGTGAGAAATAGTATAGGTAGAGCTCTCTGTTGCCTCGGCTACCCATATGCGACTCATCTGGTCTTTCTGT
Organism: Lolium multiflorum; assembly: GCA_030979885.1. Classification (NCBI taxonomy): domain Eukaryota; kingdom Viridiplantae; phylum Streptophyta; class Magnoliopsida; order Poales; family Poaceae; genus Lolium; species Lolium multiflorum. Next base: position 58,093,664 of record CM061749.1, on the reverse strand, counting down.
CGCTTGACCAAATTACTGAAACCAACCTGAACAACAGAGATACAGTTAGTTGAAGTTGCATCTTCTTTATAAATGTATAAAGTTGAACAACAAAGTAGACACTGCAAAAAAAAAATGCTGGCAATACAGTACTACAGTCCTCAAAAGTCTACGCGCTGAATTTCATGAGGTATTGTTTAGTGCAAACATTTCAATGTTATGATGATGCATTAAGGGATCAATAAAATTCAAACTTGAAATGTAGGCATCACAATCTGAGATGACATACTGTATTTCCAGAAAGGGCGTGACTGAAAAAAACAGAGTCATCGCCAGCAATTCGGCAAGAAAAGCTAACTGCTAGAAGACAATCATCTTGCTCTGCGGAGTGCTGTGCTGAGGTAAATTTAGATCCATCTGTCAAAAAGAGCCACTGTCTTTTCTGGCTGCTACATAAATAAACATCACCAACATGCAAAACGACGCCTGCAATGTCAAATTCACTGCAAGAAACAAATGGTACTCATTAGGAGGTTTAATACAACGACACCAGATTGGCAGGTTTTAACATATCATCTTTCTACAGGATAACTAGACTAACCTTGCAAGCGGTACCTCACCAAACAATGATAGCTCAACCGCCTTACGTGGGGTGAAAAATGGTCTGCAAAAAGAAGCATGTTAACTTTGAACAATACAGTCAAAGCATACTAGCAGTGGACTCTTACTCAAAATCCGCAGCCTGTGCCGACGCTAATGGCTTCCACATGGTAGATGATCCTCTAGCATGCAAGTAAAGACTACCAGTACAGTAGGACGAAGGCACCAGTCCTGTGACAAAGTAAATTTGTCCCTCCACCAGGTCGGCTTTCTGTCAGTAGACATAATTAAATGAATAAGATTTAAGTTAATTTCTTGTAGATCATAAGTACATTATTTTTAACCATAAGAAAAGAAGAGGCAACACTTATAGCTTGTTTCAATGATATAACACTAAATAGTCTGTCTTCTCTTTTCGATGGAGAATAAAATTGATTACGACATGTATGTGCTGCTAGATGATTGTACCGTACTTGCTTCTCAGTAGGGTTCCAAATTGTTATTAGCCCTTCCTTGTTGATGGTTTTTGAAGCAGAGATTTTTTTAGTAAGGCTTGTCACCCTCACTTTCACAAACGGCGTAACATCTCTTGAACTAAGGCCAGCAACTTCCAGAGCGTTCTCAACTTTCTTAGCCACTTCATTTTGCCTAGCTTCCTGCAATATATGGCATGAATTTTCCAACGTTCCAAGTACTATTTGATAGAAGCAGGAGATGTTTATGCATACCTTTTGCTTTGCTTGATATGATGAGAAAGATATCCTCTGCTCTGACGTCATGCCTGCCATCATAACTTCAGGCTCAGCTGCCCGCTCTAGCATTTTGCAAATTTTTGCCCCTTCCTCACTATCATCGGAATTGCCACAGTTTTCATCTTGTTCAGACATAATGTCTTCTGCGATCTTAGATACTCTACATGACAATGTAATAATTATCGCAGTGGCATTAAAAAGGGGCTAATGTCAGATTAAAAACAAAAGGAACCATAAAACTACTACCATATTTTTACTTCCACAAATTCAGGGCTCTAGCCTAAATGCGTTCAACTGATCCTATGTGACATGGGCATATATACACGAATTTTTTTAACAGGAAAATGCTGCCGACAAGTTAAATGGTATTGACAGATTTACCATACCCAGCACCAGCATGGCTATCAGCATCGTGATACATATCGTGGTATCGCATTGATCTTAGGACCCTAACAAGTGGAGGGAAACGATACAGACCATAACCTGGATCACAATCCAATTCGTAAAATCGCTGGAATCGCCCACTTCAAGGAAAAAAGAACCAGAATTTGCACAACGTAAACCATGGTGTGCCTTCATCCAAATGAGCTGCGCATGCAGATTGTGTAGACAAGCAAGCGAATGATTATAAACAACAACTCGATGATACATCCCGTGGCCAACGTGGTACTAAAATCTTGAAGTCATTTGCTGTGTGCTGCAGTGGACTGCAGCCTGTATGCATAGACTTATATTCAAAGTTCAACAATATTCTGGTCACATAAATGCCCAATGCTGCAGTCTACTTAAAATGTGTGTGCATAGTATTGATATGTTTCTTTTACATAGCTGTCCTAGATAATCTACTTAATTTATTTTTATAATACTTGGATTAATTTTGCATTGAGAAATATAGTATCATAGTAATTCTAGGATCCGATACTGCCAACAAGAAAAGGATACCACCATCTATCGATATGGATAACCTTGATCACCAGTGACCACTACACAAACCAGTAGGCCATGGTGTCTACATGTATTTCAGAATACTTCTGTGCATGGCCTCTTCAACATTCTGACATATTACTACTTCAATACCTTGGCATATTAATTATGAGCGAAAATACAATGCATGAAGATACAAAATATGTAGGATTTGTGGATAGTAGCAGGGAACACTTAAAATGAATCTAACTGACAGTAATCACATTTATTTAGAGAATGGTTACAGTGGTAGAGGATGTTGGAGTATATGTGGATTGCCCAACCTTATCCATCAGTTAGGACTTTTGGTTCTACTGGTTGGTGCATGAAACTTAAAGGTCACTTTTGAGCAATCGAGGGACAGAGGCAACTGAAAATAATCTCTAAACAAAAAGGAGAAAACATCCTGGTCTAAATGTTTATTAAAAAGATATATGCTTTAACACACTGGGTACATAACCGTACTTGTACAGGTAACTTCTCGAGAACATTGTCCACTTGATAGATAATCTACTCCCGATTAAGGTGTGATGAACATACAGTGTATTCAGTTGAATAATATTGCCTACAGTTTCAGTGGCGTAAATATGTACCTCTGGTGGTACAGTTGTAGCGCTTTCCTTTCCATCCTTTCAGATCTCACAACAGAACGACCATCAGACAACCTGAATTACGCAATTATTAAGTATGGACCAGTGGAGCAAATATGGTAATGTTTTAAGTTTGCATCCAGTTGTATACCTCTCCTTATACAGAACAGGATATATCCTTGCAACTCCAATCAGTGTCCTAGGGACTCGGCCACCAGAAGCTTTAATGCACTTGAATGCCAGTGGGGGTCCAACATGCTTGCCTGAGATGTGCACAATATCATCAAGAGAATCTATCAGTTTGAAAAAGGATAAGCAGAACAATATGAAATAAATATTCAGTCTTGTACTAAAGTACATACAAAATCCCAAAGGATCATCCCATCTTGCACGATAACTGCCATTTACATGGAGCATCAATTTGACAGTGCCTGATATCTGGAAAAAATAGTCAACAACAACATCAAAGCCTTTTTCCCAAGCAAATTGGGGTAGGCTATCTGGAAAAAATAGTCACCAGGAAATTTATTATATGGTTGTCAGTTTGCAGACAATAAAGGTCAAGGAGCAGGCAAACCTCATGAAATGACACAGGCCCAGTCCAACCACACAAAGAAGCCCCCCATATCTACCAAAACGGAACACATATTGAGTCATATAATCTCCCCACGTCTCCATAACAACAAGGTGAAAACAAAATTGTACCCGAAGCTTTTGTCCTATAAAAAGCTTTCTTTTCTGTAGTTGTTCTGAAAGTGCCACATCCAATGACGCTTCTAGTGCATACCTGTGAAAAGGCAAACACTCTAAAGTTGCTGATATCTTTCAGTTTAATCTCATAGCAATAAAGAGAATGCAACCACCTACCATCCATCAGTTAATTCAATTTGTGCAGGCACATTTACTTTAGCAGCTAACAAGCTTTTATTGTCGATGCTGTTCTCATTTTCATCTCTCCTGCCAGCCTCACCCTTGGAGTTATTTACATCAGGATGGGAGTAAACAGCTGAAATGCAGAGCACCATCATCAAAGATGGCAAAGCATTTCCTTCTAAAATTTTCTTAATTGCTGATCGGTGGCCATTGTTCACTTCTCGGTCATACCTAAAATGCACGAGTTTTCATGAATTAAATTATATCCATCGATACAATTGGAATGGTAAAAAAGGCATGCCAGTTATCTCACCTATATTTCAGCTCATCAAAAACATTAGCAACTGTCAAGAATTTGCCAGCAGCTTTAGTTGGGTAGCATCTCTCAAGTGAAGCAAGTTTCCACACAATCCATTTATGGTGATTGTTCACCCATCTAAAACAGGAAGAAGAAGTGATTTGATGTTTAGGATGTACTTATTATTTGGAGCATCTCTAGCCTAACTCTATGGTATGTCCAAAGAACATGTAAATCGTTATAGTTTTATTTTCACACGGTGCAGCAACAGAAAGAAAGCAGAGGAGACCATGAAAAGTAGTTTTGGAAAAAATTATGGATTTAATAAAACAACACAACAAGTGATGAAACAGGAAAGGTAATGGTCAGACATATCACCTCTTAAGAAAAAATAAGCAAATAGGGTGTTATTTCCAACCACAAAAAGTCAGTTGACTAGTGAAATATGTATATATATGCCATTCAGTTCACAAATGATGCCTACTCTTTCGTTGCGTATGTCAATGAAGCACCACAGGCAAGCAGCATCTTCTGAAATTCTTCTGCACCAGTATCCGTATCATGAAACTTGTACTTCTCAGCTCCTTTCGCATCCATGCGCTTCACTTCATCTGTTGGATGTTCCGTCTGGTCACAAGATTTAAGTTAACATTTAGGTGGGAATATGGCTTACCTGCAGAAATGATTAAACCGTATTGTACCAAAAAACTGAAACAGGGAGGACCGCCAAAATACTCCTTCCAAGTTTTCCTTTTATGTTGAAAAGGATAAGATGCAGACAGCTTTGTTCGACAGGACGTGGTCTGAGATGGTGGCAGCTTGGGTATTCCTGTGAACAATAGTTCAACCAATCAAGGAATTGGTTTCAAATGAGCTGATTTATGTATCAGAAATCAGCTTACCAGCAGAGGATTTTTTGCTGGTGATTATAGGTGCGATGAACCTAACCATTTTCAGCAAGGGCATATCAGAAGCATGGCATCAAGGAGTTTATAACTTGCTAACAGGGATGCAGATCAAAGGACCTGGATGAGCGGGGCCGTTTAAATGGAGACGGAGAGTTTCTTCCCCCAATTCTTCTCTTCTCATTAGCAACATGGTCAATATTTCCAGAATGTGTACCCATGAAATTAGTAATGTCCACCAACACTCCAGCTGGCATATGGAGTCGTTGTGTCTTATCTTTAGAGTCCTCCGCATTGTCAGCTTCAGATAAAAACCTCGAAGAAGGCTTTGGAATCTTTGAAATTTCACTGATTGAATGACTCCCGCCATGAAACCTATTAGCATTTTCATTAGTCGCAGGGGTATCAGGTACAGCATGTCCAAAGGATCCAGTGTGCTTCCTGTCAGACATTCCTTGGTGGGAAAATGCTGCTATTTCAGGTTTTCCACTGGCCCTACTTATTTTTGATAAATCAGATCCACCGCCTTTGGGGGCGACGGTTGAATTTGTTATCTCATCTTTACAACCAGCTGCCAAAGAGTAATCTGTTGACTTATTTGTTGAAACCACATCTGATTCACCCAGAAGACTTTTCGCACGTTGAAGTGCATCACTAGAAATAGCCATTGATCTGCCTCCCGCGGTACTGAATCTGATTGAATGCTCACCAGAATCAAAGACTGTGTTATTAGAAAGTTCAAACGGCCGATGTGGTTCCTTGTGCACTTGATTTTCTGTTGTACAAGATGCAAGATCAAGCCTCTGGTCTGGATTTTCCCGCTCAACAGTTATTTTTGTGCCTAGTTTATCCCCCACATGTCCAAAAAATTGTGTTGAAAGGGTATTCTCTTCCAAGCCCAACAAAGAAGCAGCTCGAGACACGCCAACTGAAGATATATTTACTGTTCTTGCACAGCTTGTCTTGAGAGGTGAAGTAAAGACAGTAAACTTTTGGTCCATGTTAAGGAGCTTATGAGTATCTGACAAGATACAACTCAAGATCAGAACTGTTTAAATGGCAAATGTGTACAAACTGAAATGCTCAAAACACAGATTACTATCCTTTTGAAATAGCTTTTGCCGGTATTAAGTGAATCAACATGCCACTCCAATGCCTGACTAGATCATTGGACTGCTCACACTGATCATACACCGTATGCTTAAAATTTGGTATGTACTATTGAACACCTATATCTGTATACTATGAAGAATGATGCATTCTAAAATCATAAGCAATAAATAAGTGTATCATTCAATTGAAATCTGCAACCTAATCAGGTACACATTGGTGATTCATTGCTAAATTTTTAAAATTTGTAAACTTGGTCTAGTTTTCAACTAAAAAGCATCGGAAACCCTTGGATTAGCGCACCAGTCAAGTAATGCATATAACATACTCTTTGATGGTTAGCTAACCTATCAATGACGCTGGTACTCCACAAATTAACTACAGGACTAAATATTGACACTAGACATTACACATGCATGCTAAATGTTTATACAATCTTCTTTAGAAAATAAAGTAGCAGTTGCTGCATCGGTGAAATAGTCCCAGAAAAGTTTGGTAAGCTGTTATACCTTTGTTTATATTGCCTTCTTCTTCCAGAACAGCCCTTGCCTTCTGCACTGAACTTTCACTAATCAAGACCGACTTTCCAGATCCGGTTTGAAACATTGGCAGTTGACTTCCACGGTCTCCATATCCTTTCAAAAGATTATTGTATGTGTCAGAGGAATGGGAAAAGGAGTCTAAGTTACTTTCCAAATTCAAATGTAAAAACTGCCCACTGTGTAACCCAGCGACTCCAATTCTCCAAAAGCTACCTTTCTCCCCGAAGTTTTGTTGCTCCAACAGAATACTAGCCTTATGGCTTGAACTTCTACGTTGGGGTACAAACATCTGTATTCCAGCTTGGAATGATGTGTCTTCAACAAAGGCTTCTCCATTGTCATTATTTACTGGTTTGCACATATGAGGCAAATGTTTAATTCAGTGCAGACTACAAAAGTTCTTTACATCTACTGTTTCAATCAATGTCAAGGAACTCTTAATTCAGAACATGAAATTACCACTTTTTACTGCTTCTTCGGCCTCTAAGATAACTGGTACTTTGTTTCCAGAGCTCTCTCTTGCTAAGATAGATCTTCCTAATACAGTTTTGAACACTGGAGTATCATAGCCACCATCTAAATGAGCTTCATCTTACAGAAAGAAAATTTCATTGTCAGTAAATATGAATGCTCATTATAATCACAAATGAACAAAAGTACACTTCTTAAAAAACCATGATGTGCGTTTAGATAGCAATTTACCTTCCAATTCCTTTGCAATATTCCTCGGCTCCAGAACTGCACTTGCCCTCTTAACTGAGCTCTTACTTACAGCAATTGACCTCCCTAGCCCAGTTTGAAACAACGGCAAGTGGTTGCCAGCCTCATGGTTTTTCTCTACTCGAGTGGACGAAAATGATTATTTGGTATAAGGCAAATCAAAGATGTCGGTATAGTATTTTCATGCTGTTCAAATTATGACTAGATGGTAACACACAGGCATAAAACAAGACTATATTTCAGTGAACTTCAGAAAATCAAGTACCTTGCATTGCACTATCTCCGTTCGGTGTTACGGTTTTATCACTCATGATCGAACTGCTACTCATCAAAACAGACCTTGGCGTTTCATTTTGAAAAATTGTGGCACTGAGACCATTATCTCCATGTCCTGAATCTCAAACAAAACAGAGAAAAATGCTGTGATCTTGTGAACTAACTTTAAACAAATATAATAAGCACATATGTTTATTTACCGGTTTTATTATTTTTTTCTCCCTCCAATACTGCCCTTGCCTTCTGAACTGAGCTGCAGCTCACGGCAACAGGCTTTCCTAATCCAGTTTGGAACATTGGGAACTGGCAGTCAGTATCCCAATGTCCTACACAAAGAAGTAACCAGTTAGAAATTATGTTGTAGCCAAATTTAGATAAATCGGAAGACAGATAGTCCAAGCTTTTCTTCTTAAGGAACACAGGTTGTCCAATCTTACCACTCTTTTCCATATCTCCCTCGTTCGCCGCACCTCTAGATCTCTCAATGGACCTTCCGCTGATCACGACTGGTCTTCTGGAATCAGTTTGGAACATCATAGGCTGGCCAGGCCTACCAAAACTCTCCGCATTTTCTAATAGGAGAGAAATCCCATCAGTACACCAAAAAAGGCGTGTGTGTCACAATAATTAGGCAAAAGCGTTAGCTCTCAATAGTCAATTCGAATAGAAAAGAATCAAAACTCACCACCGCTAGTGTTATTATCCTTAAAAACAGACTTCGCTTTCTGAAGAGATGCCACACTGACTGATACAACTCTTCCTGAACCAGTTTGGAACAATGGAAACTGTTCCATGCCATCCACACCTGCTGACAGAGGGGTCAGTTACTACAAAGGTAAAGGCATGCTTGTTTGTTTGTATCAAACTATCCAAAACGTACTCTTATCAAAATGACCTTGGTCTGCAATTGTTTTTCCCTCCAAAACAGCCGTTGCCTTATCAATGGAGGTCCGGCTCACAGGAACCGGCCTACCCATTCCAGTACGGAACATTGGTTGTACGGCACCAGCGGCACTATCAACATCTATTGTTCAACAAAAGTGACAAGTTTTAACAAAAAATGCCAAGAGAAAAGGAGATTAGACTAGAAACTATACATGTTATATTGCAGAAAATCAACACTCATCAGTTGTAGCTATAACAAATAGTCAGGCAATTGCAGAAAATCTGGCTAGTTCTATACATGTTATATTATGCCTCCTTATTTGTGAACTGTGACATGTTTTCTAACAGTACAGGGGATGAACAAGTCCCAAATTGCTCAGATCCATATATATGTCAGCATGGACAAATAAGTGACAACAAAGCACTTCCAGCATTTAGATAGAAAGTAAACAGAAGTTGAACTTCCTACCTTCTAAAATAGCTCTTGCCTTGTGGATTGAGTCCTTGCCCAGCAAGACCGCTTTTCCTGATCCAGTTTGGAACACCGGGGTCATGCTACCATTACGCAGCGCACCTAAATTTCACAAGATAGAAGACTTAGTCTGTACTGCACAATCTCGATAAAATACAGTTTGTACAACTATCAAACCAAAGCACTTCCCGGCTGCTGCTGCAACATCCAATCTTATCTGTACGGAGAAAAAGGTGGAGGCAAGTCTTATATACCTCTAAATGAATCATCCATTTCACCGTCTGCATCAGCTACATCGCCAAAGGGTTGCTCTGAAACAGAGAAACTGGTCAACCCAGCACAGTAGATGCAGAAAGATAGCCAGTTCACGCTGCCAAACACAGTAACGAGAATTGAACTGTTCGACCAAAGCAAAGTGAGAGTTGGGCAGGTAAGTTCTTACTTCTCTTCTTAACACTGGCCTCCTCCTCCCCGACCAACGCCCTGGCTCTCCTTATAGCGCTCTCGCTGACAGACACCGATCTCCCCGATCCAGTGCTGAACAGCTCACCCTTCCCTGCGTCTACTGTCGGTCCGATCACGCTGTCGCCTTCGAGCAGCTCCTTCCGGGCTGCAGGGTACATCAGAAACGACAGGGAGATCACCAGTTAGACAGAATCGTTTGGGCTCACTCAAACGGTGAGACGGTGAACACGGAAGAGCACGCGCGCGGCCATTTCGGTACCCAGGGCAGGGATGCACGCGCGCGCGTGGTCACACTGAGGACTAACCGGAATGGGATAGAGAAGGGGTGATGCGGTACCTTGGACGAGGAGGTCGGCCATGGACTCGACGCGGCATTCGTCGGCGGCGCCAGGGCCTAGGGTTCCGGATCGGAGAAACGCGAGGGCAGGAGATGGGAGTCGGTCAGTCAGTACGAAATACCATCTCTACGACGGAATCCAGGCGGGGGTAAGAGAACGATGGGCCGAACCTTGGACCGGGGCGTCGTCTGACGAAGCGGCGGCGGCGGCGGCTGTCCCCTTGGCGCGCGGCGCCGGCAGAGGGAGAGGCGGACTCGGCGGAGCGTCGGGGGCGGGGGCGGGGATCCAGACGAGGCGGCCGTCGGGCCCGTCCCAGACCTGCCACCTCCTCGGCATCGCGGCGGTGGGGATCGGTCGCTGGCGGGCGGGCGGCGAGCGGCGTGACGAATCCGGTGAGAAGATTGGGGACGGGACCTTCCCCTTTTCGAAATTGGCGAGGGAAATGGCCGGGGCGGACGGCGCGCTCGTCGTCTCTCGTTTTCGTTTTCGCCAGCTCGGGCGGGCCCGGGAGAGATGGGCCTGAATCTGCCGGGCTGAGCGCGGGCCGGGATGCGGCCCGCAGGATGTCCAGATTGTTGGGTCGTGGCAAGGGCTGAGGCGGCGGCGGTAACAGGTGTCGGTTCATGGAGCTCCTGGTATCCACACCGACCTGTACCCGCAAAAATGGTATCCACACCTGTGCACACACCAACCACACGCCAGCTAGATCCTGCGCAAGACGGCTTAGGTTAATTCTTTCGGGCGGACGAGTGCCAAACCAAAGTCTTGGGCGGGCACACTACAAGACAACTGTTAAACCATGCGTAGGCTAGCTGATAACACGTATTGTTTTTTAAAAAAAACTGTAACTTTTAAACCGTGCAGCGAAATTATAATCCGTTTTCACTTCTAGAATCCCCATGACGAGAGCTTCAAAACTAGACCACATTTTCATATATTTCGATGAATTTTTTTAACAAGCAACTTGTATGCGCGATAGAGCAACTTTATTGTGCAGCAAAACAACAATGGTGTGCAGAAAAGCAACTTTGGTGTGCAACAAAAATACAGCAACAACTCCTAATCCACCAGAAAAAATGATACGAGCAACAACTCCTAATGCAATTATGATGTAGTTCACAAGGTTTGGTCCTGATTGGTCGCAACAACAATGTTGCCGATCAAGCCATCCCAGCCCTCGCCACTAACTAGAACAGTTGTAAGTATTATCGCCCCACATTTGATGGCTCTGGCATAGCTAGCGTTGCTTTTGAAAACACCCCACGTCGGTCGAGTCAGTCGTTCCACCACTCATGCCGGCTGAGTCATCCTAGCAACTTTGTTGCAATTGTTGCTTTTCATCATTGCTAAGTTGCCTATAATGTTTTTCGGTAGTGTAGGCAACTTTGCAGCAACGAGTAGGCAAGTTCGTTGCGTCAGAGGCAACTTCGCTGTAACGGTAGGGAACAGCAACTTAAGTACCCTGCAAAACAACTTTGGTGTCCGACGATGTAATTTTTGAACCCTGCAGAGTAACTTTGGCGCCCGACCGAGCAAATTTGGTTTGTGACGGCCCAATTTTGATATCTAGCGAAGCAACTTTGGTGTCCACCGAATAAATTTTGATGCATAGCTGAGCAACTTTGGCGTCCAGCGATGCAACTTTCGTTGTGAATGTAGATTTGCGTTTGTGCAGCAAAGTTGTTTCGCCCCAAACTAAAGTTGCATTGTTCAGTATTATAATTGCTTTGTCGCATGTAAAAGTTGCTTTAGAAAAAATTCATCAAAATACATAGAAATGGGATCTAGTTTTGAAGTGCTCATGGCCAGAAATTCAAAAGTGAAAGCGGATCATAATTCCGACATCTAGTGCAAAAGTTATATGATTTTGAATATTTGAAAAGAAAATTAATGTGCGTGCTGACATGCCTTCACACTAGCATATGCTTGTTTTTTTAGTCGCCCGCTCAGATACACCAGTGGGCACGCGGCCACTCCCTAGACGCGTCCAGGTTATTGATGGCAGCAGCCAGCAGAAATGCCAAAAAAGAGGCGGTTGAGGATCTTAAGGATATTTTGTGTTAAAAAAGGTGTAATATGTAAAAAAAATCCCCATGCATGTTCATATACTAGGTTTGTTTTTTACGGAAAATCCACTTTAACTCATAGGAGCATATAAACACATTGTGTGAAAATACATTTTGAAGTATTAAAAATTTTGAAATAAAAATATGTATGTACATATAGACATTTTATGTTCATACACAAGTTACAGGATATTTCTTTGTCTTTTTGTACATGCTACATAAAATGTTATTTTTTCACGAAAACTTATGTACGAACATAAAATGTCACAATGTACACCATAAATTTATGTCAGAATTTTTGAAATTATTTTTAAATTATTTTGCATAATGGGTGCAATGCTCCTATGAGCCAAAATGCCTCCTCCTGTTTTTACACGATGTATTGCGCTTGTCAAGTTCATGTAAAAGGGGAAATACACAAATAAGTTTTTTTAACAAGGAAGGGGGTCTCGAAGGACCCCGAACTTGCTGCATTAATATCGGGCGGTGGTACAATAACAATAAGGAACCTAAGAAAAATACAAATCACAACCAGGTCCTAGTAATACACAGAGGACCTCGAAACTTTTTTAGAAAAGCAATCGAATCCAACTGCCTCACCGCAGGCTAGAGATGGAACCCACCGACAGCCATCATCTTCATCACCGAGGATAAGACCACTTGAATGAAGAAGATGTAGAGCGTCGTCACCGCACCATCGAAGAAAATCCTCCGCTATTGGAGGTTGAGGAGACGCCTCCATGGCGTCACAGGATGCCTTACTTTGGCACCAGATATCGGTGGCCTACAGAGGACCACTGTGTTACAACTCGTCGTCCCAGCAGAAACTCCCCACCTCAGGTAAGCTCGAACCCTCGGAACACCAAAACTTCTTCTTCTTCCCTCGCCCCCATGGCTGGCCATAGAAGAAAGTTGCATTAGCGCCAAAGATCGAAGCTCACCTAGGCCACATACCTTATTTGTGGAGCTGCCAGTGGACGTACTCGCCGCCGCATCTGGCTTCGCCCGTAGGAACACCACGACGAGAAGCAAACCCACCAGCAAGCACCGGACCTGGCCTGAGAGATCCAACGCCCAACTCCCAGCACAAAGCCAGTCTACGACATGAAGCCAAAATCGAGCACTACATCTACCCACTATTATAAACAGGGATTCCGGTGCCTCTCCTTTGCCACTTCTGGATGGCTATTCCGACGATAAGAGCTCGGGAGCGTCTCGGCCTCTCACAGGCGACTCTCAAGAGAAGAGTGGTAGAGGACATGGGAAAAGGGATAGAGTGCACTACCATACACAAATTATTTAGCCAAACAACAAAGTCCTCGTTTGCAGCTCATAGGTTCTACAAAAATTTCCTTAACTTGTTTGCAATGTTAGGCTATGAAGATAAATAATATGGCCTAATGCAAACTAACTGGAGCACCCTAAATGAAAAAATATATAAATCAAGAACTTCAAACTCGATGGCTATCACAATTTAAGTGAGTGGAAAGAAATAATCGAAGCACGCAGAGACGATGATGTATCCCGATGTTCACTTCCTTGAGGGGAAACTAGTCACCATTGAGAGGTGCGGTACCACGAAAGACACCAACACCACGAAGGAACGCCTTCTTCTTTGTGAGATCCTTCCACGAAGTAGGATCCCTTTCCACTATGTGAACACCTTGGGGAGGCCTTCGATCCGGTACAAACTTCCGTTTCGATCACAGCTTGGCAGTTGCTCGATACGTGCATACATCATCAGTATAGTAACTTATATTACTTGTTTTGAATGATATTGTCCATGATATATATTATTATTTACGCATTTTTAGTTGATTTATGAAATTTTCCTACAAAGTTCCTTTCATTGGTATTTAATTTCTAGGAGTAAACAAACCTCCTTTTTCATATTTTGCTTTGTCAGGGACCTTCTAAACGCCTGAAAATCAAATACAAAAATACTTGATCAGTTTTTCATCAAGAGGAAGACCATGTTCCAAAGAAGCTCTAGGGGGAGCCATGAGACCCGAAAGAAACCAGGTGGCTCGCCCCCCTCAACAGGGCGCACCACCTAGGCCCGTTTTAGCCTCAAGCGTCGCCCCGACTCCTCCTTTTTACAAATGCATCCATCTCGCTATAATTATACGCCATATTGTCCCCACGATTTACAGAGGCGGCGGCGGAGGTGGAAGTCCTCTCCTACTCGGGGAGAGGGCAGATCCTGCAGCACCCGAGCCTTCGGTGAGGGGAAAATCGACGCCATCGTCATCACCCTCCTTTGCGTGGGTGGGGGCTCTCCATCAACATCTCTGAAAGTGCATGGAGCCCCCATGTGTGGTTTTGGTAATTAATGACAATCCATATGGACTAATGTTTGCATTGAGTCATATTTTGTAGGAGTTGCCCATAGGCAATGCTTGAAGCATATGTTGGCTTCAAGGTTGCAACAAGAATAAATTAAAGAAGAATATGTCTTGAAGAAGAAGATTAAGTGATCTCTCATGTGTATCTTCAAGACATCAACATGATGAAGAATGAAGAAATGAAGTGCAAGTTCAAGATAAGCATCTATAAGAGATCATAGGCTTGAAGCTTGCCATTCTTATGGTGATAATGGATATGTGAATACATTCCCAAAGAAGAGGCTCTCCCATAGGAGTGTGTGGTAGCAATTTGCAAGTCTTCAACAAGCAAGTGTAATCAAGAAAGGTGTTCCATCTTGAGGTGGACAAGATCGTCTTCATCAACCTCGAGTGGAATATGCGCAAGGCAAAGGTAGGATCTTAATAGGGTATGTTTCTTACCGGTCTCATGGTGTTAGTTTTGAGACCGGGTTATAGGATAGATAGTCGTACTATCAAGAGGGGCTATCAAGTGAGTAACTTCATAGTATCGTTCAGAGATAGCTCAAACCTTTACATTATTGGCATCATCTTTATCGGTTCTTATTTGGTTCTTACCCATGAGTAGATTTAGAGCTTGTATTAATCTCCATGACAAGCTCTAGTTCATCTAAAACGGATTTCATATGCATTCTCTATTGCGGTTTCGATATAGGTGGTTTCACCAGTTTGTATTTTATAGATAGGTAAAATCTTTATTCATTTTTTCTATCTTACCTTGCTGGATTATGATGTTTATATGCATATTTTTGTAGAGATCGTTGTTTTGACTTCAACGAGCCCAAGATCATCGAAATCGAAATCCGGATGCAAAAGTTCTTGAAGTTTTCGTATCAGACTATTTGGACATTTCACGCGGGCGGAAGTTCCGGTCTTCGGGGCCAGTACTACTGGTGGGGCGGTAGTACCGGTAAAATTCCACCCAAGTTCCGGAAATGTTGTTTCTGCACGTAGAAAGTATACCATGAGCTTCCCAGGGGCGCCCTACTTAACCCGGAAGTTGGCCGGTACTACCGGGGGTGGTAGTACCACCCCAAATGACTAGAAGTTCCGATTTTGACGAGTTTTGTGCATAACGGGCCGATTTCTCTTTCCCTATTTAAGGGGGGCCCAATATTTCCCATCCGGTTGAGCTTGTTTTTTCCCTCATTATTGACCTTCCTTGAGCTTGCTACCTGATAAGGGCTAAGCCCAAGGGTGTTTCCCGATCTTCACGGATTTGGGTGGAATTCGTGGGGGAGGTGGAAGAACGCGATGAACACGAAGAACGCGAAGGGGAATCGTGGGATACAAACTCACACACACACACAAATCGGTTTGTCCTCGTTGACCCGAACCACCAACTCGATAGAGGTTGCAGGAAAAGACCTTCCGGTAGAAGTCCCGCAAAGAGATCGACGAATCGAACCCGAGAGATCTAGAAGGGTGAAAAGACCAAAGTTGATAGAAGTGCAAGCAAAAGGCCAAAAGGTAGAAGTGCAAGCAAAAGACCAATGATTGATAGAAGTCACCAAAGAGATCACAATGGTTCGACAAGGAGATCGAGTGATACAAGATCTAGGATCTATGGTAGGGTTTCCTAGGGCAACAGCAAAGCTCAGGTTTAATTTCACATCAAGTATGAATCTCAGATCTGAGCCAACAAGGCTATTTATAGTTGGTGGGGCGAAGGGGTAAGTTACAGAAACGTGTTGTTTGAGCTTACAGTCGTGCAGGAGGAAGTTCCGGTCGCTCGGGGCGGAAGTTCCGGCTGGATTCTCTTCACAGGGCATCTTGGCGGAAGTTCCGGTCCTGGGGGCGGAAGTTCCGGTCCTGGGGGCGGAAGTTCCGGTCGGGGCAGATTTACTTCCGGCCAACTTTTGGTCTAGTTCCGAAAACGACCGATTACCTTGCAGTAACATCCAGGGGCGTTTTGGCGCATTTTCGGAACTAGGGCGGAACTTGGGCGGAAGCTCCGGTCTCTCGGGGCGGAAGTTCCGGTTGGATTCCTTCAGCATGAGTATCTGGGCGGAAGTTCCGGCTCCTAGAGGTGGAAGTTCCGGCTGGATTCCTTCAACGTGAGCAGCTTCATTCTTGGATGGTATCTGGCCGGAAGTTCCGGCTGTGGCGGGCGGAAGTTCCGGCCGAGCGTCTGCGCTTCTTCCGCCTTCTCTTCCATGCTTCCGTGACATCGGCCTTGCGTCCTCGGGTCTCCATGGCATCCTCTCTTCCCTCCGTACTTGGCGTCGAGTTCCTATCATCAAGACATGACGGAGTATGAAGTAGTATATCGTCCCAAATAGGCGTTTCGAGGCACGCGTAAATGATAAGATTCACCTCGGCGTGCCGTTTTGGCGATGAAGCACATGATGCGGTGAAGACCGAAGGTCGCCCCGTATCATCTCCCCCCCACTTGAAAAAGAGTCGTCCTCGACAATAGCTCTTCATGAACTTGTATAGGAGGTAGATGACAATCACGCTTGAATGTCGCTTCGCTTGTCAAGATCCCTATTGATAGCATAAGAAAAGCCAAACAACACTCAAAGCATAGCCAATGTGATACGTCTCAAACGTATCTATAATTTCTTATGTTCCATGCTAGTTTTATGACAATACTCATATGTTTTATATACACTTTATATCATTTTGATGCATTTTCCGGCACTAACCTATTAACAAGATGTGAAGCGCCGTTCTTTTTTTTGGTTTCGAAATCCTACACGAAATATTCTCGGAATTGGACGAAACAAAAGCCCACGGTCTTATTTTCCACGGAGCCTTCCAGTCCAGGAGACGAAGAAGGGCGACGAGGCGGCCACACCCTAGGCGTGGCCCCACCCCCTGGCCGCGTCGCCCTATGGGGTGGGCCTCGGCGTCCCCCGACTCTGCCCCTTCGCCTATATATTCTCTCCGTCGCGGAAAACCTAGTACCGAGAGCCACGATACGAGAAAAGTTCCAGAGACACCACCGCCGCCAATCCCATCTCGGGGGATTCAGGAGATCGCCTCCGGCACCCTGCCGGAGAGGGGAATCATCACCGGAGGGCTCTACATCACCATGCACGCTCCGAACCGATGCGTGAGTAGTTCATCCTTGGACTATGGGTCCATAGCAGTAGCTAGATGGTTGTCTTCTCCTCTTGTGCTGTCATATTTAGATCTTGTGAGCTGCCTATCATGATCAAGATCATCTATTTGTAATGCTACATGTTGTGTTTGTTGGGATCCGATGAATATGGAATACTATGTCAAGTTGCTATCATATATGTGTTGTTTATGATCTTGCATGCTCTCCGTTGCTAGTAGAGGCTCTGGCCAAGTTGATACTTGTAACTCCAAGAGGGGGTGTTTATGCTCGATAGTGGGTTCATGCCTCCATTGAATCGGGACAGTGAGAAAGTTCTAAGGTTATGGATGTGTTGTTGCCACTAGGGATAAAACATCAATGCTTTGTCTAAGGATATTTGTATTGTTTACATTACGCAGTACTTAATGCAATTGTCGTTGTTTGCAACTTAATGGAAAGGTGCGGATGCTAACAGAAGGTGGACTTTTAGGCATAGATGCATGTGGATAGTGGTCTATGTTCTTTGTCGTAATGCCCTAAGTAAAACTCATAGTAGTCATCATGATATGTATGTGCATTGTTATGCCCTCTCTATTTGTCAATTGCCCAACTGTAATTTGTTCACCCAACATGCTATTTATCTTATTGGAGAGACACCACTAGTGAACTGTGGACCCCGGTCCATTCTTTTACATCTGAAATACAATCTACTGCAATCATTGTTCTCTGGTGTTCTTTGCAAACAAACATCATTCTCCACACCATATGTGTAATCCTTTGTTTAGCAAGCGGTGAGATTGACAACCTCATGTTAAGTTGGGGCAAAGTATTTTGATTGTGTTGTGGGTTCCACGTTGGCGCTGGAATCCCTGGTATTGCGCCGCACTACACTCCTTCACCGACAACCTTCACGTGGCCTTCATCTCCTACTGGTTCGATAACCTTGGTTTCTTACTGAGGGAAAAACTTGTTGCTGTGTGCATCACACCTTCCTCTTGGGGTTCCCAACGGACGTGTGCATCACGTGCCATCACAATGTTCCACGAGTTTAGCAAGAGAGCGTAAGTAGAAGGAGGTCACCTTAGCATAATGTCGGTGTGCTCTCATTGAAAGATCTTGTGTAGTAGATGTATGGGGTTGAACCCATTCGTTGACGCTCATTCTCAAGTCACTTTTACCTTCACACAACAAAGACCAAGCAAAGTATGTTTGTGTGTGATATTGGAGCACATCATTGATGACATGTCATTTCATGTTCACAAAACCGTTAGCACAACACAAATTTATCAAGAATAATGCATGTGCAAGGTCAACGTGTAAGAACTCCGTGTGAACATCTTCCAAATGTGGGAACACAAAAACTCCAAATTGTGAGACGACCATGGTGTCCATCTCATGTAGAAACTCATGTGCATTATTGCACTCAAGGCATCGGAAAGAAAAATTGTTCAACATCCTTGAAGCAATAAGTGGAGAGTTTGGAAAAAACACATACGGAAGAGTGTCCAAAATATCATCAACATGTGTGCACACAAACCATTGGAAAGAGAAATTTGTCCTCATATTTGGTGCAACACACAACATATCTTCCAAAAAGTTCACCAAAACAACATTTACACAACCGTGTGTGCCGACGAACCAAAGGAAAGAGAAATTGCTCAACTTGTTTGAGGCAACACCAACGGTAAAAATCACATTATCATGCTTGCAAAAGAACCACAAGAAAGAGAAATTGTTCGGCATGTTCAATGCAAAGCATGGGAAAGGTATTAGATCCGGGTTCGATCTTGAACTCACTTGTATTATGCTCTCAAGAGCTCTCTTTGTCAACTTGTGCTCAATCGAGGTTGACATTGGCATTCTTGTACCTACACACACAATAGGCAAAGCAAATAACGTGTGTGCATGGTATATGAACACATCATCCACCATGATGGTCCATTTCTTTTGCACATCACCATTAGCATTAAGAAAAGCATCATAATAGATATGGTGAATATGCGGGGTAAACACATGAACATGCTCATCATGGATATAAGCAAAGTCTCCAAAATTTGAGAGAGCTATGGGGGCAATCTCATTTACAAGCATAATAACATCATTGCAAACCAAGCATTGGAAAGAGCAAGTGTTCAACATTTTGGTTGCATTAATGGGAGAGTATTGCAAGAATCTAGCACAAAATATGTTCAACATTTTATCATGGTTGTCGACAAACCTAGGGAAAGAGAAATTGTTCATCAAGGTTGTCACAATACAAGCATTAGCATCATCATATTCATTGCAAGCAATACATGGTAAAGAGCAATTGTTTGACATATTGCAAGCAATAGGAGAGAATGTGAAACTCTCATAGCATGGCATGGTGATATTATCATAAGAAACTAATTCCACATGATCAACCATAGTGGTATCACAAGTATCACAAGGGAATGTGAAAGAAGCATATGGCATAGCAATAGGATCATCCAACTCATGCATGCACTCACAAATCATCATGTCCACTAGTGGGATCATGGCATCATCAACACCCATATATGTACCTTTGTAGTCCGACTCATTTGAAGTGGGTGTTTGATACGTCTCCAACGTATCTATAATTTCTGATGTTACATGCTTGTTTTATGACAATACCTACATGTTTTGTTCACACTTTATGATGATTTTATGCGTTTTCCGGAACTAACCTATTGACGAGATGCCGAAGTGCCAGTTCTGTTTTCTGTTTTTGGTTTCAGAAATAAGGAAATATTCTCAGAATTGGACGAAATCGACGCCCAACATCTTATAATTCCACGAAGCACGAGAGGGACCGGAGGAGAGCCACAGGGCCACCACACGTGTGGGCGGCGCGGCCCAAGGGGGGGCGCGCCCCCCTATTGTGTGGCGCCCCCGTAACCCTTCCGACTCCGACTCTCCGCCTATAAGAAGCCTCCTGACCTAAAACATCGAGACGAATAAGCCACGGTACGAGAAACCTTCCAGAGCCACCGCCATCGCGAAGCCAAGATCCGGGGGACAGGAGTCTCTGTTCCGGCACGCCGCCGGGACGGGAAGTGCTCCGGAAGGCATCTCCATCATCTCCACCGCCATCTTCATCACCGCTGTCTCCCATGAGAGGGAGTAGTTCTCCATCGAGGCTAAGGGGCCGTAGCTATGTGGTTAATCTCTCTCCCATGTACTTCAATACAATGATCTCATGAGCTGCCTTACATGATTGAGATTCATACGAGCTTTGTATCACTATTAATCTATGTGCTACTCTAGTGATGTTATTAAAGTACTCTATTCCTCCTCCATGATGTAATGGTGACAGTGTGTGCATCATGTAGTACTTGGCGTAGTTTATGATTGTGATCTCTTGTAGATTATGAAGTTAACTATTACTATGACGGTATTGATGTGATCTATTCCTCCTTTCATAGTATGATGGTGACAGTGTGCATGCTATGTTAGTACTTGGTATAATTGTGTTGGTCTATCATGCACTCTAGGGTTATTTAAATATGAACATCGAATGTTGTGGAGCTTGTTAACTCCGGCATTGAGGTGCTCTTGTAACCCTACACAATTAATGGTGTTTATCATCCAACAAGAGAGTGTAGAGTGGTTTTATTATGTGATCAATGTTGAGAGTGTACACTAGTGAAAGTATGATCCCTAGGCCTTGTTCCCGAATAGAAAAGCTACACCACAAAGATTCCTATCTCCCACGTCAACTGCATGCGCAAGCATTTTAAAGCCGTTGTCCTTGTTTGTTTTGTTCACTGCATGTTTACCCGTTGCCATATTTTATTCAGATTGCTATTACCACTCATATACATCCATATTACTTGTATTTCACTATCTCTTCGCGAACTAGTGCACCTATACATCCGACAAGTGTATTAAGTGTGTTGGGGACACAAGAGACTTCTTGCATTGTGATCGCAGGTTGCTTGAGAGGGATATCTTTGACCTCTTCCTCCCTGAGTTCGATAAAACCTTGGGTGATCCACTTAAGGGAAAACTTGCTGCTATTCAAAAACCTCTGCTCTTGGAGGCCCAACACTGTCTACAGGAAAAGAAGCCAATAGTAGACAGCAAGCTATTTTCTGGCGCCGTTGCCGGGGAGGAAAGGTAAAAGGCACTCACACTCGGGTCCCAGGTAACTAAGTTATTTTCTGGTGCCGTTGTAAGTGCTCGAAGCTATTTCCTTTAGATCCTGCAATTGCACCTTCTTGTTTCTTGTTTTTCACTAGTTAGGCATAATGGAAAGCAACATGGAGCTTTTTAATCTATTTCCTGAGTTAAGACATGGATGGTTTGATGCAAAAATTAAAAAACCTATGGAACATATTAGTATGAACGCTTTGAACACCATTGTTGCTAATGATATGGAAAATTCTAAGCTTGGGGAAGTTGGTTTTGATGAGCTTGATATTTTTAGTCCCCCAAGCATTGAGGACAAAATTTTCTTTGATGATACTTTGCCTCCTATTTATGATGATTATAATGATAGTGGTCTTTTGGTGCCACCTACTATGGAGAGTAAATTTTATTATGATGATACTATGCCTCCTACACTTGATGAGAATAATAATGATAGCTACTTTGTCGAATTTTCTCCCACTATTACTAATAAAATTGATTATAATTATGTGGAGAGTAATAATTTTATGCATGAGACTCATGATAAGAATGCTTTATGTGATAGTTATATTGTTGAGTTTGCTTATGATGCTACTGGATATTATTATGAGAGAGGAAAATATGGTTGTAAAAATTTTCATGTTACTAAAACACCTCTCTATATGCTGAAATTTTTGAAGTTACACTTGTTTTATCTTCCTATGCTTGTCACTTTGCTCTTCATGAACTTGTTTATTTACAAGATTCCTTTTCATAGGAAGTGGGTTAGACTTAAATATATTTTGAATTTGCTTTTTGATGCTCTCTTTTGCTTCAACTCTTATTTCTTGGTAGTGCATCATTAAAATCACTGAGCCCATCTTAATGGCTATAAAGAAAGCACTTCTTGGGAGATAACCCATGTGTTTATTTTACTACAGCACTTTTATTTTATATTTGAGTCTTGGAAGTTGTTATTACTGTAGAAACCTCTCCTTATCTTTGTTTTATTGCATTGTTGTGCCAAGTAAAGTCTTTGACAGAAAGGTTGATACTAGATTTGGATTACTGCTGAAACAGATTTGCTGTCACGAATTTGGGCAGTGTTCTGTGGTAACTCAGAAAATCTGTCAATTTACGTGAGTGATCCTCGATATGTACGCAACTTTCATTCAATTTGAGCATTTTCATCGAGCAAGTCTGGTGGCTCTAAAACTTCGTCTTACTGACCTTCTTTTGAGATTCTGCCTTTTATTTTGCATTGCCTCTTTTGTTGTGTTGAATGGATTTCTTTGTTCCATTAACTTCCAGTAGCTTTGCAATGTCCAGAAGTGTTAAGAATGATTGTGTCACCTCTGAACATGTGAATTTTTTATTATGCACTAACCCTCTAATGAGTTTGTTTTGAGTTTGGTGTGGAGGAAGTTTTCAAGGGTCAAGAGAGGAGGATGATATAACATGATCAAGACGAGTGAAAAGTCTAAGCTTGGGGATGCCCCGTGGTTCATCCTGCATATTTCAAGAAGACTCAAGCATCTAAGCTTGGGGATGCCCAAGGCATCCCCTTCTTCATCGACAAATTATCAGGTCACCTCTAGTGAAACTATATTTTTATTCCGTCACATCTTATGTGCTTTACTTGGAGCGTATGTTTGTTTTATTTTTGTTTTGTTTGAATAAGTTCATCCTTGTATGGGAGAGAGACACGCTCCGCTGGTTCATATGAACACATGTGTTCTTAGCTTTTAATGTTCATGGCGAAGGTTGCTTCGTTAATTGTTATATGGTTGGAAACAGAAAATGCTACATGTGGTAATTGGTATGATGTCTTGAATAACTTGATACTTGGCAATTGTTGTGCTCATATAGATCATGTTTAAGATCTTGCATCATATACTTTGCACCTATTAATGAAGAACTACATAGAGCTTGCTAAAATTTGGGTTGCATGATTGGTCTCTCTAAGGTCTAGATATTTTCTGGTAAGGTGTTTGAACAACAAGGAAGACAGTGTAGAGTCTTATAATGCTTGCAATATGTTTTTATGTGATTTTTGCTGTACCGGTTCATACTTGTGTTTGCTTCAAATAACCTTGCTAGCCTAAGCCTTGTATTGAGAGGGATTACTTCTCGTGCATCCTAATCCTTGAGCCAAAAACTATGCCATTTGTGTCCACCATACCTACCTACTACATGGTATTTTTCTGCCATTCCAAAGTAAATTTCTTGAGTGCTACCTTTAAAATTCCATTCTTTGTCTTTACAATATATAGCTCATGGGAAAATAGCTTAAAAACTATTGTGGTATTGAATATGTACTTATGTATCTTATTTCTTATTAAGTTGCTTGTTGGCGATAACCATGTTCTGGGGACGCCATCAACTATCCTTTGTTGAATATCATGTGAGTTACTATGCATGTTCGTCTTGTCAAGTAAGGGTGATTTATCATGAGTTGAATGGTTTGAGTATGCATATTGTTAGAGAAGAACATTGGGCGCTAACTAAAGCCATGATCCATGGTGGAAGTTTCGTTTTGGACAACAATCCTCAATCTCTTATGAGAATACTATTTGTTGTTGAATGCTTATGCATTAAAGAGGAGTCCATTATCTGTTGTCTATGTTGTCCCGGTATGGATGTCTAAGTTGAGAATAATCAAAAGCGAGAAATCCAATGCGAGCTTTCTCCTTAGACCTTTGTACATGCGGCATAGAGGTACCCCTTTGTGATACTTGGTTAAAACATATGTTATGCAATGATAATCCATGTAAATCCAAGCTAATTAGGACAAGGTGCGGGCACTATTGGTAATCTATGCATGAGGCTTGCAACTTGTAGGATATCTTATACATAACACATATGCTTTATTACTACCGTTGACAAAATTGTTTCTTGTTTTCAAAATAAAAGCTCTAGCACAAATATAGCAATCCATGCTTCCCTCTTCGAAGGGCCATTCTTCTACTTTTATGTTGAGTCAGTTTACCTACTTCCTTTTATCTTAGAAGCAAACACTTGTGTCAGCTGTGCATTGATTCTTACATACTTACTTATTGCACTTATTATTTTACTTTATGTTGACAATTATCCATGAGATAAACATGTTACAAGTTGAAAGCAATCGCTGAAACTTATATCTTCCTTTGTGTTGCTCCAATGCCTTTACTTTGAATCTATTGCTTTATGAGTTAACTCTTATGCAAGACTTATTGATGCTTGTCTTGAAAGTACTATTCATGAAAAGTCTTTGCTATATGATTCAGTTGTTTAAACATTGTCTTTACCATTGCTTTGAATCACTTCATTCATCTCATATGCTTTACAATAGTATGATCAAGATTATGTTGGTAGCATGTCACTTCAGAAATTATTCTTTTATCGTTTACCTACTCGAGGAGGAACTAAGCTTGGGGATGCGATACGTCTCCAACGTATCTATAATTTCTGATGTTCCATGCTTGTTTTATGACAATACCTACATGTTTTGTTCACACTTTATGATGATTTTATGCGTTTTCCGGAACTAACCTATTGGCGAGATGCCGAAGTGCCGTTCTGTTTCTGCTGTTTTTGGTTTGAGAAATCCTAGTAAGGAAATATTCTCGGAATTGGACGAAATCAACGCCCGACATCTTATAATTCCACGAAGCTTCCAGAACACCCGAGAGGGACCAGAGGAGAGCCACAGGGCCACCACACGTGTGGACGGCGCGACCCAAGGGGGGGCGCCCCCCTATTGTGTGGCGCCCCCGTAACCCTTTCGACTCCGACTCTCCGCCTATAAGAAGCCTCCTGACCTAAAACATCGAGACGAAGAAGCCACAGTACGAGAAACCTTCCAGAGTCGCCGCCATCGCGAAGCCAAGATCTGGGGGACAGGAGTCTCTGTTCCGGCACGCCCCGGACGGGGAAGTGCTCCCGGAAGGCATCTCCATCATCTCCACCGCCATCTTCATCACCGCTGCTGTCTCCCATGAGGAGGGAGTAGTTCTCCATCGAGGCTAAGGGCTGTACGGTAGCTATGTGGTTAATCTCTCTCCCATGTACTTCAATACAATGATCTCATGAGCTGCCTTACATGATTGAGATTCATACGAGCTTTGTATCACTATTAATCTATGTGCTACTCTAGTGATGTTATTAAAGTACTCTATTCCTCCTCCATGATGTAATGGTGACAGTGTGCATCATGTAGTACTTGGCGTAGTTTATGATTGTGATCTCTTGTAGATTATGAAGTTAACTATTACTATGATGGTATTGATGTGATCTATTCCTCCTTTCATAGTATGATGGTGACAGTGTGCATGCTATGTTAGTACTTGGTATAATTGCGTTGGTCTCATGCACTCTAAGGTTATTTAAATATGAACATCGAATGTTGTGGAGCTTGTTAACTCGGCATTGAGGTGCTCTTGTAGCCCTACACAATTAATGGTGTTTATCATCCAACAAGAGAGTGTAGAGTGGTTTTCTTATGTGATCAATGTTGAGAGTGTCCACTAGTGAAAGTATGATCCCTAGGCCTTGTTCCCGAATAGAAAAGCTACACCACAAAGATTCCTATCTCCCACGTCAACTGCACGCTAGCAAGCATTTTTTCGGCCGTTGTCTTTTTGTTCTTGTTCCATGCATGTTTACCCGCTGCCATATTTTATTCAGATTGCTATTACCACTCATATACATCCATATTACTTGTATTTCAATATCTCTTCGCCGAACTAGTGCACCTATACATCTGACAAGTGTATTAGGTGTGTTGGGGACACAAGAGACTTCTTGCATTGTGATCGCAGGGTTGCTTGAGAGGGATATCTTTGACCTCTTCCTCCCGAGTTCGATAAAACCTTGGGTGATCCACTTAAGGGAAAACTTGCTGTTGTTCTACAAACCTCTGCTCTTGGAGGCCCAACACTGGAAAAGAAGCCAATAGTAGACAACAGTGTTGTGGAAGAGGTAGGCTCCACGTGGCCTCCATGTTTTTCTTCAATGAAGCATGGTGTGATATCATCATCTTCATGCACCATGTACATCTTCTCCGTGATCGGGAACTCGTCCTCCATGGAACCTATTGCAACATGAGAAAACACACGAGAGGTAGAGGTTAAGTTGTTAGAATGTGAAATGGCCTCCATGGACCTATCAACTACCTCTCTCAACTCACTCGGTGTATCACTCATGTCCTCCAAATGGAAGCACTCAAACTCACATATGGGTGGGAGTCACTCAACTCACCATCACTCTCACTCAAATGGGCTAAGTGGCTCTCATGCTCACATGGGATTGGTACCATCTCCTCATTCAAGCATATAGGAGTAGACTCGATTTTCTCATCTCCATGCGCCTCCATTGGTGAAGGGATCATCCCATGCTCACCATTCTCAACTCCATTCGCCTCCTTGGTTGAAGGGAAAATCCCATGCTCAACCTTCTCAACTCCATCGCCTCCCATGTTGACACCATTGGATGGCGCTATGGCGTTGTTGAGAGCTAGGCTCGAATCAACGTCACTCTTGACTTGGCCTTGTCGTTCTCCATCTTGAAGTGTGGACTTCATAGTCGCCCTCTTGGCCATTTCCTTGCACCATTCTTTTAAGACAATGGTATCTTAAAGTGTCTTGTTGGCGAGTTCGGCATCCAATTGGGCGAAGTAGAGCTTGTGGGCTTGTGGTGTGTTGCATTCTCATGTGATGTGCTTGTTGGATGTGCACACATCATAATGGAGATTGGGGCATTCCCAACAATGACCGTCTTGTTTGCAACGAAAGCATTGGGAACTACTTGGTCTTGGTGTACAAATCATCGTCATGTTGGCATAAAGTTGGGTAGACCGTCCTTCGTCTTGAAGTGTAGACTCCATGGTCTTCATCTTGGGGCTTGAGCTTCTTGTAGGCGCCCTTTTGGTGGTGGTGGTAGGAGAGGGAAGCACCATGAGATGGGGTTCCTCTTTCTTTGCACTTGGCACCATCTTGCTTGTCGGTGTAGCGCCTTGTCTCGCACCATTGGAGATCTTCTCATGTGTAGGCGGTCTTGGAGATGCCATTGTGGTGGTGGCGCTAGACTTTGTAGACACCATATGGTTGGTGTTGTTGATTTTTGTAGCCTTAGCCGCTTCATGTCGAGGTTCTCGTCTTCTTGCATCATCACCATGTCTTGAGTGGTGTCGTCGAAGATCCTTGGGAGGTGTTGGTCGATGGCGAAGATGAGGTGAATTGTGTCGGTGACAGTCATGTGGTGAGGCATGTCGATGGTGGTCATGAGATGGTGATGGTCGACGACGATCATGAGGTGACGTGTGTCGATGACGATCCTTGGCATGCCTAGATGATGGTTCATGTAGCTTGGCACTTTGATTGTGGCGCCTTCTTGAGCTCAGAGTAGAGTGTCAATGGCGATCATGGTTGGGGCGCTCTTGATGTTCCATAGGATGAGCTCGATGTAGGTGATCATGTGCATAAGCACTCTCATGGTTGCACCATCTTGAAGGTCCTCTATCTTCATATGTAGTTCCATTGGCCAAGATGGGGAACTTGTAGGCACCGGTCTTGTGCAAGGTGTCGATGTCGTGCTCAAGGCAGTGCTCGGTGCGGTGTTCCCTCCTGGTGTCATAGTCGTAGTCGAGGTAGTGCTCGGTGCGGTGCTCCATCATGGTGTCATAGTCGTAGTAGAGGTAGTGCTCGGTGCGGTGCTCCATCATGGTGTCGTAGTCGTAGTCGAGGTAGAGCTCCACCATGTCGTCGTAGTCGAGCTCGGAGTGGTGGTCCTCCATGTTGTCGTCCATGATTGGCGAGCCATGGTCGGTGTAGGGATGCTCAATGTCGGCCATGTCGACGATGCTTGAGGAGCTATAGTCGGTGTCGAGCTCCACATGGTCCTCCATATTCGCGGTGCTTGCGGAGCTAACACCCTCATAGTACTCCATGTCGTCCTCCGTAGGCTCATCCTCACTATCCATGTTAGTCTCTAGGATTGGTGTATATATGGTGGAAAGAGAACTACCAAAAGGTCAAAACTCGCAAACCAAAATCGAAAAGGTGTTTCAAGTCGAAGGACAACCGATATGTATGTACAGACACAAAACCAAAAACTATATATGGTGTTAGGTATGGATGTGGAAAGTCAAATGGAAGAACCAAACGAAAAGTCTATTGTCAAAAGTGGGTAAGATCCAAAAGTCACAAGTCAAAAGCGGTGATCACAAAAGGCATACACAAGGTGGAACACACGTGTGGGACAAAATGGGGTTAGCGCGACCAAGGAAAATGAGCACGAACAAAATTGGTCCTAACGAAGACTATTTGCTCGGTGTCACGCTAACACAAGAGAGACCGTGGCTTGGTTGCAAAATTGAGAAGCAACAAGATTTGCGTAAGACGCCTCTCTTCTCTTTTCTCTCTTTTGCTTATAAGCTTTGGACTCTTTTGTATATAGGTGTCACTCACACTCTTTTTCTTTTTGTATTTTTTTCTCATTATGTAAGGATACTACTATCTATGTAAGTATGTCACACTTCTTTTGCTTATCTTTTCACAACGCTTCTTAGCTTTGCTCAACACACGCACACCCTCACGGTCGGGACGCTTGCGCAATGCTTCGCAACACTAGAAAGCCACTCTCGATGGGAAAGGTACGCAAAAGAGGCTAGGGCTACAAGTTAGGGGGAAAGTTATACCACTTGACGATGGTGGCCGACGATCTTATACTTGCTATGGTGGTGGAAGGTGTCAAATGAACCGCTTGGATCCTCGGGGTGTCGTCGTCATTGTTGATGTTGCGGAAGCTTTGTGGTAGCTGAAATGACACGCAAACCGAAGTCCAAACACAAAAGGGGTTAGTGCCAAAACGAAAAACGAAGGTTGATGTGAAAAATTCGGCCGTCCGGAACTTCCGATCACTGGGGGTGGAACTTCCGGTCCTGCCGGGCGGAACTTCCGGTCGCAATCAGATCTGCGGGCTGTTCGTCGATTTGGGCGGAAATCCTGTCCGAAATCCTTCGAATTCGAGGAAAATTTGGCACTAAAAGCTGTGGGAAGGTGGGGGAATTGTAGATCAACACCAAAGACCAGTTTCTATTGGAGCAAAACCACAAAAAACTCAACAAATCGCGAGATCCAACCAAGGCCAATTTGAGGTTATTTTTTGGGATTTTCGAAAAATTTCTCAAGAATTTTTTTGGGGGTGTGGGGGTCAAATCCGTGGCAACCAAGGAGCTCTTGATACCATATGATAAGGGCTAGGTGTGCCCGATCTTCACGGATTTGGGTGGAACTCTTAGGGAGGTGGAAGAACGCGATGAACACGAAGAACGCGAAGGGGAATCGTGGGATACAAACTCACACACACACAAATCGATTTGTCCTCGTTGGCCCGAACCACCAACTCGATAGAGGTTGCAGTAAAAGACCTTCCGGTAGAAGTCCTGTAAAGAGATCGACAAATCGAACCCGAGAGATCTAGAAGGGTGAAAAGACCAAAGTTGATAGAAGTGCAAGCAAAAGACCAAAAGGTAGAAATGCAAGCAAAAGACCAAAGATTGATAGAAGTCACCAAAGAGATCACAAAGGTTCGACAAGGAGATCGAGTGACAAGGTATCAACTTGTCAATGCCTATGGATTGTAGGCTAGGGTTTAGTTGGAAGTAGAGGGCAAGTAGATCTCGAAGGTTTCAGCCGAAAAGTACTCGACGATTGTGAAAACTAGGGTTTGTGAACAATGATTTGATTATCTCTGCGTCCCTCGACTCCCCCTTATATAGGAGGCGGAGCCGAGGGATTCGTGCTGTACAAGTTACAGAGTCCGGGAAGGTTTCTAACTCATCCCGTAAGATTACAAATAAGACTTTCTATTACAACTCTAGCTTTCCTTAATAACATCTTGGGCTTCCGAATCTTCTTATTCTTCGGGTAATGGGCCTTCAGTAAACCCCGGGTACTATCTTCGGGATGCCTATGTCAGTAGCCCCCGAGATTTTGCTTGAATCGTAGGGTCAAGGAAAATCTCCACTGTTTATTTTTATTCAATAGTTTCGACTTTTTCTATATTTCTTCTCATAAACATCTATATTGTACAAGGATGATGGTAGTTGGGGCTAGTTCATCGACGGATCGGGTAGTTAACTGCTCTAGTGGCAATCCAAAAACCTACTTCAAGATCACGTCCCTGGACATGACCTCGGGATATGTAAAACAGGTGCCGCTTAAGGTCTTACCATTACGAGTCCCAGTAAAATTTATCGGGTACCTAACGCGTCGTTAGGATTTTTCTTCGTATCTTTTGATACGGATAAAAGTAGCAGAGCGCAGTTTTTGGCGATGCCACGCCCAGCAGAGAACGGATCTGGGGTCTTACCTTCGCAAATTTGCGGCATTCAGAACTTGATTGCAACCGTTCGAGAATATATTGTCGAGTGCTTTTTGTTGGAATGGCACATTTTATCGAGTCAAAATGACTTATATTGCCCTCCCGATGGGGTATATGTAGAGTTAATTATAACTCGAAATATACTTTTGCTCTTCTATCTTTCTTTTTCTCTTTCTTTCTTTCTTTTTTATAATTTCGCGAAGCGTTCCCGATGGGAGCCCCGAGGCTACGACCAAGGACTTGTACTTGGGTGTAGGCTCCACGCCTATCCGCTATATCTTCTTTTATCTCTCGAAGTTTTATAATTTCTCGGGTGCGCGAACAGCGCTCCCGATGGGAGTAGCCCCAGAGGCTATGAACAAATATTTGTATTTGGTCATAGGCTCACGCCATTTCTATCTTGTCATTCTGGATCTTTTCCTTTTTTCCAAAGTAGCCCCCGAGCATTTGATAAAAAACTTGTATTTGATCAAAGACTCAGCATTATTTTTCCGTGTCGCCTTTTATGAAGTTGTTGAGTCGAATTTTTTCTTCGCCAAAGTGACGTTATTGCGACGATAGCCACGATTGCTAGTCGGAAATTTGCGACAAGTCTGTTCTTGCTGCCATGCGGGCCAATTGATCCACTATCTTGACACGTCGTGCAAGTGGGGACACACGTCCTCCGCTTTTTCTGGCGCACGCACCGTAACTTCCCCCACGTTGAGTTACTTTTTACCCTTGTTGCCACGGCTATCATCTGTCACACATTTTCCTTATCCAACGGTTCGTCGTTCACCGCACCCCTATATAAGATCATCTTCTTCCTCCTTGAGCACTTCCGCTTGCGCCGTCCTCCTTCTCTCATCTGCAAATTTCCTCTTGCGATCCACAACCTCCTAAGCTCCTCGCCTCCAAGCTACAAACCCTACGCCATTGTTGATGCCACCGCGTCGATTGACAAGGCACAGCACGCCGGAATCCTCCATGGCCGCCGTGGATCTTGGGGCGGCGGAGTGGGAAAGATCGAAAATTTCCACTCAAGACATCAACATCTTTGAAGAAGCTGGGGATCAGCAAGAAACCCAAGGCATTGTGCTTCCCCGGTGAGAGAGCTACCCAACCCCTCCAATGGGGTACCGGGTAAGTTTTGTCGATCACCTCATCGCGGTCTGTCGCCCCCATTCATCCTTTTCTCCGTGGTGCTTTTATCTCGGTGCAACTCCACCACCTCCGCCAAACTCCATTCTTCACATCTCCATTTTCATCACTCTTTGCGAGGCCTTCCTTGGCGTCCAGCCTAACTGGGCACTATGGAAGCGCATTTTTTCTGCCGCCGTAATGGTTCGCCCAATGTCGCCTATAATATAGGCGGCATTGTAATTTCTGTTCGGCCCACTTCGACGTCAAGCTTCCGACTCGGTTCAAGGATGGCGCAAGTGGTTGTACATTCGGGAGGAGAACCATGGATGTGCGGAGGACAACATCCCTCCTTTTGATGGCGCCGAGAAAATCTTTCGCCGCCGCTCCTGGGGCGCGGAGGCCACCGAAGAAGAAAGGGCGTCGACAGAAACCTTGATGGCTCGTATCCACGAGTTGCAAAATACTCGCGGCAAAGAGTTATCGGGTGTCCAAATCATTGCATACTTTCTTAGGACTAGAGTGCGGCCGCCAGGCTCTTGGAAATATGCCAAATATGCAGGACAAGATCGGCTGTCGGTGAATTTGGAGGTCAAGGATTTAGAAGACTTGTCCGAAAAATTTCATCTCTCAAGCAAAAGATGCTGTCCCTTCTTCTTAGTGTGGCATTCAGCGCCGCCAATCCACTTCCCGAGGTAATCTTTGTCTATTGTCTTGTTGTTGCTTTGCTATCTTTTTTGTAACTTCATTTCTGACATCTCTCCCTGCTTTATTTTGCACAGAATCATTCAGACCTTGTCTCGCTTCCTCCTCTTCTGAAGGTGGAGAAGTCGAAGAAAGGGCCATTGTCATGATGACAATCAAGAAGCTCCGTCTTTTGTGAATGAACCCGTGGATTCTCGAAAATCTGCGGGATCTTCCGAAGGCACTGCGTCGGCACTATCTCCTCCTCCCGCTGTTTCTCCAAAAGGCAAAAGGAAGAGGAATGACGTCGAAGATTCCGGCACTTCAGCCGAAGAAGTTGATCCTTCTCGTCAGAAGGAATCTTATGATCCATATCTCGCATCCCTCGTCGCTCGTAAGTCACCTTGATTTCCCCTTATTTCGTAGTCGAAGTTTTTGTCTCATCTTGCTTTTTATACTGTCGATCTTTAATCGCAGTGATGATGAGGAAGAAGTACCAACTCGTGACGTGGCTCCTCGGACGAGCGCGTCACGTACTTTACTTGTTTCGGAGACGCCAGTTGAAGGAGAAGAATCCTCGCCTCCTCAACAAAACGTCGTCACCACCACTCCTCCTTCAAGCCCCCTTGCTCCTTCACCAAAAAGGACAAGGGTTGAAACGATCATCGAGCCTGCCCCTCAATTGGGTAGCTCTTCTCATTTGCTCTTAGATGATGTAAGTTTTTGACTTTCCTGCTAGTATCTATATTTCCTCTGTTTACTTCTTTTTGTGCCTTCATATTTTTCTCGTACCGATATTTTCTTTCTCTGTTCTTCTTTGACAGCCCATGATCAAAGAGCTTGTTCGCATTGGATCCCAATTCATTGGGTACCGTGAATATGCCAGCAGGACTGAAGGTAACACCTTTTTTGCTGTCATTGTTTCTAATCTTCTTGCTCCTATTTTTGTCGCAATTTTGACTGTTCTTTTCTATTTTGGCAGAGAAACTTGCAGAGGCCAACAAGCTTGCGACACTCTTGCTCGGAAATTGGAGCAAAGTGAAACGGCTCGCAAGAAAGCCGAACTTGATGCTAGCCAAGCAAAAGTAGAGGCTGATGAGGCCAAAGCAAAAGCTGCTAGTGTCGAAGAACTTGAAGAAACTGATGATGAAGCTGCTTTAAACGAGCACAAAGCCGCACAGGACACCCGTGAAAAGGGAATCCTCAAGCGCTTGAACACGCAAAATCGTCGCTTCCTCGGTAACTTTGTTGATCCCTTCTATTTTTCTTAAGACTTGCTTTCTTTTGTTTTTACTTCGTCAAAACATATAATTTCTATGGCAGGTCAAACAAGCCAAGATTTTGACCTTGAGAATCCCACCAATGATCCTCTGCTTGGCCTGTCTTATCTGGAATTTCATGGCCAAGAAATTCGCGAAGGCGTGGTGAATGCGACGCAGGATTGTCGAAGTTGTTCCCTACTTCTTCCGAAGAAAGAGGAGCCTAAGACTTTCCTTGCCCTTGCCAAGGACTTCAATCCACTGGAGGATCTTGGGTGAAGATGGAGGAGAACATGAAGGTTGCTGTTGAGAACACTATTGCCTTGGTCGCTGACAGTCAACAAACTTGACTGGATGAAGGTGGCGACACCGATCGGATAGAGCAATCAAGATGAAGGTCGTTGATCAAGGCAGCCAAGCCCAACACGAAGAAAATCCTGGCCTATCTCGGGATCAAGCCATCTTCAACTCCTAGCTCATCAAGGCCGGAGGTCTAGTTGAATGCCTTTGCTTTTCTTTCCTTTGCTTTCTCTATTTCTCTTTTGTTGTCGCCATTTTAGCCTTGGCAACAATTACCCTGTTAGTTCCTTTGGAGAACTTCTTTTGTAATGTCCGTGTAAACTTTCTAGAAATCAATGAAATTCCTCTTGGTACTATCATTGATCCTGGGACTTTCTTTTCCAGTTAATATTTGATAATTATTCGACCAACCCTTGCTCGCCGATGCTTCATGCGTCTTCCTTCTCGAAGAAAATACTAGTCGATGATAATCCCCTCGGAGGTTCTTCAAGCAAACATTTGTCGGAAGATTTGCAAGAACGACAACAACTTCAATCCATGAAGAAACAAACTACGGCAATGATGGAACAATCTCGGAAAGCATCCGAACAAGAAAAACTTGCTCTCCAACAAGCCAAAGAGGCTATGGCTGCCAGGATGTTCTGTATTGGAAGCAAAGGGAGCCACTAGAAAATAGCATGCTCGAGCTAATCTTTGGAAGCTATGGATATGTTAGGTATGTTTTTCCAACCTCACAATGCCTCCTCTTTATTTTGTTGTGCCCCCCTTCAAATTTCTTGCCTTGTCGCTTAATAGGCTCGGTTCTTGATGCTGCCGCCGAAGATCGAAGAGTAGACGAGAGAACAAATCTTCTTGTCAATCTTTCCCTTAACCATGGCTGTTTATTCTGGGCCACCCCTGAACGAACCCAGCAAATTGTCAGGTTCCAAAATCGTGCTTGCCAAGTGCGCGAATTTCTCAATTTTTGCACGACAACATTAACCCTTGTTTACAAGACTTTGTTTCCTTGAAATGAGGTTCCCAAAACTCTTCCTGAATTGATGGAGATATTCAGAGATGCTCCCCGCATTCATAATTTTGTGCGAGCTCAATGACTGCTGGAGCAAGGTTCGCCATGATTATGATAAATATTTGTCATCCAAAATTAGACTGACGAAGATTGTTGCTGATTGCCTGGCCAAGAAATCACGGCGAAAAAATGATATTGACACAATCAATGAGATGGTAACTCCTGTGGCCGAGTCGATGATAGATGAGCTTCTTCGGATGGACTCAGAATTCTTCGTCAAGGGGTCCTATGCTGAACATAAAACAACCAGAGGCTTGTCCATAGATAGTATTTTAGGCTTTGACTGATTTGTACCATATTGCAAAACCTTGTATCTATATCTTTTTTGATTTCTTTTTTATTTCCGAAGAAGTTTGTTGTATATTGCAAAGTGTTCTATATTGTCGGAGCCCCCGAGCCTTCTGGCTAGAGTTTGTACTGTTTTTTCCATCTCGAAGATTTTTCCTTTGTTGTAATAAGACATCTTTGTTTTTTCATTGATGGATTGCAAGCCCTCGAGTATCTTAGTATCGAAGTTCTATATTTTTGTTGCGAGTTCTTGGACCAAAGCAATAAGACTTTTTGATGTACACTATATTTATAATTGTTAGCTTCCGATTTTATATTTGGCGAGGTATTAGTGTACCAAGGCGAAATATTTCGGTAAGTCTAGTTTGTCTATATTGTGTACGTATTTTGAGACTTGAAGGCGTTGAGCCCCGAGCGTGTCGAAGAATAAGAAGTATATCTCCACTATCTTTATTATATTGCAGCACACGCGAGCCCGCCTCATTAAAAACCTTTCCGGCCCCACTCGGTGCCCGAAAAGGAAAGAGTGCGTCTGGCTTCGTGAGCGTTTCGGTACATTGTATCTTTACAGAGAAGGACTATATTTCAACTCTAGGCGTAGAACACGCCGAGTGCGCTACGTTCCGGGGGTTTTCTCGGAGCCCCGTCTTCTTGTCCTTGATCTGTGCGCCTCGTCGATGACTTCCGTGACAACGTAAGGCCCCAACCATGGTGATTCGAGCTTCTCGGTACTTTTTTGATTTAACCGCAAGACCAAATCCCCAACTTGAAAAGATCTTGGCCTTAACCGTCGACTGTGGTAATTTTTGAGGTCTTGCTGGTATTTGGTGACTCGTGAAAGTACTTCATCTCGAGCTTCGTCGAGTGCGTCCATATCATCCTCCCGAGCTTTTTGTGATGTTTCTTCGTCATACTATTACTCTTGGAGAATCATGCTCTATTTCAATTGGTACTCTTGCTTCGGCTCCGTGGACGAGAAAAAACGGAGTTTCTTGTGTCGCCGTATTTGGTGTTGTTCGGATGCTCCACAAAACACTTGGCAATTCCTCTTCAAGTATGTCGAGCTTTTCAAGCGGTCCTAGCAGGCGCTTTTTGAGGCCGTTGCAGATGATTCCATTGGCTTTCTCGACTTGTTCGTTAGTTTGCGGGTGCCCAAGACGCAAAGTGCAATTTAATGCCTACTGCGCAGTATTCCTTGAATTCCTTGGATGTGAAGTTTGAACCATTATCCGTGACAATGCTATGAGGCACTCCAAACGAAAAACCAGGCCTTTCACAAACTTTATTGCCGTTGCATCTGGTGAATTTATTGGCTTCGGTTCTACCCACTTGGTGAATTTGTCGACGGCGAGCGGTACTCATACCCTCCAGCGAAGCTTTGTGCACCATATCAAGTCCCATTGGTCAAAGGGCCACGACAATGGTATTGGTGTTAATTCCGCCTGGAGAGTGAGGTTTTGCGGCAAATCTTTGACACGCGTCGCAAGTTCTTACTATTTCCTTGGCATCCTCGATTGTTGTCAACCAATAGAATCCTGCCCGAAAAACTTTGGCTGCCATAGCTCGACTACTTGCGTGGTGGCCACATATTCCTTCGTGTACATCCTTTAATTATTCTTCCTTCCTCGGGTGTGACACACCTTTGCATAAACCTGAAATACTTCGCTTGTATAACTCCCCCTTGATCAAAAGCTTTGGATCGTCGAATAATTCGCCTGGCCTCAACTGGATCGGGTATTTCTTTCCTGAGGATATATGATATATACGCTTGCATCCAAGGAACTTCTACCATCATCACAAGTTCTTGGTCCTCTTCATCCTCAGTGGTTTCTTTGAGGGGCGGCGAAGTTTTCCTTCCTTTGTTTTCTGCACCTTTTTCGGCTTCATAGATCTCTCCGCTATTTCTTCCCAAAATACTCCTGGCGGGATTGGGAGGCACTCGATCCGATGTTTGAGAACGTCGGCTTCATCATTGCTCAATCTACTGATGTGATTTACCTCACACCCATCAAACAGCTTTTCAAGCTCATTGTACACCTCCTTGTATGCCATCATGCTATCATTGACTACGTCACATTGGTTCATAACTTTGAGTCACCAATTGTGAGTCAAAGATTTTTAGTCGAGTTGCCAGCTTTTGCCATCTTCATCCCGTGTATGAGGGCTTCATATTATGCTTCATTGTTGGATGCGTTGGGAACGTCATCGAAGGATATTTCAATTTGTCGCCTTCGGGTGATATAAGTACTACTCTGCTGGCTCTGCTCTCTTGGACCCATCGAAGTTCATGGTCCAAGTTCTCGAATGGGGGTCGTGTTTTGTAGCTCCATCCACTCGCAATGAATCTGCAGAACTTGCGACTTGATTGCCTTTCTTTTTCATACGTGATGTCCCGAGGGAAAGTTCTATTCCCCAAAGGAGACACCCCTTCTATTGTTGAGTATATTAAAGAGGTGCTTCGTTGACTACTATTATCGGGTGTGCCCGAAAAATAGTGGCGCAACTTCCTTGCCGTTGCAATTACTCCATATGCTAGTTTTATGCTGGTACCGCTGTTTGGAAGCGATAAAACTTCAGCGATGATATCTTGCCTCTGCACTCCATGGAGTTTTCCTTCTTCTTCTCTTTCCGACAAACCCCACTTGGGGCGCTGCATATATTAGGAAGGTTCCTTTTCCTTCGCGCCACCAAGATTGGTGGTGTCGAGATTGTGCTTCAAATCCTCGAAAGCTCGTCGGCCTCTTCGTTCCACGGAATTTCTCTTGCTTGCTTTAGAGCGTAAAATGGTAACGCTTTTTCTCCCCTTGCGACGAATCTGCTCAAAGCTGCGACTCGCCCATTAGGCTGTTGTATTTCTTTCAACTTTGTTGGCTTCCTCATTGTTACGATGCTTTGTATTTTGTCGGGATTTGCTTCAATCCCTCTTGCTGAAACAAACCCGAAGTTCTCCTGCTGGAACGCCAAAAGAACACTTCGTCGGGTTCGGCTTGAGGCGGAATTTGTCGAGGTTGTCAAAGGTTTCCTTGAGATCCTCGATCAGCGTGCCCACACGTTATGACGACATCGTCGATGTATACTTGCACGTTTTTCCCAATCTGTGTTGCCAAACATGCATCATCCTCGATATGTTGCTCCCGCATTTTCAGACCAAAGGGCATTGTTTGTAGCAAAACACGCCATAAGGTGTGATGAACGTTGTCTTTACTTCATCTTCTTCTTTCAATCGGATCTGGTTGTAACCAGAATATGCGTCCGGGAAGGAAAGACGTTCACATCCAGCCGTGGAGTCGATAATTTGATCGATCCTTGGGAGGGGAAAGTGATCCTTTGGACAATGTTTATTGAGACACGTAAAGTCGACGCACATGCGAAGGACCTTAGTGTTTTTCTTCGGCACCAACACAGGATTTGCTACCCATGTGGCTTATGTGTGCAACTCCTTGATAAAACCAGCTTCTCTAGTCGATCGATTGACATGGCCTTGCGGTTTGGTTCAGAAAAACGCAAGGGTTGTTTGATTGGTCTCGCTAGTGGATCCAATTTTAGGTGGTGCTCGGCAAGTTCCACTGGTACTCCTGGCATGTCATTTGGACACCATGCGAAGATTTTCCAGTTCTCACGGAGGAACCGGCGAGGCGCTTTCCTATGAGAGGTCCATGTCGTTTGCGATGGACATCGTCTTTTTCGGGTCTGTCGGGTGAATCTGCACCTCCTTAGAATTTTTATCGGTATTGAAAGTTGATTCTTTATTTGGCCTTCCAACGTCTGGCAGCATGTTGTAATCAGTCATACTCCTTGACGCCAAGTACTCAGCTTGCATCCCGAAAGTTTGATATCCGATGAAAATCCTTATCTTATCGGCTAAGGCGAACCTTTGATTGTGATTGGTCCTTCGGTCCAGGCATCCTCCACAACGGTATGTATAGTGTGGTACCGCCATAAATCTAGCATATCTGGTCGTCCCAACGAGCGTGGTACTGCGACGGAAAATCCACAACTTCAAACTCCGACTTCTCGATTCTATAATTTTCTCGGGTTCCAAAGCAACGTCGAGATTGATCTTCCCAATGGATAACTTGGTTTTAGGTGTGATACCATGGAACCTCGTGTCTGGCTTCAAGTTTGTTAGGGATATGTTCATTTTCCTCGATGTATCTGCATACATAAGGTTTAAGTTGTTGCCGCCATCTATGAACACTCGAGAGACATCAAATCCCGCAATAACTGCTGGTAAGATAAGTGCGGCCCCTGGTCGAGGAACTTCTGCGGATGATCTGCTATGGTGAAACCAATATCTTGCCGACCAATTAAGATTCGACCGTTGGTGGAGGCATTTTTTCTGCCAATGCACCTTTTGAGCTACTTTGGTGCCTTCTATTGGATGGCCTTCTCCTGTCATATCATGCTGGTTTTAGCTTTAGTATTCTGTGTGGATGGTGTTGTAATTTCAAAGGAGGTGTTAGTGAATCTCGCTCTGGGTTCTGGAATTTCTCTGGTTCTCAGGTTTCTGGCAACCTTAACATTGCACGGAAATTGCGACAATCTTTACTGAGGATGTCTGTTGTCTTTTTCGTTGTTTGTCGAGGAAAAGTGCATCGACACGGCCCATTCATCATCTCTTCAGGAGACACGAAAGGCCTCGGGAACCTAGGCCCGCTATTTTGCTGTTGTTTGAGAATCGTCTCTATTATCGCCTCGCTGCTCATTGCTTCTTTGATAATCATCTCTATTGTTTCCTCTGTGTTTGCAGAAAAACCGAAATCTGTCCTGGAGCATCATAGTTCGAAGGAGGAAATCGTCGCCTCGGTTGATAATTTCGACCACGGTCCTCCTGGCGACCTGTGTCGTTTGTTGTGGACAGCATCTTCTCCATATGCCCATCTGTTTGCTATTTCCATTAACGCGGATATTGTCTTTGGGTTGGTCCTTCCCAAGTCCTCGACAAAATCTCCACGCCTGCTGCGACAAACGCATCTATCGCTCTTTCGTCGGATATTTTCTGCAGAGTTTTTGATGATGTTCCACCTTTGGATATATTTTCTCATTGGCTCGTCGCTTTTGTCGACATGCTCTCAACTCCTCTAACGACCCGGGTTTTTGCACGTGGACCTGAAGTTCTTGTGAACACGTCCTTGAAGCTTTCCCGTCGATAGATCTGGAGGAAGTTTCTTTATCCAAGACCGTGTGGCTCCACTCAAATGTACTGGATGCTTTGCATGCTGTTGCTCTGGTTCCTCTGTGAGTTCACCGTCTCGAGATAATCAACTAGCCAATCTTATGGATCTTGAAGGCCATCGAATTTTTGAAATTATCAGGCAACTTGAATCCCGAAGGTACTCGAGTTTTTCGCACTCTCCTTGTGAAGCACGGCAAACCGCACATATCCTCGTCGTTTAACTCAGGGGCTGTCGATGTTCTCTTCTACTTTGTCGCGCTCTGTTCTTGCTTGTGTTCGTATCTCTTGCTCCCTTGGTGCTGCCGCTGCTGCTGCTGATGGTCGTGGACTATTTTGCCTTGCTGTTCCTTCGGGAGGTGTTGATACAAACGCCGTCCCCATGGCACCAACTCCTGCTATCGCCATGTTGTAAAGTGTTTCCCTTGGATCTCCTGGAGGTGGTTTAGATGCGAGAATAAAAGCATGTGTCGCCTTATACCCAGCCTCTGGTGTCTTAGGGATGATGTTTCCTCTTGTATCTATCGACATAAAGGACATGTCGAGGTTTTGGACCAGTGCTCTCTTTCTGCTTCGGGTATATGTTGTAACCTTGATCTTGCTCTGTTCTAGCTTCCCTGTGGCTATCACCCGAAGTTCTAGATTGTCGACTCAACTCTGCCCTCCTCCTGCTGGACGCAGAAGCTGCCTCCTTTCTTCTATTTAACTCAGCTTTGCTGTTTTTCCAATTCTCTTGCAGCTCGTGCGAGCCTATCTTGATATGCTTGTAATTCCTCTGGCGTGGCTGTGGTGGCCATTGGTTCTGAGCCGTCCATAGCTCTCGCGGCTCTATCCCATGCTGCTTGCGGGAGCTGAACACTCGTCGGGCTGTGGCCCGGTATTTATTGCCCAAACCTCGTCGCGATCGGAGGGATCGACGTATGGATTTCCCGAGATCGTCGAAAGCCTCGGATGTTTCCTCTTGGTCATTGCCTGACTCTCCAATGACATAAATCTGATGATATTTTGTATTCAGATCTATGTTGGGTTTGGTGACACCATCGTTGAGATTGGTGAAGACCTTGCCCACTATAGTTGATTTGTCGATGAAGTCGTAGCTGTCGACACTGCTTGAGCCATCGCTTATATATGAGTCCGGAGATGACTCAAACGACATGTCGTCGCCGAAGATCTTGGCGAGTTTCTCTCTTGCCCTGTGCTGATGTAGCGAGCGACGAAGTTTCTTCTTCTCCCGATTCGGTTGACGATGTATAGCTTGAAAAATCGGAATCGACGTGATGATCCCGACGAAATCGGAATTTCGACACGATACGATCCTTTTTTCTCGCGAAAGTGAAACCTTCCAAACGTCATCTCCATAGGCTCCGCCAGTACGCATATGCATCCAAACGGGAGGGTGGGTGAGGAACAAAATCGACAGAACCAGCAGCGATCTGTTACCTCGATCCATTGCGTTGCTTGCGGTTGATGATGTCGAAGATCTTGAATGTGCCATCGAGATCAGATCCTTACGCCTCTAGTTCCCACAGACGGCGCCAATTGACAAGGTATCAACTTGTCAATGCCTATGGATTGTAGGCTAGGGTTTAGTTGGAAGTAGAGGGCAAGTAGATCTCGAAGGTTTCAGCCGAAAAGTACTCGACGATTGTGAAAACTAGGGTTTGTGAACAATGATTCGATTATCTCTGCGTCCCTCGACTCCCCCTATATAGGACGGAGCCGAGGATTCGTCTTACAGTTACGAGTCCGAAGGTTTCTAACTCATCCAGTAAGATTACAAATAAACTTTCTATTACAACTCTAGCTTTCCTTAATAACATCTTGGGCTTCCGAATCTTCTTATTCTTCGGGTAATGGGCCTTCAGTAAACCCCGGGTACTATCTTCGGCAGGCCCATTTGGGATGCCTATGTCATCGAGTGATACAAGATCTAGGATCTATGGTAGGGTTTCCCACATGGGGCAACAACAAAGCTCAGGTTTAATTTCACATCAAGTCCGAATCTCAGATCTGAGCCAACAAGGCTATTTATAGTTGGTGGGGCGAAGGGGTAAGTTACAGAAACGTGCTGTTGGAGCTTATAGTCGTGCAGGCGGAAGTTCCGGTCGCTCTGGGCGGAAGTTCCGGCTGGATTCTCTTCACATGGCATCTGGGCGGAAGTTCCGGTCCTGGGGGGCGGAAGTTCCGGCCGGGGCAGATTTACTTCCGGCCAACTTCCGGTCTAGTTCCAAAAACGACCGATTACCTTGCAATAACATCCAGGGACGTTTTGGCGTATTTTCGGAACTAGGGCGGAACTTGGGCGGAAGTTCCGGTGGGCGGAAGTTCCGGTCTCTCGGGGCGGAAGTTCATGGATTCTTCGACATGAGTATGCGGCGGAAGTTCCAGCTCTGGAGGCGGAAGTTCCGGCTGGATTCCTTCAGCGTGAGCAACTTCATTCTTGGATGGTATCTGGCCGGAAGTTCCGGCTGTGGCGGGCGGAAGTTCCGTCC
Organism: Lolium multiflorum; assembly: GCA_030979885.1. Taxonomy (NCBI): domain Eukaryota; kingdom Viridiplantae; phylum Streptophyta; class Magnoliopsida; order Poales; family Poaceae; genus Lolium; species Lolium multiflorum. The sequence continues at coordinate 58,050,543 of CM061749.1, read as the reverse complement.
TAGAGTGTCCAACGCTTCTTCCGCCTTCTCTTCGATGCTTCCGTGACATCGACCTTGCGTCCTCGGGTCTCCATGGCATCCTCTCTTCCCTCCGTACTTGGAGTCGAGTTCCTATCACCAAGACATGACGGAGTATGGAGTAGTATATCGTCCCAAATAGGCGATTCGAGGCACGCATAAAGGAGAAGATTCACCTTGGCATGCCGTCTTGGCGATGAAGCACATGATGTGGTGAAGACCGAAGGTCGCCCCGTATCACTACCTCTCTCCCCCTACAAGGAATCTTGCATCTATTTGAGAGAAAGATAGAGGATATCTATATCCACATCTTCACCAATCAAATCCATCTTTTTGTGAGGGGAATCCACTAGATCTAGATCTTGGAGAAATTTGGTGTTCCTCCTCCTATTTGTTCTTCCTCTCTTATTCCCCAATAGCTTTTGTAGCTTTGTTGGAATTTGAGAGAGAAGGATTTGAGCATCTTTGTGGTGTTCTTTCCATTGCATTTGATGCATCGGTTTGACTTCTCCGCAGTGATACGTGGAGGTAAAAGTTCGTGAGATATACTCTTCGGGAGCTTGTTCGTCAGATATAACCACAAATCATGTCTTCCAATACTTTGAGTTGCATTAGAGGGATTTATGTCGGGAGCCAATGAACTAATTGCTATGGTGGGACATTTATGTCTTAATAATTCCTATACTTTCTCATGAAAATGGCTCTAGCACCCATCATAAGGGGTGCATTTGCTCATATATATGGTTGCTCCTAATTTAGGCTCCGCCCTAAAGGAACGAAACTTGACAAGATATTCACCATGTTGTGTAGAAATCTAAATGCTAAGTAAATCCATGCCGCCCTTAGGAACGCTTATCACATATAAGAAAACACACACTTGAGTTTGTCATTTTACTGCATAGAGGATTGGGCTTTCTCTCATTTGAGAGCATTTACTTATTTCTATTTGTTCTCATTACTTTATTTTATTGCAAACTACAAACCCAAAACGCCAAAGCCACTGCACCCTTTTATTGTTTTACTTGTCAAACTTACTAACTAATACCTTCAGCTCCTCGTGGGTTCGACAACCTTTCTTATTGAAAAGTATTATAATCGATCTCCTACATTTGGGAGCCATCAAGACACTTTTCTTGCGCCCTTGCCAGGGAACATCGCGCTATTGGTAAGTTGTTTGGTAAGGAAACTTTTATTGTTTTTGATATTTAATATTTGTTTTATTATTAATTTCTTAGGCCGTGAGGATATGAAACTAACTCTATATGAATATGTTCATGTTGTTAACAACAAGGTTGAAAAACTCCTAAACCAAAAGTGGCGTATCAAATTCCTATTGGTATTGCCAAAAAGGCTATGAAACTAACTATTGCAGGGGATTGAAGCCAAACTGCTATGGGGCATTTACACGCCATTGAAGATCTATGTACTTCATTTAAACTTGCTGGTATTCCTTATGATGAAGTGAAAATGAAGTTATTATATCTATCTCTATTCTGGTAATGCTCGCATATGGTTTATGTCGCGTCCCATGGACGACGGACACCGAGGTTTCACACCCCCTTTTCTGTTCGGCTAGAGGGCGATGGGCGCTGCAAACAGGATCAAGCACATCGCAAAGACACAAGATTTTTACGTTTTCTCCTATGTTGGTTACTAAATTCGTATTAGTTGCTTCTCTGTCAGCATGTCTTAGTTGTCTTCAACTGTTAGTTAAGCTATTTTTTTCAACGGCTAGTTAAAATACTTTTAAAGCACCAACATTAAGTTGTGCACCTTGATTTATATTAAGTTGGAGTATTCAATATAGCTAACTTGGGTACTCAAATCCACCATACTTTAATCTTCATTGAGTTGTATAATGATCTCCATTAAGCTGTTTGACGCTTAGTAAGTTTGTGTTTTATCCTATGGTTTAGTAAGTTGTATAATAGATTTCGTTAAGTTGTTTTTGTCCATCATGCTTAAGTTTTGAACACAATCTAACTAAGTTATTTTTAAGTATTCTTTTAACTTGTTATTTATCTTCTAAGTTGCATACTAATCCCCCTAGAGTTGTGTTTGTTGAACTTTCTTAAGTTGATACTGAATTTAACTAAGTTGTCTTTCTCGCAACAAACTTGTTTAGCAAAATCTTAATTTAGTATGTTGTAGTATGATGATTCGGTTAAGGCGCTCTTTCTTTTAGCTAACTAATTTGTGTCTAGACAGCTTAAATTCAAGTTACACCTCTATGCCGTGGTAGAGTACATGCTTTTTGGTTATACAAGCAATGCCTTCATGATTTGAATACTGATATTAATTAGAAAACCATTACAGAAACTTTTAAGTATATCTTCTTCTTTTTACTTAATGCCTCTCATTAAGTTGTTTCGTGTACATATTTGAACTAGAAATTCCATTGTCTGATAAGGCAACCATCAATGTTATTAAGTTTACTTTAACCGATCGCTTTTTTGGTTGTATGTCAAGGCGATCAGCAAAATGGCCTTTCTTATCTTTATCTCGTGTATATCTTTTTCAGGCAACAACAATTAATCAACATTTGACATCCAGCCATCGATAGTGACCCTACTGCAGGTACACCCCATACGTTGTAGTTACAACTGCAACAAATGTAGGCGCACCTAGGGTTTCGATAGGCAACTGAGGTCGTTTTCAAAAGGAGTTTCTTTGTTGCATGAAACTTGGGTTCTTTTGTTTATGTTGGTCATGTTATTAAGGACCTAAGATATCTGATTTTTTTATCTAAGTTGTTTCAGTTTTGTTTTGTTGTTGCATACAAGTAGGATTTATGAAGCTAACTAATTTTATGTAGGGGTAGTTGTTGTTTGTTCGTGCAGTTGGGATCGTTGCTACAATTATATGTAATCAAACTGATGCAGATCTTAATTGGGTGTATTTTTTCCTTATATTTTATACGTTCTAGGGTTTCTATGCATGTACATGTATTCAAAGATAGTCTAGAAGAAGAAGACAAGATGTAAGAGAAATGGGGTGCGGGTGGATGTGGGAGAGATGGGGTGCATGGTGGGACCTTTTCTTTTTGGCGTTTTTCCGATGACTCCATATCCAATTGGTACATTGGATTGGATAGCGGGAGTGGTCCCGGTTCGGTGATTGGGTGCTTTCCTATCTTTAGGTGATGCTTATTTGCGTCCAAACCTAATAAAATCACCATATCGTTATAGAACTAGTCACACCCAAGATGATTCAACCAAAAAAATAGGTTTACACTGAAATATGAGGGGGGAGCTGCTGTACAATCATTGGGGCCAGCTGCCCCCAATGAAATTCTTCAAAACCTTCATTAGATAGTGCTAATTTTTGTTAATTAGTTCAACGAATAGCACTAAGTAATGAAGCTGATACCAATGGTTTTCTCTCCTAGCTTCGCCGCTGCGTGGTAGTCTCGTGCGTCCTAGGTCTTTCGACAATGACCACCGCTACTCTTCTCCAAATGCGATGCATCGGAGGGCGGGAGGAGGATCAACTCTCCATTGTGTAGTTAATTCACACCCAAATTACTACTTTCATGGAAAATGCGAAAACTATTTGAAACTATCCTTTCAAGGAAAATATCTGAATTTGTTCAAATTTTAGCATTTGAAAACCGCACACAAAGATGTGAGGGAGGAGGCAGCAAATCCAGACCGAATCGAGTCGGTGTGTCCACTGGATAGGAGTCACGACTTGCCATTAGCGGTGGCGGTGGCGGTGGCAGGAGAGGGCGGTGTGTACAGCAGAGGGTAGCGCCAGCACAGCACGGCACGACAGAGCACAGTTAAAAACGGGAGCAGGGTGGAAGCGGAGCGGGTGACCGCCGTGCCACTCGTGTTGACCCGCCCCACGTCAAAACCGAAGGAGGGCGGCGGCAGCGGGCGGGCGGGGGGACACCGACACAAGGCGCCGCGCCGCGCCACGCCGAGCTCAAGGAGGGAGAGATCCGGCGCGGGCGGCCGACCACGGGAGATCTGGCTGCTTTGGCGGCGGCGGCGGCGGCCGCGGCAGAGTGGGAATCGAAGGCGGCGGAGGAGATCTCTGCTGGCTCCATGGACCCCGCGGATGGCAAGCGAGGAGGAGGAGCAGATTGCTCCGCGCCGGAGAGGTGAGCGGAACCTGCTTCTCCCTCTCTTTCTCTCTATCTTTCTACGACCGTCTCTCTCCCGTGCTCGAATCTGTGGGCATTGCTGATGCCGAGGCGGCGGCGCGGCATGGCAATTGGCGCGGCTTTCCGCGCTTGGTTGCTTTGTTGCTGCTGCTCGTGTAAAGAAAGCTAGAGCTACCCGTGTTCTGTTACCGCGCGCGTCGCGTGTCGGATTGGTTTGCGCTGCGTCGCGCTGCAACTTCGCGGCTGTTCTTCGGTTCAGCTCGTTCGCCCGGCGTCCTCTGTTTTTGCAGAAGTAGTGTTCTTGTTGTTGTAAAATTCTGGGTTGGGGATTTTAGAGTTCGGTGAGATTTAGCGTGGGCGTAGGATACTGCGGGCGCTGCCGTCTGCCGTGGCCTGATGGCCGGACAATTGTTGGTGCATAGCATCAGAAACTATCTCTCTGGGGACTGGGGGCTGGTCCCTGAGTGACAATCTCCTTTATTTTTCTTATTAAGGAAACAAGAACAGTCCTGATTCGACTTTGTTTGAGATTTACATGACTGATAAACATGGTTTTAGTTTCTATGTTCCATCGTCTGGCCTTGTGACATGAATTTCCTTGATATCCAGGAAGAAGAAAGTGCGGAGGAGAAGCACCGGCCCAGATTCGGTGTCTGAAATCATCAAGAAGTGGAAGGAGCAGAACCAGAAGCTCCAGGAGGAGAACGGAGCCCGGAAAGCGCCGGCCAAGGGTTCGAAGAAAGGGTGCATGGCAGGGAAAGGTGGTCCGGAGAATTCAAATTGCAAGTACCGCGGCGTGAGGCAGCGGACGTGGGGCAAATGGGTGGCTGAGATCCGCGAGCCCAACCGTGGCAACCGGCTGTGGCTTGGCTCGTTCCCTACTGCGGTGGAAGCTGCACACGCGTACGACGAGGCGGCAAGGGCGATGTATGGCGCCACAGCACGTGTCAACTTCTCGGAGCGTTCACCGGATGCCGAGTCTGGCTGCACATCGGCTCCTCCAGTGCTGATGTCTAACGGGCCAACTGCTGTGACACATCTGGCTGATGGGAAGGACGAATCGGAATCTCCTCCTTCTCTTACGTCAGACGCGAAGGATGAGCCTGAATCTGCAGGCACTGTGGTGCATGAGGTCAAAACAGAAGCGAGCAATGACTCGACAAGTGTCCGTGAGGACCGCAAGACCGTGGAAGTATTCCAACCAAAAGGGAAAGCTTTACGTAAAGAAGAGAAAGTAAGTTACGATTACTTCAATGTCGAAGAAGTTCTCGACATGATAATTGTGGAATTGAGTGCTGATAGAAAAATGGAAGTGCATGAAGAGTACCAAGATGGCGATGATGGGTTTAGTCTTTTCTCATATTAGGGCTTAGTTATGATATGAGGGTTGTAGTCACGCGGAGCAATAGGAATAACTTCATTCTAGCTGCTAGGAAATACTTCAAATCATCTACAACCCCAAGCTTTGTAGTCACTTATGGTTTTTATCTTACTGGAGAGGATAGCTTTATACCATAAGCCAACGGGTGCAACAAGTTGTCCTGTGTGTTGAGTTCATGTACTATGGTAAAAATTCAGTCCATATTTAATGAGCTTACTTTGTTGATAATTTTGCTTATTTGTTCGGTTGAATTCAAGTTAGCTCCTGAAACGGGTGGTAGATACTCGGAATATTGCTCAGGATTGCATTCAATTTAGGCATATTAGGAAGTCATGTTTCTGCAGGTGTTACTTTGTATACCCTAGAAAAACTGGATTGTTTATAGCTTTTACGCGCATGTATATGTAAATATATTTACATACCATATAACGCCAAACAATCATTGGAAGTAGTATTATGGAACTCTGCAAAGGAAAGTTGCATGCACTCTGCATTCAAGCCACCTTATTTCACTGTGGGAGGTCCTTTGTTTGTTAGGCAGCAGATTAATCAAATCCAGCCTGGGATATACCAGTCCATAGTATTTCCAAATGCTTCATGGCAGACCTTTCACAAGAAACTGTCTCCACACTCATCACGTGCAATCATGACGCCATCCTGTGAATGGGTGGTTCACATTTCAGTACCTGTCATGGAAGCTGCATGCCCTTGACTGAATCAGCGAAAGCTTGGAAGTTACAGCGGCACTACAACAGCCACTACACAGCAGTCAGTATCCTTGTTCTCTGTAGAACCATTTAGAAACAGTGGTAAGGACTAACTTTTCTCTTCGATTATTGCAGACACAGCCTTCTTCATGTTTTTTGCAGGTACAACCACATAAACCTATTGATTCATGCCCATGAAACCGAGTGGCTGAATCAGTCTTGCAGTAGAATATAGAGGTCAATCCACGAGCCGTACATGGTGCTTTATTTGTCATTGCAACATTGTTGTTCTCAACTCAGCTGTTGCTGCTTCTTGTATATTTGTCTTACTTGTTGATTCTGTGTTGACCTTACTATTTTGCAGACAAAGTTTTCTATCATCACTAAGAAGTGCGTCGATTTATCATATCTATTCTGAACAGGTATCACTATGAAGTATATATATGGTTAGATGTTGTATTCATTTTATACGCTTGCTTCCTTGTCCCTTATCCATCATGCGCTTTCTCTTGTCCCTTATCCATCATGTGCTTTCTCATTTTTATGCACCAATGGAGTTGGGTGTGTGATTGTGTCATTCTCCTGATTGCAGAGGCCTGGGATGTATCTTCATTGTCCAAATGGGAGTGGGGTTCTACAGTTTCTATTGCAATACTGTTTTAATGTTGTGTTAGCCTAAAGCATGCTTGGATATGGTGAACTCATTAGCATTCAGAAAGAAGATCGAGCTTCAAGACAATTAAAGGTGTTCCAATCTGATGAACATTACCCTGTTCATATATATTTGAGGCTGATGAACTTTAAAAGAATCATGAGAACAGCCGTGAACGGCAAAACAGCCGTCTATTCCCACTAAAAAATGGTGTGATGAGAAATAGTAACTTCAATGATATATGCATATACTGTTAGTAATTTTTATAATTCATTACGTGGACTACAATCTTTTTGATATGCTATAAAGTTTAACCATTGGGCATATTCTTATAGAAGGAGTCGTGAGCCATGAGCCGCAAACCCACGTAAGATGCCCACTTCAGAAACTTCAGGACTAATGCTCTCCCTACATATATTTACTGGCCTGTAAATGCCCACTTCAGAAACTTCAGAGACTTGCTAGACAGGTGCCATCCTGATTTTGACAATCATATAAAGAAGAGCAGGTTCACGTTAGCCTTCAGGACTGTCTGATGCATGGACCTGCCCATATCATAGACGGTGAGGACTGGATGTACCAAAGCAATTTTATTGATCAGTTTGTTTTGGGAGAGAATTTTTAAGAGCGGAATGGCATATGTGTCAAAGTTGTTTGGACTTTGTGATACGGAGGGTTGGCCCGATCTTTACGGATTGAGTGGGACAAATGCCAAACAAACATTCTGTCAACCAGCTCCTGTAGTCCTGGTCCAAATCTCATGGATCTGTCTTGTTGATAATAAGGTAGGAACTATGAAGTCTTATAGTAGTACACAAAAAAGCACTTACAACAAAAGAAGAGGCTTTCTCCTTCTTTTCGAGCTTCCCCGCTGAAATCTTGTTTGTTAGTAGTTCCAGAAATTCCCTAAAAAAGTAGTTCAAGAAATTTCCTAAAATAGTAGTTCCAAAAATTGGCTTGGTGCTATGCAGAATCTTACAGAAAAAATGTTAGCCACATTTCCCTACCTTTGCCACCCTGTAGCTTCATTTTTGTTAGCCACACTTCCCAACTTTTGTCACCCTGTACCTGTAGCTTCATTTTTGTTTGCCACACCTGGTTCTGGTTCTGGTGGCCTGTGCACCTTCTGGTGCCTGCCCTGTGCCCTCAAGTACTTGAACGTGCGCGGATGGTACTTGCACTTGAATGTTGCCTTGGCAATCATCTCCTGTACCTCCTTGTTGGACGCTGATGGCAGTGCGCGAGACGACACTGGGCTCTGCTGTGCTAGCTTGTTTTCCTCGTCATAGATGGCCAGCAACTGCAGGGAGGTGTCGCTGGGTGCATGAGCCGGTGGACTCCATTTGGAGATGGATATTGAGAGAAGAGATTTCTTGATGGATCTGGATGCTTTGGAGATCTGGTGTGCTTTGTTGAAGTCTACGTTTGCCAGGGTTTAAAAGCTAGGGAGAGCGGCGAGTGATGGGTCATGTACAGTGGGAGACTAGCGAGAAATGAAACTTAAGTAATAAACACTGTGTAATGTTGTCTTGTTTTTTTTTCCGAAATGGGTTGCCCCAGTCTCTGCATCGCAATGATGCATACAGCCGCTGATGTTGTCTTGTAGGAGGGAAAGGTTGGGCAAGGTGACCTTTTTGTCTGTGTGCTTGTTGTGTGGGTGTGCATGTAAGTGCTGATAGTCCTCTGCTATTCTTAGCACAAGTAAATGCTGCTTACACATTTAGAGCACATTAACTTCACCTTGATATCATATTGACATGACACCTCTAGGCCCTACCTCAGCTCAAGTTTATGTTTTCTATTTAATTGTTATCTTTCTGCCATGACACAGGACATTGAGTCTATATCACACATTGGACAGGAGGCAGTTATAGTTGATTGTTATCAACGCCCAGCTCCAACATATCTGGAACAGCTCAAGCAAGTTTCTAGTTTCTACAAAATTCATAGTGTTGGTTGTGAGCTCTCTAGACCCCAGTTAAGGTAACTATCAACAACTCTGCTTTCTACGGTTGAACAAGCGTGGCAAATCTTGCTATTTTTCAGGATAATGTCCCTGAGCTAATTTATTCTTAAACCCCTAAATCCTAGTGATGTCCTCACAAAATGGAAATCGATCAGAGAAGAAGAAAATTGGATCAAGTTAAGGAGCTACAGCGTTTGCTGATCATAGCTAGAATCTCCAGTCACTCGCTCCATGTCTCCATTAATTCATTGATCCTCCGTCATCACTGAGGGGAAGCAGCTCGCGCTATGCTAGGGCTTGAGACGGGCCTTCTGCCAACGGTGGCGTCGCCGCCTTGCCTTTGGCGGCGAGGCCTGGCGCGCCCTGGCGGTGGCATGGCTGGCGGTCGAGGCGTCGCCGTCCTCGCTAAGGCGGTACATCTCCAAGATGCGTCTGTCAGAGTTGGAGTGTTGCTGAAGGGAGAAGGTGGGGTTGTTCGCTGGCTGGTACTCGAGGAGTAGCCACCGGTCCTGAACCGCATGCCGTACGCGTTGCACAACGTGCAAGGCCTGTCCGCCCCCAGCCGCTACTGCGGTGTCTCCTCGGATGCACTCTGCCAGTCTGCTGCCTGGCAGTGTGGGAGCTAGGCTCCACGGTGTCGTCTCCCACCCCGCTGTAGCCCCTTTGTCGCGTGCGCCGGGTCGCCACCACCATCTTCCCCGCTGACGGGAACATGGTCTTCCCTGGCCGCCCCTGTCCCCCCCGCTGCCAAGCGGCAGGGCGGCGGTCACCTCCAATCCCTGCCACGGCAGATGGTCAGTACATGGACCTGTTAGCTTTACTTAATTCAGGAGAGAGATAATAACAGTTACGCTGGCACTGCTGATGCCCTTGAGATATCAAAATTAAGTTTTGAACATTGTATTCCAGAAATTCCCTAAAAAAGTGGTCCCAGAAATTGGCGTGGTACGATGTAAAATCTTACACAAAAAATGTTTGTCACACCTCCCCAAATTTTTGCGCCCTGTAGCTCCACTTTTGTTAGCCACACTTCCGAACTTTTGCCACCCTTTAGCTTCATTTTGGTAGCCGCACGTGGTTCAGTGGTTCTGGTGGACCTGGCGCAGGTGCCTCTGCAATTTCTGGTGCCTGCCCCATGCCCGCACTGACATGAATGTGCGCGGGCACTACCTGCAGTTGAACGCTGCCTCAGGGATCATCTCCTGCACCTCGTTCTCGTTGGAAGCCGATGACGGTGCGCGAGATGATGTTGTGCTCTTCCGCGCTAGCTTGTTTCCTTGTCACGGATGGCCAGCGACTGCAGGGTCGTGTAGGCGGTGCATGAGCTGGCCGACTCTGTTTAAAGATGGAGATCAGGAGAAGAGGTTCCTTGATAGATCTGGATGGTTTGGATCTTGTGTGCTTTGTTTGATGTCTATAGTGTCCAGGGTTGTAATAGCTAGGGAGCCCGACAACGGATGGGTCATGTACAGCGGCAGACTACCTAAATCTTTTTTTTCTTCCGAAATGGACTAGCTAGACATCAAATTAAAGTAATAAAACACTTTTGGGCAAGGCGGTTTTTTGTCATGTGCTTTTTAAGGGAGTGTCTTGTAAGCAAAAATGGGTGGTGTGGGTGTGTGTAGCCATTTAGTGGTCTCTGCCCATGGGAACACTTCGTTGTTCGACAACCACTCCAGTTCCTCCTTCCTCGTGGCCGCCACCTCCAATCCCTGCAAGGGAAACCACACTTTTCAGCTCCTCTATCAAACTTCAAACCATAGCCATGATCCGTACATGAACCTGTTAGCTTTACTTAATTCTGGAGAGAAGCACAATAGCAGTTACGCTGAAACTGTTGATGTCCTTGAGATGTCAAAATTAAGTTTTGCACATCATATTGCATACGAGCAGAAAGCATATTCCTCAAAATTTCTGGAGCATGGATTCCTGCTTACATTTCACAAGTGCAACTAGGTAGATATTGTTCCATACTGCTTTCAAATTCATCCATCCTCAGGAAAACTGATAGAGTTGAAGCAATTTGTGACATTAACTGGTCTCTTCAAAGGTTTACTGTGCAACTATTCATGCTTGCAATCTACATTACACATAATTGTTTCTGCAAAGATATTGACATTGTTACTGACTTTGATCTGTTATTGTCGTTATGTAACAGTGCTGTAATTGCCCTTATCTCCTTGAATGTCTGGAAACTTCACTTGTCAAAAATCCCGATATGACTAATGCAACTAGCCAACTACTGCTTCTTGACAAAATTCTTCAAGAGATCAGCAACAAGAGGTTAAGAGTCATTGTTCCTTTTCAGGTGAGATACTCTTGGCGTTGTGATTCTAAGTTTATCAGTCATTAGACTTTTACTTCTGCAAGTATAATATGTACTCAATAGTTGATCTCAGTATTTATTTTATGTGATACACACTTGAACCATTTTCTGTCGCTGGCACATAATCACTCTTTCACATACTGGTCTGAACATGCCCCCTCAAGTATTAATTATGGTTCTCATTTTTTTCCAGTGATTTTCTCGATGCTCTTCTTTAATCAGTTACTTTGAGGGCCCACCTTAATTTTCTCAGCTCAGCATGATCTTAAACATTTTTGTTTTTGTTTTGCGGCAGTCTGGTGGAGTAGGTGCAAACCCAATGGGTGATATTCTGAAAGATGTCGCGCGTCCCAGATTTGGTCCCAGAGTCATATGAATGTGTTAAATGTGGTGCAGTGATGCCAAATAAAACTGGCGACAATTAATATGTTCACTGACAAGACCATGGGGAGATTTGTTTTTCAGTTTGACTCCTTCAAAAGGCATCTAATTTGTTGCGAACCAAACATGAATAGTTTCTCATATCTTAGCTGTCAAAGATTTATGATTGTTTTGAACAAATATACACCGAGAAGTTCGACCAAATACTTTGTAAACCGACATCTATCTAGAAGCACATGTTGAAGTATCAAGCTATAGCGATAGAGTATATCTTGCAGTAGCCATTGCTCTCCTCAATAAGGGAGACTTCTTTTGGGCTTATAGAGCAGTTTCTAGGTGGCAAACCGCTGAAGCCCAAAAGATCAGCCCAATTTCTGCCCAGCTTCCTCCCACCGTGAAGCCCATTTTCTGTACGTAGCGAGAAACTGGTTTCTAGGAGTTTCCCGAGCTTCTCCAGCCCGAATCGACGAGCGAGACCGTCACGCCTAGCCCCGCATCGCTCGAACCCCCACCTCCCGCATCGCTCGACCCCCACCTCCAACTTTAGAATGCGATCATAATTTCTCTTTGTGCGCTTGTTAAAATTGTCAACCAAATTTTTGTAACCAAGTGCATTCAAAACTTGCACGGGGCGATTATTGGCATTCACTTCCTCGATGCACACATCAAGAAAAACACGGTGAGCAACAGCATCAAGAAAAATCACGTTGGGGTCCGATCGGGAGATGGGGGACAGCGATTTGCAGGCGGTCTCGCTCGATTCGGGCTGGAGAAGCTCGACTCCTATGAACCAGTTTCTCGCTATGTACAAAAAATGGGCTTCACGGTGGGAGGAAGCTGGGCAGAAATTGGGCTGATCTTTTGGGCTTCAGCGGTTTGCCACCTAGAAACTGCTTGAAGTCACCCTTTCTGCCCACCGAAACACAGAAGCCGGCTTATGCATAAGCATAAGCCCAAAAGAAGTCACCCTATATATGGTTGTGGGACGGTGCATGGTGTCTGCCTCCACCGTCCTGCCCGAACGATTGGCTCCTTGAAGCGGATACGATCGAATGACCAAAATAAGTGTGCAAGTAACAATTCTGAAAGGTCACACTCATTATGGATGAAGTGTTATTTTAGAGTTTGTAACAAAGTTACCCACAAATAAAAGCTCCAAAATATACAGTGTATGTGTATCCCTATCAAAAGTTAATGAGTGGTGAGTTTTATTCAATAAGCATTACTCTCATAGGTGAAAAGGAGGGATCGTCCATGCTTGTTGGGGACCCATCTGTATTTTGGTTGAATGTATTGGATGGAAAATCTCTTGTTGGAGCTATATATCTGAGCTACCACAACCAATCAGTCAATACAATGTTCCAGAACATGAAAAATCCATTCCAAGTTGCCCCCAAAGAAACTGGTGAAGCCGTACGTGTCAGTCACAGAACGAAACAACGAAGACAATGTTCATGTATCAGTCACACACCAGAGTGTCAATCGGACAACCAAGATTGTCTTTTGTCAGTTGCACATAAAACAAAATTGCCAGTTGTGGAGAAAACAATTGATTTAGTTGATGTTTTTTTTTTGTTTTAGAGGAAATGATATCCTACATTAATATTTAACAACAGCTCCTACATTAATATTTAACAACAACTTAAGAGACGCCGTCCTCACACAGAAAATGTTGTCGCACTTTCCCAACTTTTGCCACCTTGTAGCCTAATTTTTGTTAGCTACAGTTCTGAACTTTTGTCTCCCTGTAGCTTCATTTTTGCTAGCCACACTTGTGCACCTTTCTCTGGTGCCAGTCTAGCTCTGAAGAATGGTTGGTGTATTTTCAGAAGATGCACCTCCCGTTTAAAGATTCTGACTGATTGCAAACTCATGGGACTAAACGGAGTACTGTTCTCTTTTGTGCATGTGCACAGGTTGTAGAGCGCTGGTACTGGTACTTCCCCTGCTACGCACTTTTCTGCTCAGCTCCGAGATGTTTGGGATTCGATTTGGTGAGTATTCCTGCTAATGCACCCGGGTTGGTTAAGATGTTGAAATACTATGATCTCGAACTATAGGTATGTGTATGATTCCTCTGAGATCGTTGAATCAGGTCATTTATGGTACAGTATTATACTTTGCTTAAATAGTATGCAGATGAATATTTTGGAGTGTCTGATCTGCCGATCATCAACTCACGTAGCTGTCCCTCCCTCATTTCACTTCGCTCAAGTTATGAAAATTTTCAAAATGTTGTGCTTACGCTTTGTAACATCTTAAATTGTTTGTCTTCATAATATATTTCTTTCATTGGAAAAAGGTGCAGAAGAGTAAGCTGAAGTCAAATCAAAGATAAGAGAGCAGGAAAATGCTCCCCTTTTAGCATATCAACCGGATAGAGTTCAGTAAGCACAAAATGTGCTTTGCTTACAACACGTATGCATTGCCAAATATTAGAACCCCTTTGATTTTCAAGATTCAAAATTTCCAACCAGTCTTTAGAAACGGAGCAGATCAACGACTCGGCATTCAGCAAGTGTGTCGTCGATGTCGCAAGGAAACTTATCAATATCGTGGACGACATGTGGTGCTCACAACTCCATGGTGACCATAATGAATTTAGTTCGGCTCCTTTGCTCTGCGCGTACAAAAACATGTTTACAATGGTTTTTTTTAGGGAACACGTTTACTATGGTTGTTTCATCCTAAAAACATGTTGGCCATGCACATGTGAATATATCTAATGTACCGCAGCGTATTATGTTATGGATGAATATTAATTCAATATATATGTTTTAATTCTGCGATCACAAGTTGACAAAAATAACTATTCCAAAAGAAAAATCAAAACACATCGTCGCCATTATGTCAGGATTGTGCTATGGATAAATATTAATTTAATATATATGTATTAATTCAGCGCATCGCAAGTTGACAAAATATGATTGTTCAAAAAGAAACGGAAATAACTTTGTACACGCAGGTATGGGTGAGGAAGTAATCGCTACCGTTGAGAGCAGCAGGATGCTTTGAGATCTGGAGAAAGTATCAACTATTGAAAGTTCTAAAATATTGATGTGACTAGGATGCATGCCATAAAGTGACTATTCGCGACTGGAAAGGTCACTGTGGCGCGGAATGTTTTTACCCATTCTTCATGTCCATGGGCAAAAGCTGATGGTACTGCTGATGGCCGAGCAGGTGCTGGTCACAGACTCCACCTTCACCGTGACCGCGAGTCTGCGACAGGCAGGAAGGAGCAGCCGCCGCCCGCATCTCGACATGCCGAAACTAGCATGTGGTGCCGGAACTCGTGCTCGCTGCGTCTCCTCCCGCTCCTACCGGTCCAACTGTCCAAGACCAAGCCGCCGCCTCCTCGTCACCTTCGCACGCGCGCTCCTCCCTGTTGACCCGCTCCTCACCGACCCCCCTCGTTCGTCACCCGCCCCAGCTCGCCTTGGCCCAGCTGCCAGCGCACGCTCCGCCCGTGCCTCGTCTCGACGCTCCTGCTCGTGCTCGCCCGCGACCGCCCAGACCGACCGCTCCGCCTGCAACCTCGCGCGTGGCCCATCGCACCCACGCGCCGCCGACACACCTCATAGCGGATGCCCACCGGCTCCCGCCTCACTGGCGCGCCACACCGCGCGTCGTCGTCTCCCTGTTCGGCCGCACAGTCCCGCCTCCCCGCGCGGCCTCAGGCGCCATGAACGCCGGCGTGTCGGCGCCTCCCATCAGACTATCGGCTGCTCGCCCGGCGGGCGAGGCTGGGCCGTGTAGACACTGGCGTGGCCGGGGAGGCGACGGGCGCGGCCGCTGCGGGGTGTCACGGGTATGGCCGGGGGGCATGGCCTGCGGGCGGCACGACCGTCGCCAGGCCGGAGCGATGGGCGCGGCTGCACGAGCGCGGCCACGCAGCAGCGGCGACGAGCGCGGCCGGGCTGGGGAGTCACGGGCGCGGTCACGGTGGGGAGTCACGGACGCGGGTGTGCGCTAGCCCACGCAGGATGTCGCACGCGGGGGGCCAGATCAGGGGCCTCCTTGCACCGCCCGCCGCAGGGCTTGATCTCGTCGGGCAGCGACCCGCGGGCGCGAGCCCCACCAGCACGTCGTATCTGCCGCTCCCGTCCGCATACACGGAGCCCAGGCATCGCACGATGTAGGGCGAGCTGAGGTCGCGGAGGATGCTCTGCTCCTTCTTCAGCTCCGCCAGCCGTGTTGGTGTAGCAGCCGCGCCAGCGTAGCAAGCTGGTGGGGCATGCGAAAGAGAACGGAGCGTTTGAGACGAACGGTGTTGCCAAACATTTTTTTAATACGCATAGCAGTCACATCACCTCTGTCCATGAACATGATGGCATGGAGAGAGAGCACAGTGTCTACTCTAGTATCTAAGTTGCAGAGATGGAACAGAGATGGAACAGAGTGACGTGAGAAACGAGGGCTGGTCTAGTGCACGAATCTACATGTACATTTTGGACGGTAAGATAACTCGTGTACCCATGCTCGCGTGTACAAAATCCACACTCAAAAAGAAAATCAAAACATACTGACACCATTATGCTGGAATGGTGCAGCAAGGGTTTCACCAGAGAAAAAATGTGACTACCTACCCAGCTGATGGCACGTAGGAGAATTGTTATCACGGATGATTTCTTACGGTGTATAACTTTTTTCCGGTGCAACGCACGGGCTCTTTTGCTAGTATTTAACAACAACTTAAGAGACGCCGTCCTCACACAGAAAATGTTGTCGCACTTTCCCAACTTTTGCCACCTTGTAGCCTAATTTTTGTTAGCTACAGTTCTGAACTTTTGTCTCCCTGTAGCTTCATTTTTGCTAGTCACACTTGTGCACCTTCTGGTGCCCGACCCGCGCCTGCACGTATTGAATGTGCGCGCGCAATACTTGAATGTTGCCTTGGGGATCATCTCCTCTACCTCCTTGTTGGATGGCAATGACGGTGCACGAGACGATGTTGGATCTGCAGTGCTAGCTTGTTTTCCTTGTCATGGATAGCTATCGATTGCAGTGACGTGTCGACGGGTGCATGCGCCGCTGGACTCCATTTGGAGATGGAGACCAAGAGAAGAGGCTCCTTGGATGGATCTGGAAGCTTTGGAGATCTTGTGTGTTTGGTTGAAGTCTATAATGGCCAACCACTGCAGGGAGATGTCGGTGGGTGCATGAGCCGGTGGACTCCATCTTTGATGGAGATCGAGAGAAGAGGTTCCTCGGATGGATATGGAAGCTTTGTAGATTTTGTGTGTTGCGTTGAAGTCTATGAGGGCTAGAGTTTTAATAGCTAGGGAACGTGGCGAGGGTGGATCATGTATAGCGGCAGGCTAGAGAGAAATGTACGTAAAGTAACAAACACTAGGTATGAAATGTTGTTTTTAATTGATATGGTGCCCTAGAGTGAAACAATAAATAGTGTTTATTGTTATATATCTATAGTTCATAATAGTTCCGTGTCATGATATAATTGCATTAATAGGAAACATTGATGCACATATGATATTGTAAACAAACTAGGGTCCCAAGTGAGCATACACAAACTAGTTCATTGAGGTCAATCGATGATCGAGGTTTTCCTATCATGGACACACGTCATTGACAATGAAGTCATATCATTAGGTGAATGATATGATGGACATTCCTAGTATATGTATTGCAACACGATCAAGTCACAAAGTTCACGTTGCTATACTAACATAAATTGATGAGGCCTAAGGGCTAGGGAGTGCCCAGATCTCACGAATTTGACCAAGTGTGTGGATGGGAAAGATGGGAAAGGGGAAGAACATACACAAAAATCAAATCAAAACACACACAACCCAACACAAACCAAATTTACTCCCTTGGTAGGTTAGACCAAGCCAATAGAACCACTTCTTAGAGAGACCCTTGGGTAGAATCCAAGAAGTTGGAGATTGGTGATGGAGATCCAAACTACAACTTGGATGAAAGAGGGGGAAGCCTTGAATCATCCATGAAGAGTAGAATCCCTCAAGAGTGCCTTGATACAAATAACATAGTTCTAGGGAGACAAAGCTCAAGTAATAATCCTCAAATCTTGTCTAACCCTAATTGAGGTGGGGAGAGAGGTACATATAGCCCAGATGTTGGAGATATGCCCAAGAGGCAATAATAAAGTGGTTATTATAATATCTTTGAGTTTATGATAAATATTTGCATACCATGCTATAATTATATTAACTGAAACATTAATACATGTGTGTTATGTAAACAACAAGGAGTCCCTAGTAAGCCTCTTGTATAACTAGCTTGTTGATTAATAGATGATTATGGTTTCGTGATCATGAATATTGGATGTTATTGATAACAAGGTTATGTCATTGGTTGAATGATATAATGGACACACACCCATATGAGCGTAGCATAAGATCAAGTCATTAAGTTCAACTTGCTATAAGCTTTCGATACATAGTTACCTAGTCCTTCGACCATGAGATCATGTTAATCACTTACACCGGAAGGATGCTTTGATTACATCAAACGCCACTGCGTAAATGGGTGGTTATAAAGATGGGATTAAGTATTTGGAAAGTGTGAGTTGAGGCATATGGATCAATAGTGGGATTTGTCCATCCCGATGACGGATAGATATACTCTGGGCCCTCTCGGTGGAATGTTGTCTAATTAGCTTGCAAGCATGTATTTGGGTCACAAGAGATGACATACCACGGTGCGAGTAAGAAGTACTTGTCGGTAACGAGGTTGAACTAGGTATGGTCATACCGATGATCGAACCTCGACAAAGTAAAGTATCGCGTGACAAAGGGAATCGGTATCGTATGTAAATGGTTCAATCGATCACTAAGTAATCGTTGAATGTGGGAGCCATTATGGATCTCAGATCCCGCTATTGGTTATTGGTCGGAGAGGAGTCTCGACCATGTGCATAGTTCACGAACCGTAGGGTGACGCGCTTAAGGTTCGATGTCGCATAAGTAGATTCGAAATATGAGATGGAGACAGAAGTTTGTTCGAGTCTCGGATGAGATCCAGGACACGAGGAGGTAAGATGTGAGAATAAGATTCATATATGGGAAGTCACTTTCGGGGTTCGAAAGTTCCGTGTTTTGACCGAAGGTTCTAGGGTTCAGACCGGAAGGAGGGCCACATAGGCACATGGCATGGTGGGTCCTGCCCACTATGACATGTGGGCCCACTATTTTGTCAACACCGGATTTTTAAGTCAGGATGCCTATTATGCCATACATAAATCCAGGAATATTGTTGTTGCGAGACATAATAGTTGAATATCATCAGTCATCATTTATTACAACACATAATCGTCTTACAAAGGTAGATCATGATCCAATATTACAATAGTAGTTGATCTATTGATCAACGAACATCACAAATAGCGGAAGCGAAGTAGTAGTGGCTAACTAATCCACAGGCCAACGCTTGACGTCGGGAGTAGTCCTAGTTGTCGTAGACGTCTGCTGTCCATCTTCCTCGTCTGCTGTTCTCCTTCAAAGTCTGGCCATTTGAATAGCCAGGACAAAGCCATGAGTACTTTTAAAGTACTCGCAAACTAATACTAAGGTAAGTACTTATCAATTTTAGTAAGGGGTGCAAAGCTCTAAGTTTATTTGCATAAAGCCAATTTTAGTTCACAAATATTTAGTAAAGCCTCCTCATTTGCTAACTAATTCAAGTGGGAACATTAGTGTCATTCCCACAACTCTGTTGTAATTTAATTCAAATTCACCATTCACCTTTCAAGTTCAAAACACCAATCATATGTCACATTTTTGAAAATGGTCTGATGACGGAACAGTATGGCCTTTCCAACCGTCCCCGTCGGCTATTCGAATAGGTTTACTCTGCAGAGGTTGTACACTTGTGCCACAACTTTTGATTACATCAGGGATAACCCTGAATCATCGTAACTCAGCGCGGATCATCAACCATAACTTTCACTTACATATCCTAGTATAGGCACCTCTCCCCATGAGCTTGGCCTCCCAGTGAAGACAGACGGTCAGCCACGCATAGGGCTTGGGCCGGACATTCACCTCATCTTTAACGTCGTTTCTTTTGTGGTGGAGGCAGCTTTCGACATAACCCCGATGACGCTTGTTTAGAGGGAACCCATACTAAGACACATAAACTTCCAGTTAAGCCCTACCCATAATCAGGTATTGTGGGGGTACTTGTAAATTGGAATGGTATCGCATCCGAACCCAACCATCAGTTTTCATCAAAATTTCACCAAGTCATTCATGTCACATTTACCTTCAAAATCTTTCAAAGTCATTTCATTTCAAGTGTTCCCATCTAGAGTAGTCAATTTTATTTATTTAGCAATAGCAACTAGTCATGAGGGGTGCTATCTAGCTTTGTTTGCTTAGGCAAAATTTGATGCTCTTGTTCTATTCTAGCCCAAGTGAATCATAAATCCAAAAATAAGCTTTGAAATACAATAAGCAAAATAATTGCAAGGTAAAAACATGGGATAGGTTTATTGGACATAAAAATAAATGTGATGGTGCCTTGCTCTTGTAGAGCTTTGCACTTGGGACTTTGCAAGAGTGTTAGCTTGCCTTGGTTGGTGTATTGATCAAAATGTTCCTCCTTCTTCTCCGTAGCTGTTTTCGTCGTCCCCTTCGTAGCCTTCAGTACTAGCGTCTATAAATGAATACAATCACCACACCAAAACTTGCATGCTAGACTAAACACACCAAAGATTCACACAAGCCTATGCTAGCATCACATCTTATTAACATGGTGATTTACTTTGTTTTATCTTAAAGAAAAATAATTTCCTCTCATTATAATATTTATTAGTATAGCTCTTTAATGCTTTGGAGGAAATAATTTCCTCTCATTGAATCTTATTAAGATTTAATCTCTTCAAATAATAATAAGGTATGAGTATAGGTGACCAAGGTCAACACTCCATATCTATTATTTGAGAGTAGAATTTAAATGAGGTGCTACACCTCATGCATTTTAATACTAGCATGGTAATGATTTAATATCTCTAAGTAATAATATATGAGGTTCATTAGACTAAGGTCATTACCTCTTATTGAATTACTTAGGATCAAGATTTAAATGAGAGAGTAGCTCTCATACTATTTAAATAAATTTATGTGTATGTGTTAAATGGACTAGAAATGGCTACATAGCCATTATATTGCTCTAGTCCATGATCATACGAAACACTATGTTACATTTTCACAGAAACAATTATAGTATATCAAATGTGATTTATGAGAGTTGGAATCAACTTAAAATCACTTATAGATAATTTTTAATATTTATTTGAAGTTGGGAAAGGCTCTGCCTTGTTATTTTTATCATTTAAATTCTACAAATAATTTGCAAGTGAGGCCAGTGGCATTGTTTAGATAATTTCCTAAGCTTTCTAAATATATAAAATTTACTAAATTTGGTTCAGTGGATTTTGTTGTATTTGAATTTGAAAAAGCATCTGCAGATATATTCGAATTAAACAGAAAAATTGGATTTGAAGTAACTGGGCTTGGCGGGAAAGCTAAACGGGCTAAACAGACGAAACGAGCTGGGCCGGCCCAGCAGTGTGACTCGCACACGCGGGCCGCCTGACAGGGTGGGCTCCACCCGTCGGTGGCTCTTAAACGGCGAAACGGTATGGCGAGCGTGGAGCGTCCGATTAGATGGGCGATCGACGGCTCACGACGGTCGTCGTCTCCGGCGAGATGCCGACGATCTGGCGGCGAGCCTAGGGGGTCGGAGGACGTACCGGCGTTCCCGCGGGGTTCTGCTGGGTGCGAGGAGATGCTGTCGACGGTGAAGAAGCGTCTGGTAGTAGTGGCGAGGCTCGGGGCGGCGTGAATCGACGGTGATCTGCGGGCTCCGGCGACCTTCGGCTTCAAATTGGAGCAGCTCCGGCGACGATTTGGTGTGTGGTTTGGTCGAGGCGAACCAGTGAGGTGAGGCGATCGTGTTGGTGTGAATGAATTGGCCGCGGGAGGTCTCTATTTATAGAGCGGTGATGGTGCCATGGGTGCTGCAAGGGTTCGTCGATGGCGTGGCTTCTCCGGCGCTCGAAGGGGCAAGCGGAGGACAACACTTGAGTGGCGACGGCATGGCGAGGCTCTGGGTACAGCTGACGCGTCCAGGGGACGATGGGACGGCTCAGGCTCTTGGTGATCATGCCGCAGTACCCGCGGCATGGTTCCGACGAGGGCGACGGTGACAAGGCGGCCGGCGGTGCTCGAGTGTGGCTAGCAAGTAGGGGTACTGGTGGCGATGCTCGACGTAGGGGATGGGCTGTAGGCGAGGACGAGAGCGATGGTGCATCGCCATGCTCTGGCGCGTCCAGTGCGCGCTCACCGCGTGCACTGGCATGCCACGGCATGTACTGGGCGTGTATGGGCGCGCTTGGTGCGGCCAATGCCGTGGTCGCTCGAGCTTGGGCCATGCTGGGTTATGATCAACATGTACTAGGCTTGCTCTAGGACATGGTGAGAGAGAGAGTCGAGCCAGAGAGAGAGAGAGGGCATGGTGGCCGGCATTGCCATGTCATGGTGTAGTTTAGGGTTTCTCTTCCCTTCAAGCAGCACGGGCCAGTACTGGAAATGATGGAGGGGTACAAGTAGGGCAATGATCAACAAGATTCACCAAAGGTTCAGTGTAAAATCTGTTGGATATTGCAATGTTTGATCAAATTTGGTTTGTGCCTACCAAGTGCTTGACAGAATGGCCGCAAGAGAAAAAGGTTGGAATTTTGGAATTCTTTTTGGTGAACTTCATTCATATATTTAATGTGATGGAATGGTGGTGGTGGTGTTCATTTTGATGAAGGTTTGCAACATTTCAAATTGGGGATCATCTTCTCTTTGTTTGAAAGTCCCCTCTTGTCAATTCTATTCTGGTCAACCTGGTCAAAGTTAGCATTGGTGGTCAACAGGAAAGTTGTTCAATTGGACTTGGTCTTGGATGAGGTGGCAAGTGTGGGCTAAGTTTAGTTTAAGAAAATTCAAAACCAGGGGTGCAAAGAGGTGAAGATTTTATAAAGTGGTCATATGACCATTATCATATGTATGTTGCATTTGAGATTTCCTTTGATTTGAATCTGGTTTCTTCTATGCATTTGTGTTTTTGTTTTGTTATATAAGAGTTTTACAAACAATAGATCAAGCAATGGTGGCCTTTGGTGATGATTTGAATAATTGGCTAAATATGTATGAGAGGGAAAATGGAATTTTCTCACTATTTGATTTCTCTTCATTTGATTTAATTTTTCTTGACTCCAAAGTGATTCTTATTAGTTTAGGAACATTTCCAAACCATTGAAACCATTCCAAAAGGTCTAGTTCAAAGATTTGCAAAAATGGCCATAAACACATGTATGTGATATTCCAATTTTTCTTATTTTCCTCTTTTATTTATCTTGCTTTACTTGGGCAAGGTTGAGGGTCAATTTAGGGTGAGATTAGGTTTAGAGATGGTGTCACACCATTTGGGTAAGGTATAATGGCCTAGGTCAAGGTTTGGGTAAAATGGCTATGTGCCACATATGCCTCTATGCATATGTTGCATTTTATTTTTAAGTTGACTTGGCTTGACCCAATTTATGTTGTTGAGTGTTGAAAGGGTATAGAGGAGTGATCCAACCATTCACCACAAGTCTTAGGGTCAAGATCCTCAAATTCACAAATTTGCTATTTTACTCTCATATGCCTCTATGGCATTTTTATTTTCTTTTTATTTTCTTTGGTTTCCACTTGGATTTGGTTTGATAAGAACTAGGTAAGGTTTATGAAGGTTTTCCAATCCTCTAAACAAAGTAGAAAGGCCTAGGGTAAAGTTTTTCAAAAATAGCCATAGGCACATATGCCTTTTTCTTATTTAAATTCTTTTAATTTGTTTTAACTTGGATGGTCAAAAGAGGGGTGAGGTTTTGGGTTTAAGATCATTTCAAATACTAATTAAACAATCATGGCAATAGCACAAGAATTAAGCAAGATCACTATGTATCAAACTTAATTTCAGAAAAGTTTTTGTTGGTTCCAAAATTTGGAAAAAGGGAAATTCTTTCTCTTTGTTTTGAAATTATTGGGACGTTACACCACCCCTAGAGATAAGATCTATCTCTAATTTAAATGGTTTAAATCTAGAGATAAAATCTATCTCCAAATTAAAGTGTTTAAATGAAGAGATAAAGGGAAGGCTTGAGGGGGAAGAAATCCCCCCATGCGCCGCCAAGGAAGAGGTGGGGCCGGGGGAAACCCTAGGCCGACCCCCTATATAAAGAGGGGAGGGGGTGGCCGGCCACCACACTCCTTCACCAAACCACGGCCGCCCCCTCTCTTCCTCCTCCATACTTTGCTCCGGCTTAGGCGGAAGCCCTGCAGGTTTTCTTCTTGACCACCACGCCATCGTGCTTTGCTGGGATTCGTGGAGATCCACCACCTCCGCTGCCTGGCGGGGAGATGACGGGCTTCATCGACACCGTACGCGCGACCGAGTGTGGACGGCTGCGCACCGGGACGATCGACTACATCAACAACGAGATCTGATCTCGTAGGCTTTGGAATCTTCGAGGGTTAGTCTCACATACATCTCGTTGCTCCGATCTCATAGATTAGATCTTGGCTTTTCCATAGATTAGATCTTGGATTTATTCGTCTTTGCGGTAGAATTTTTTGTTTTCCATGCAACGAACCCATCAGTGGTATCAGAGTCGTGTCTATGCATAGATCTGTTGCACGAGTAGAACACAATGGTTTTGTGGGCGATGATGCTTTTGTTGTTTTTAGTTAGTGTACTTTGCATCTTGCGGGATGGTGGGATGAAGCGGCATGGGCTAACTTTACATGACCGCGTCTCATGAGACTTGCTCCACGCTTGACATGCAACTTGTATTGCATAAGTGGCTTTGCGTGTGTCTCTCTCCCATATTGAAGATTCAATTTGCTCTTTCTATTGACAACACTAGTATCACCGTTGTGGTTTAATGTTCGTAGGTGGATTGGATCTCACTCAAAAACCCTAAACCACGTAAAATATGCAAACCAAATTAGAGGCGTCTAACTTGTTTTTGCAGGGTTTGGTGATGTGATATGGCCATGTGATGATGATTATATTTGATGTATGAGATGTTCATTATTGTATTATGGCAACCGGCAGGAGCCTAATGGTTGTCTTTAATTTTTGTTAAAGACACTGCGTGTCTATTCATCTTGTAATAGCTTTATTTCAAGTAGTTTTTATAGTAGCTATAAGTGATGGACAACCATGAAGCGGCGCCACTGACCTTGACGCCATGGTGATGATGGAGATCATGTCGTGCTTTGGAGATGGAGATCAAAAGCACAGAAAGGCCATATCATATCACACATTATGAATTGCATGTGATGTTAATCCTTTATGCATCTTATTTTGCTTAGATCGCGACGGTAGCATTATAAGATGATCCCTCTCACTAAATATCAAGATAATAAAGTGTTCATGCTTAGTATGCACTGTTGCTAAGACTTGTTGTTTCGAAGCATCACGTGATGATCGTGATGGGATTCGTAGCATAGAAAACAAAAATTTTCCTACCGCGAGAACGCAATCCAAGCCAAGATGCAATCTGGAAGACGGTAGCAACGAGGGGATGAACGAGACTAACCCTTGAAGATTTCAAAGCCTACAAGAGGAGGCTCTCGTTGCTACGGTAGACGATCACTTCGCTTTCAAAAGCGTGTAGAAGATCTTGACGGTGCCACAGTCGGGCAGCACCTCCGTACTCGGTCACACGTTTGGTGTTGATGAAGACGTCCTTCTCCCCGTTCCAGCGGGCAGCGAAGTAGTAGATCCTCCTCGAAATCCCGGCAGCACGACGGCGTGGTGGCGGTGGTGGTGGAGAACTCCCAGCAGGGCCTAAGTGTATGCGGGAGTTATATGTGGAGGAGAGGTAGCTAGGGTTTGGGAGAGGGGCTTGGGCGCCGGCCCTCAAAGGGGTGCGGCCAAGGTGGTGGCAGAGTGTCCGGCCAGCCCCTCCTCCTCTCTATAGGTGGAAGCCCCAAGGATTAGGTCAAAAGTCTCCGAATAAGACCCCAACATAAAACCTTCCATATGACCAAACCTAGGGGAGTGGGACCCCCTTTTCCTTTGGGGGGTGGCCGGCCACCATGGGGAGGAGTCCACTCGGACTCCTCCTCCCTTAGGCTGGCCGGCCAAGGGGGTGGAGTCCCTCGGGACTCCACCTTCCATGCTGATTTCTTCCGGACTCTTCTAGAACCTTCCAGAAAAAATACCGGATCATTTTCAAACCTAGAAAATGACTTACTATATATGAATCTTATTCTCCGGACCATTCCGGACCTCCTTGTGATGTCCTGGATCCCATCGAGACTCGACAAAACTTAGAACTCCATTCCATATTTCCATATCTACTTAAAACGACATCAAACCAAGTGTGTCACCCTACGGTTCACGAACTATGTAGACATAGTTGGGACCTCTCCGACCAATAACCAATAGCGGGATCTGGAGATCCATAATGGCTCCACATATTCAACGATGACTTTTAATGATCGAATGAACCATTTACATACGATACCGATTCCCTTTGTCACACGATATTTTACTTGTCCCAGGTTTGATCATCGGTATCTCTATACCCTTTTAACCCGTCTCTGACAAGTACTCTTTACTCGTATCGTGGTATGTGGTCTCTTATGAACCATTCATATGCTTGCAAGCTAATTAGACGTCATTCCCACGAGAGAGGGCCGGAGTATATCTATCCGTCATCAGGATGGACAAATCTCATGTTGATCCATATGCCTCAACTCATACTTTTCGAGATACTTAATCCCACCTTTATAACCACCCATTTACGCGGTGGTGTTTGATGTAATCAAAGTACTTTGGTATAAGTGATTTACATGATCTCATGATCGAAGGATTTAGGTAACTATGTATCGAAAGCATAGCAAATAACTTAATGACGTGATCTTATGCTACGCTTAATTGGGTGTGTCCATTACATCATTCACATAATGATATAACCTTGTTATCAATAACATCCAATGTTCATGATCATGAAACTATGATCATCTATTAATCAACAAGCTAGTTATACAAGAGGCTTACTAGGGACTCCTTGTTGTTTACATAACACACATGTATCAATGTTTCGGTTAATACAATTATAGCATGGTATAAACATATATAAACACAAAGATATATTATAATAACCATTTATTATTGCCTCTTGGGCATATCTCCAACATCTCCCACTTGCACTAGAGTCAATAATCTATTTCGAAGGACTACACCTTGGCCTTGGTGCTTTATCATGTTGCTCACGGGAGAAGTTTTAGTCCATGCTACGCTCGGAAACGTATGTATTTGCAATTCATTTGCGTCTCAACGCATCACTCATTTTCCAAATGGGTGGCATTAAATATGTTTGGTCTTGGTGGAACCTTAGTTCCGCGGTCTGAAATATGTCACTAATATTGTCACATAGAATATAGCTTTAAAGTGACACTATCGGAACTACACAAGTTCTCAAAGAACTTCCGACTCAACATCCTCGATCATTGTCAAAACAATGTCATGCTTTGCCTATGTTTGTGGAATCGTCACAATATTTAGAACTCTTCTAAATCTAGCATTGTGTTACCTTTTAAACAATACTTAGCCTAATTGAGATTTGAATTTCATTTTTATATGTGACCAAACAAATATCGGTGCAACACCTTACAGCGATTTGTTTGACATTACCCCATATAAAATTATATATATCCTTGGTTCTTCTAAAGTACTCAAGGATATTCTTCTATCGATCCAATGATCATCACATGAATCATTCGGTATATCTCATAACATTTTAGAGCACAGGACATCTGATTGTGTACATATTATTCGTGGTCCATAATCACTCATGTGTTTTTACTCATTGAGTGTCGGATACACTCAAGTCTTGTTAAAACTTTCACATGAAAGAACACCTTCTTAATATTTCTATATTGAACTACTTCAATATCCATTCTATGTACTTTGACTTAAACTTATTATGTGTTTCAATCTATCTTCATAGATCTTGACACTAAATATGTTTAATCATATTCTTTCATTGAAGTTAATTCTCAATGAAAACCCCTCATCAATCATGTTACATCATTTATAACCAACTATATGTCATCTACATAAAGTATTATAAATATGTCTCAGCGCTCACTTAATTTCTTGCAAATGCAAGCATCTTCATCGTTTCTGATGAAATCCAAAACTCTTTGACTATTTCATCCGGTGAAGATTCCAACTCCGCGATACTCACTTCATCCAATTGAAGTTCGTATACCTATCTAGTATTCCACGGACTAGAAAAACAATTGGTTGTATCTTGTATACACCTTTAATACACACTTCTGTTAAGTAATGTATTTTGCCATCCTACTATCATATCGCATGAAAGAAATATGTAGCGATTACTAGAATAATCCACATAGACTATAAGCATTGCTACGGAAGATCTAATCTTATAGTAGTCAACTCTTTGAACTTTAGCGTAAACTTTTCGACAAGTCGAGCTTATTCAAGGATATTCCATCCAAGTCCATCAATTTTATAGATCCATTTACTTTCAAAAAGTATTCATCTATCTTGGATTTCATGGCGTATAGCTATTTTAACGGAGACAGGGCCCATCATAACTTCTTTGTATGTAGTTGGTTTATCATTGTTCAGAAACAATCCTTTGTTCACAAATCATTTATTTGATCACAAAGTAAACCATACCTACAAGGTTCAATAAGTACTTCGATCTCCATGACTATAAAATTTTGTAGACATGGGAGCCATGATCATCGTGGCCGCTTCCGGAACCAATTCCGATGCTGCGCTACTCTTATCATTATGCTCAGGTTCATAAACCTTATCAAGTTCTATTGTCCTCCTCAAATACTTCGCTAAAACAATTTCTTGGAAATAAGTAAGAAACATCGACAAACACTTTTGTCTTTGTCTCCATAGTGAAAAGAATTCCCAATCAATTGAATAACCAACAAAGACATTCATCCGATTTTGGTTGTAAACTTATTTACTTTATACTATGCATTCAAAATTTAAGAAAGGACTATTAGGGTTCATACCCATGCCATAACTCGTATGGTGTCATTTCAACGGATCATGATGATGCTCTATTCGGTGTAAAAGCGGTAGTCTCTAAAGCATAATCCACAAAAATATAATGGCATCAATATTTTATCTCATCATTGATCCAACAAGGTTTGGATACATCTCTCGGATACTCCATCATCATTATGATACTCCAAGAAACGTGAGTTGTAGAACAATTTCATAACTCTCTTAGATGTTCGCTAAAACTCATAATTCAAATATTTCCCCCATGATCCAATCATAGATATTTGACTTTTCTATTACGATGATTTCCACTTCATGCTGAAATTTATTTGAATCCATTCAAATGTTTCAAACTTCTTCCTTATCGAATATATCCACATATATATACTCAATTCATTGTTGGAAGTTTTCAAGAAGTAGAAGAATCTCCCACACACAACTATGCCCAGTGAACCACATACATCATCATGTATGTTTTGCACTAAGTTAGTTGCCCGTTCAACTCTTGGCCTATGAACGGTATTTCAGTCATTCTCTTTTAGAAAAGATTTGCAAGCGCCAACGATTCAAAAATCAAATGACTCCAAAAATCATTGCATGGAGTTCCTTCATGCGTTCTTCTCTAACATGACCTAAAAGAGCGGTTCCACAAATAAGTGGAATTCAAATCATTTGCCTTATGGCATTTTAGCGTCGGTGTTATGTATGTGTTATTTCACCATTAAGATTTATAATAACTTATCCATCGTACATGGAGTAATGTCATAATTTGAACAAATCATTGTTTTTCATTTGACAGAGCAAAATAACAATTATTAAGTTCTTTATTATAAATTCTAAGGGCTAGATAGAATGCCAACAAACAGACATAATAACACTTTATTTTTTGTTCCAGACGTGCTATTCCTACCATATTCCTTGTCGATCACTTAGGCCATTGTATTCTTGTATTACATTGTTTCGTATGACCTTCATACCAACCAATATAATACCCAAGAATTTCATTGTGTGTGAAACTAGGAATACAACCATAACATGTATATCATTTATATACACATCGGGCTAGACTTTCTAGTCTTTTCTTTTCTTTATTGAAATATCTTTTGTAGTTTCTCTTTTAGCTTTCCTCATTATTCAGATAACACTTCACCTTCAATAACTAGGTTTGTTTGTCAAATACCAATAACCTTTGAGTTCTTACTTTGAGATTAATCATCATATAAACAAGTGTTCCAGTTTTACTATTAGTAACTTTGTAATAATGAACAATTTCTCTGCATAATTTTATCCATCAATTCACTTGTGACTTTCGAGGCCCCTTCATACTAGGCAAAGTTTAACTTCAGTATTCATGTGCAAATGCGGCTTGCACCAGTTATACACACGTAGAATCTATAACACACGATCATCACGTATTCGAAACTGTGAGTCTTAGCAACGGTGCATACTAAGAGCGATCATTTCATGGATATGCGAATATCGTTAGTGCCCCAATATTTGGAGGATTGACGCCTGGCGTCTTCAAACTTCGTACATTCCCATAAACTTATGAGTTTATGTTAGTCTCATTAAATTATATTCTATCATCTTGCAATAAGGTCTTAGATATCACATATAACTCATACCTTTCTGATAACAAAATTTTCAGCTCCTTACTTTTCAAACGGATTTGAACTTCAAGTTTCACGGAGACAAGATGACTTTATGTACTAATTGAAACCATTGCTATTTGAATCAACAATGTGAGGTTTACTAAAAGTTTGCAATAGGACTTAATCATTTCTTGATTCTTTAACAATACGGTACAAGCCGTAAAGTTTCTTGTGAGACTTAACAATATTTCTGTCTCAATTACAAGACTAGCGCATGGTAAAAAAGGATGCCAATACTACAAAATTAATTAAAAATACTACTCGAGACTATGTTTATGATAATTAGTTCATGTTTTAATCTAATTACTAATGAACTCCTTAATACAACATCCCTCATAGTTGTTAAGTGGTACACGATCCCACATCCACTACACCAAAACCGATCATCACGTGAGATGATGTAGCTTCAATAGTGAACATCAACATGTTGATCATATCATCCATATGACTCGTGTTCAATCTTTCGGTTTCCGTTGTCCCGAGGCCATGTCTGTACATGCTAGGCTCGTCAACAAGCCAAGTGATACTGCGTGTCTGACATGGCTTACACCGTTGTATGTGAACGTAGAATCTATCACATCCGATCATCACGAGATGCTTGAAAAAGACGAATTGTAGCAATGGTGCATACGAGGGGAGAACACTTTATTAACTTGATATTAATGTGAGGGATCATCTTATAATGGTACCGTCGCGATCTAAGCAAGATAAGA
This sequence comes from Lolium multiflorum, assembly GCA_030979885.1. NCBI lineage: Eukaryota > Viridiplantae > Streptophyta > Magnoliopsida > Poales > Poaceae > Lolium > Lolium multiflorum. The sequence goes on along the minus strand of CM061749.1, from coordinate 58,019,554 downwards.
TGCATGAAGGATTAACATCACATGCAATTCATATGTGATATGATATATGGTTTGTCTTTGCGCCTTGATCTTCATCTCCAAAGAAAGCACGAACATGATCTCCATCATCACGCAGACATGATCTCCATCATCGTCGGCGTAGCGTCAAGGTCCATGCGCCGTCTTCATGGTTGTTCACCTCATGTATGCCAACTACTTTGAAGCCTACTCAACACAGAATTTAAAATAAAACATGAGGCTCTTATGGTTGCCTAGCCACAATGTGATCATGTATTTGTCATTAATCATCATTCTGTGGTATATCACATCACAAACCATAAAAAACAAGTTGACGTCTCTAATTTGGTTTACATATTTTCAATAGTTTAGAGGGTTTTGAGTGAGATCTAATCTACCTACAAACATGAACCACAACGGTGATATAGTGTTGTCAATAGAAAGGTAAGTTGAATCTTCACTATAGTAGGAGGGCAGACACCCGCAAAGCCACTTATGCAATACAAGTTGCATGTCGAGCGTCGAGCAAGTCTCATGAGACACAAAAGTTAGTCCGAGCCGCTTCATTCCACTATGCCACAAGATGCAAAGTACTCAAACTAAAGACAACAAAGCATCATCCCCAAAACAATTGTGTTCTACTCGTGCAACCATCTATGCATAGACAAGGCTGTGAAACCCTTGATGGGATTCGTAGCATAGAAAACAAAGTTTTTCCTACGGCCCAAGATCTATTCAATAGATACCCAATCTAGAAGGCAGTAGCAATGAGGGGATGAACGAGACTCACCTGAAGAGATTCCCCAGCCTACAAGAGGAGGCTCGTTGCTGCGGTAGACGAGCTTGCAAAAGCGCGTAGAAGATCTTGACGGTGCCAGAATCGGGTAGCACCTCCGTACTCGGTCACACGTTCGGTGTTGATGAAGACAACGTCCTTCTCCCTGTTCCAGCGGGCAGCAGAAGTAGTAGATCCTCCTCAGAATCCCGGCAGCACGATGGCGTGGTGGCGGTGGTGGTGGAGAACTCCAGCAGGGCTTCGCCTAAGCGTATGCGGGAGTTATATGTGGAGGAGAGGTAGCTAGGGTTTGGAGGAGAGGGCTTGGGCGCCGGCCCTCCAAGGGGTGCGGCCAAGGTGGTGGCAAGAGTGGCCAGCCAGCCCTCCCCTCTTTATATAGGTGGAAGCCCAAGGATTAGGTCAAAGAGTCCGAGAATAAGACCCCAACATAAAACCTTCCATATGACCAAACCTAGGGGAGTGGGACTCCCCCTTTCCTTTGGTGGGGTGGCCGGCCACCATGGGGAGGAGTCCACTTGGGACTCCTCCTCCCTTAGGCTGGCCGGCCAAGGTGGGTGGAGTCCCTCTGGGACTCCACCTTCCATGCTGATTTCTTCCGGACTCTTCTAGAACCTTCCAGAAAAAATACCGGATCATTTTCAAACCTAGAAAATGACTTCCTATATATGAATCTTATTCTCAGGACCATTCCGGACCTCCTCGTGATGTCTGGATCCCATCCGAGAACTTCGAACAAAACTTCGAACTCCATTCCATATTTCCATATCTACCTAAACGACATCAAACCTTAAGTGTGTCACCCTACGGTTCGCGAACTATGTAGACATGGTTGAGACCTCTCTCAGACCAATAACCAATAGCGGGATCTGGAGATCCATAATGGCTCCCACATATTCAACGATGACTTTGTGATCGAGTGAACCATTATACGATACCGATTCCCTTTGTCACACGATATTTTACTTGTCCGAGGTTTGATCATTGGTATCTCTATACCTTGTTTAACCTCGTCTCCTGACAAGTACTCTTTACTCGTATCGTGGTATGTGGTCTCTTATGAACCATTCATATGCTTGCAAGCTAATTAGACGACATTCCACCGAGAGGGCCCAGAGTATATCTATCCGTCATCGGGATGGACAAATCCCACTGTTGATCCATATGCCTCAACTCATACTTTCCGGATACTTAATCCCACCTTTATAACCACCCATTTAAGTGGCGTTTGATGTAATCAAAGTACCCTTTATAAGTGATTTACATGATCTCATGATCGAAGGATTTAGGTAACTATGTATCGAAAGCTTATAGCAAATAACTTAATGACGTGATCTTATGCTACGCTTAATTGGGTGTGTCCATTACATCATTCACATAATGATATAACCTTGTTATCAATAACATCCAATGTTCATGATCATGAAACTATGATCATCTATTAATCAACAAGCTAGTTATACAAGAGGCTTACTAGGGACTCCTTGTTGTTTACATAACACACATGTATCATTGTTTCGGTTAATACAATTATAGCATGGTATGTAAACATTATCATAAACACAAGATATATTATAATAACCATTTGTTGCTCTTGGGCATATCTCCAACAGATCGGGTGTGATAGATTCTACATGTGCATACAACGGGTGCAAGCCAGATTTGCACACGCGGATACTAAGGTTGCCTTGACGAGCCTAGCATGTACAAACATGGTCTCGGAACACGGGATACCGAAAGGTATAGCATGAGTCATATGAATGATATGATGAACACTTTGAGTGTTCGCCTTTGAATCTACATCTTTTTCTCGTGAAGATCGGACTTGGTGTAGTGGATTTGGTTCGTGTGATCACTAAGACAATGCGAGGGATGTTGTTTTGAGTGGGAGTTCACCTAGTTAGTGTAAGAATTAAAGTTGAGCTCAATTTATCATAAACTTAGTCTAAACTCTTTGCAAATATGTTGTAGATCATGGCGTCCCCCTCCATCAGTTTTAACCAGTTCCTAGAGAAAGAAAAGCTTAAAAGCGATGGTAGCAACTTCGGTTCCGTCATGTGAGGATTTTCCTCAATGGGAAATCGCAATATGTGCTCGATGCACCGCTAGGTCCCCCACCACCACCTGCAGTATCCGAGGACGAAAAGAATGTTTACGAGACTCGGGTTATTCGGTACTCTCAAATTCAGTGTGCCATCCTGTGCAGCCTAGAGGTGGAGCTCCAAAAGCGTTTTGAGCACCACGACCCTTATGAGTTGGTCAATGAGTTGAAAACTATCTTTGAAACTCATGCGGCCGTGGAAAGCTATGAGGCCTCAAAACACTTCTTTGGCTGCATGATGGAAGAGGGTAGCTCCGTTAGTGAGCACGTGCTCGCTATGTCCGGGCATGCGAAGAAGCTCAGTGACTTGGGGATAGTGATTCCCAACAACTGGGTATTCATCGTGTACTCCAATCATTGCCACCTAGTTACAAGAACTTTGTGATGAACTACAACATGCAGAACATGAACAAAGAGTTACTGAACTCTTCTCCATGCTGAAATATCTTGAGGTTGAGATAAAGAAAGAGAACCAAGTGTTGATGGTCAACAAGACCACCGATTTCAAGAAGCAGGGCAAGCCTAACAACAAGGGCAACTTTCACTACAAGAAAAGTTGCCATGGCCGACGAAGTTGAAGTCGCGCCGTGGTTGCTGGTGCACCATGGCCGACGATTTTGGTCCTCCGTGGTGCCTTCTCTTTTTTTTTCTTGTTTGAGGCCACCTAGCCCGGCGGAAGCGGCCTACGGTGGCCCGGGACGTGGTGCATCGCGAATTCTCGGGTTCGCCGGCCGATCAACGCAAATCCGCACCGCCCGGGGATGTAGGGCCCAGATGGCAGCCTCTCTAGCATTGTTTTTTTCTCGATCGCGCCATCGCGTTCGACGCTCTCCGATCGGGCCGTTTACGATGCGGATCATGGGTCCCGCTTGTCATCCTCTATGAACCAAATTTCTTTCTTTTCTTGGATTTTTTTTTTTTTCTGGCTACTTCCTTTTTCTTTTGATCCCTTGCCGCCTTGGAAACGTTGAGACCGCTGCAGCTAAATGGGACCCGCATGTCATCCTCTATGAGCAATCAACTTTCTTTTCTTGGAGTTTTTGGCACCTCATATTTGGTCACTTGCCTTTTTTTCGATCCCCTGCCGCCTCTCAAACGGTGATACCGCTGCTTGCTAAATGGGACCCGCATGTCATCCTCTATGTACTATAAAACTTTCTTTTCTTGGATTTTTTTGGCACCTCATATTTGGTCACTTGCCTTTTTCTTTCGATCCCCTACCGCCTCTCAAGCTGAGACCGCTGGCCTAAATGGGACACGCATGTCATCCTCTATGAGCAATCAACTTTATTTTCTTGGAGTTTTTTTGGCACCTCATATTTGGTCACTTGCCTTTTTCTTTCGATCCCCCCCCGCCTCTCAAACGGTGATACCGCTGCTGCTAAATGGGACCCGCATGTCATCCTCTATGTACTATAAAACTTTCTTTTCTTGGATTTTTTTGGCACCTCATATTTGGTCACTTGCCTTTTCTTTCGATCCCCTGCCGCCTCTCAAACGGTGATACCGCTGCTGCTAAATGGGACCCGCATGTCATCCTCTATGGACTATAAAACTTTCTTTTCTTGGATTTTTTTTGGCACCTCATATTTGGTCACTTGCCTTTTTCTTTCGATCCCCTGCCTCTCAAACGGTGATACCGCTGCTGCTAAAATGGGACCCGCATGTCATCCTCTATGGACTATAAAACTTTCTTTTCTTGAATTATTTTGGCTCCTGATATTTGGTCACTTGCCTTTTTCTTTCGATCCCTGCCGCCTCTCAAACGGTGAGACCGCTGACTAAATGGGACCCGCATGTCATCCTCTGAGCAATCAACTTTCTTTTCTTGGATTTTTGGCACCTCATATTTGGTCACTTGCCTTTTTCTTTCGATCTCATGCCACGTTTGAAACATTGAGGAACCTGCGGGCGGGGACGCATGTCATCCTCTATGTGCTATAAAAGTTTCCTTTGTTGGATTTTTTTCACCCTCTGATTTTTGGCTTGCCTTTTTCTTTTGATCCCCGCCGCATTTGAAGTAAGCTGTTGGCTCAAGGGACCCGCATGTCATCCTCTATGTCCATCAACTTTCTTTTCTTGAATTTTTTCACCCCCTAATTACTAGCTACTTTCTTTTTCTTTTGATCTCAAGCCGCATTACAAACATTGAGACCACAGCTTTGCCAAAATGGGACCCACATGTCCATCCTCTATGTACAATAAATCTTGGATTATTTTTGGCTCTGATATTTGGTCACTTGCCTTTTTCTTTCGATCTCATGCCGCCTTTGAAACGTTGAGTAAGCTGCTGGCTCATGGGTCCAGATGTCATCCTCTACGAACAATAGTTTCCTTTCTTGAGTTATTTACACCTAATTTTGGCTATTTGCCTTTTTCTTTTGATCTGCCCCCTTTGAAGACGATGAGGACGCTGTTGGCAGGTCGGTCCCACATGTCATCCTCTATGAACAACAAAAGTTTCCTTTGGTGGATTTATTTTTGACCCCTAATTAATTTCTGGCTATTTTTTTTTTCTTTTGATCCCCTGCCGCCTTGGAATTGTTGAGAATCCTGCTGCCTCATTTTTCTTTTGGTCCTGTGCCGCCTTGGAAACGTTGAGACCGCTGCTACAAAATGGGACCCGCATGTCATCCTCTATGTACAATAAAGTTTCTTTTCTTGGATTATTTTTGGCTCCTGATATTATGTCACTTGGCTTTTTCTTTCGATCTCATGCCCCCTTTGAAACGTTGAGGATCCTGCTGCCTCATGGGTCCCGCATGTCATCCTCTCAGAACGATAAATGTTTCTTTTCTTGGATTTTTCACTGATTTTTGGCTTTTTCTTTCGATCCCCGCCTTTGAAACGTTGGTGCTGCTGGCTCATGGGTCCCCGATGTCAGCCTCCCGTACAAGAAACATGTGATATTTTATTTAGGACAATAAACGTTGTATTTCGCTCTGAGCTATTGCAAACGGATAAATTAAATCTTTATATCTACATAAACAAACTTATATGTTGAATCTCCTTGTTTTTTATTTTTGCGAAGCATAGGACTTTCCTGTTTTTTTTTGAGAAAAATCCGACCTGTCTGTTTTGGAGTGGGCTGAAATTGTACGAGTCAAAAGGCCCAGCAGGATAGTTCGAAGGCCCAGATGTCCAGATACAGCCCAATTGAAATCTTTCTTTTCTTGGATTTTTTTCACACCCTGATTTCTGGCTACTTCATTTTTCTTTCGGTCCTGTGCCGCCTTGGAAGCGTTGAGACCGCTGCTACAAAATGGGACCCGCATGTCATCCTCTATGTACAATAAAGTTTCTTTTCTTGGTTTTTTTTGGCTCCTGATATTATGTCACTTGCCTTTTTCTTTCAATCTCATTGACTTTGAAACGTTGAGGAAGCTGTGGCTCATGGGTCCCGCATGTCATCCTCTATGAACAATAAAAGTTTCCTTTGTTGGATTTATTTTTTCCCCTAATTTCTGGCTATTTGCCTTTTTCTTTTGATCCCCTGCCCCCTTTGAAACGATGACGACGCAGCTGGCAGTCGGTCCCACATGTCATCCTCTATGAACAATAAAAGTTTCCTTTGATGGATTTATTTTTGACCCTAATTAATTTCTGGCTATTTCCTTTTTTCTTTTGATCCCCTGCCGCCTTGAAATAGTTGAGGATGCTGCTGCCTCATGGGTCCCGCATGTCATCCTCTCAGAAAGGTAAATGTTTCTTTTCTTGAATTTGTTTACCAACTGATTTTTGGCTTACTGCAAAGGTTGTATTTCTAGATAGATAAGGTGGATTCGAATCTGCCATGGTTCAGGCAGCTCAGGTAAGCCTTCTTGCACTGATTAATGGAAGTAGTGTATAGCAAGGTCAAGACATGTGGCTCGGTGTAATGAATCTATTTGAATCATGTTGTGGGTTCAATATGATAGTTCTCTAACAGGTCAGCCAAAATAGAAATTAAGTTTTTTTCTAAAACGGAAATGCAAATTAAGATGAACACAAACATTAGTTATCATAATAGCTGATCATACATACATACTTGCTAAGAGCAAAAGCTTGGAGAGGACCCATAAATTAATTAGCATCAGATAAGATAACCTTATATAAGTATAACTACAAATGCATTTGCTAAGGGCTCATGGGACAACAGAACTAGACAACCGCGAACTTTATGACCAGCATGTCACAGCGGCATCGAAAGATCTTGACCTTCAACTTTGATCCAATGCGAAGTTTGGCACCGTCAATGAACTTTTTCCACCTGGAAGTAACAGCCAAGCGGCCATCTGTGGGACTGACGGAGTACCGTCCCTCCACGGTGAGACCTTCACTCTCCATGACGAGGGATATCTTGCCCCTTCGGCCAGCATTGAGATCCTTGGAGATACTTTTAGGCAATTTCTGATTCAAAGCAAGAGATACCACCAAAAATTAGTCAATGGCACCAATGCCTGAACCATGTGAGACTTTGAGCAGAGAAGACATCAAGATAAGAGCAGTTATGCTATCATATACTCACGAACATAGCCTTCAGATGCGTCCTGGTCACCACACGGGTGACAATAGTGAGACCTCGGTGATCGGAGTGGGCGGTGCAGGAGCCGGGCTGGTACACGAGCTGGTGCGATGCGAGACTGCGGGCGAGGTGCGGTAACGGTGCCTCTAGAGGAGCCGGTGCTGATGCAGGAATTGGGCAGGTGCAATAAACGGTGCAGCTAGAGGAACCGGTCTTGATGCGAGTTTCTTTGAGCGGGTGTAGTATATGGGGCCTCTACGGGGAACCAATGCTGATGTGGGGACTGTTTGGGTAGATGCGATGTAGACTGGTACAGGAACCGGTGCTGATGCGGAGAGTGGGAAGCCGGTGCCGGTGCTGGTGTAGTTCTTTTGACATCCGCTCTGTTCCATCGAGGGGATCTGAGCTTTGATCATGTTAAACCCAGCAAGCTAGAACAGAGGGAATGGTTTAGAACAACTGCTCAGAATGCAGTTATCAAAAGATATGAGTAGACAAAAGTTACATATTATATATTTGGAAGTGTCTCAACTTTCGTAGCGTTACGTATATCTGCCGTTTGAGTTTCGATCCTCACTCGTCGCCCTCTTCGGACCGTAGTCAAAAGCAAACTTTCTCCAATCATGTCCATACAAATATGTGATGGCTGCGTCTTGTAGACATACACCTCATAGACCGTGTAGGTGTTCATCAATTTGCCATTGCCATGCATAGTGAAAGACCCTTCATGCGGACACATCTGGTTAATCATTGGACGAAGTTCACAAGGTACAGTCTGCATGTGAAAATTGATACAAATGTAAAAAAGCCGGAAGACTAAAAACAAGACTTTACTATATGCCAATTCATGCTAAACCACTGAGAATACATACCTGTAACTCTGTGAAGGAGCTACTAGAAAGGTAGATAGAGCCATAGGAGGTGTTATATGCGGGGTATGTACATGGGCCCGCCATATTCCCGCAAGCTCGGCATCGGGATGGTGAAGGAAACATGGGAGGTACTACTGGTGCGTAGCGCTGAATGTAAGTGGAAGAATTAGGTTGTGTAAAGTGCATAGTTCAGAGCAATGCAAATGTTGACAAGCGAGTGCATAACACTATGTTACAAACTGAACAGTGAAAAATTAGTGTATGATGAATATAAGCATGCTAATTTGGTGTTTCCGAATTCCAAAAAGCATTAGACAGAGCCGGTGATAATATCAGACATAAATCATGGCATGTATATGTGGCTTAAGAAAATATACCGAACCCTTGGATGGTTACGGCCCGGCTGGTCCTTGGACTTGAGCTTATATAAGCATCAGGAAGGTGGGGCTGACAGTAACTTGGTGGCTCCTCTGAGATGCCTCATCGGCGACGTTGCAATCCTTTTGACCAATGAAGGCTTAGCAGTTTCAGTCTGCATATGAAAATTGAAGAGCAACAGACATCAGGGTGATATATAAAATGAATCTATGAGACAATGATGCATATAGTGGATGTAAGTGGAAGAATAGGTGTGTGTGTTTGAACTATTGGTAAGCATTAGACAAAGCCGGCAATAAACAGACAAAAATCAAATCATGTATGAGGATTAAGAAAATATCTGCTTACTGAAAAAGGTACCACCCAGCTGGCCCGTGGCCTTGTGCTTGAGGAGGTTTTCGAGAAGATGGTGGCGGCACCATCGTCTTCACAGCAGCCTCATCGGGATCATTTTTTATCCATTTGAGTAGAGGCACAGAAGTTTCATCCTGCATATGAATAGCAACAGAACTCATCATTGATATTTAATAAATCTATGAGATAGACTGATGCAAATAGTGCGGGGTGTAAGTGGAAGAATAGGGTTGTGCATAGAGAACAGTTGACAACAATGCAAATGATTACAAAAGAAGCCAATGGAAATCAACAGTTTATATACTGGATGAGACAGACTGAAAAGTGAAAAATTAGTGTATGATGATTGTAAGCAAACGCAGTGTTTCTGAACTTTTGGTAAGCATTAGACAAAGCCAACATAATTAAACAGATAATAATGAAATCATGTATGTGGATTAAGAAAATATACCAGATTCATTAAAAGGTCACCACCCAGCTGGCCCATGGCCTCGTGCTTGTAGAGGTTTTCGGAAGATGGTGCCGGCACCATCGTCCTCACCGCAGCCTCATTAGCCTCATTTTGCATCCACTTGAGTAAAGGCGCAGCAGTTTCAGCCTGCATAAGAATGGGAACAGATCTCAGCAGTGATATTGAATGACTACGAGCAGGAAGCATATAGTGCTGGATGTAAGTGGAAGGGTATGGCCGTGTATGGACAACAGTTCACAACAATGCAAGGGTGTGTTTGGTTTGAAACAGCGTGGAATGGAATGGAATGGTTCCATTTCAGAGGAATGGAATGGTTACATTTTTGTTCGGTTGGGAAAAATGGAGAGCAGAAGAGATCGAGGTTAAACTAACCATTTGTCTCAAAATTGTAATTAACAATTGCAAATGACATTTTAATCTCAAAGTCGTAATTAATAGCGCCTAATGGTGCTCTTTTAATCTAAAAATCGTAATTAACATCATTTTTTGTTGGGTTAGGGGAGTAGATGAACATTACTGTATGATGATTGTAAGCAAACGAATTTGGTGTTTCTAAACTTTTGGCTTCGAGATCTTATGGGTTTCAACTCTAGCCTACCCCAACTTGTTTGGGACTGAAAGGCTTGGTTGTTGTTGTTGTAAACTTTTGGCAAGCATAGAAAAAACCGACAATAAACGAGAGAAAAATCAAGGCATGTTTTGTGGATTAAGAAAATATACCATATTCATTAAAAGATCACCACCCAGTGGCGCGTGGCCTTGTGCTTGTAGAGGCATTTAGAAGATGGGGCGGCATCAACATACTGGCAGCCTGATCAGCCGCAGTTTTGATCTTCCTTTTGAGTAAAGGCCCTAAAGTTTCAGTCTGCATATGAATAGCAAAACAAAAGGCAGACCTCAGCAGTGATATTGAATTACTGTATGAGATAGACTGATGCATATAGTGGATGCTCTTAGCCTTTTGCAGCGTGAACACTAGCTATGGACAGACAAAAAAACTAGTTAACTCAGCTTTGTCTAGATATGAATGTACTACCACCATCCAAAAGCTTAAGCCTTATTTATTTTTGAGAAATCAAAACAAGCAAAGTTTGACCAAAATTTTAGAACATTCTATCAACAAATATAATACTTGTGTAGATACCGTAGGAAAATATATTTTATTATCTATTTAATGATATTAATTTTGTATTTTGCATGTTCGATTTTTGGTAAAAGCTTAGTCAAACATGGTATAGTTTGACTTTCTAAAAATAATATAAGCCCAAAGCTTTGGGATGGAGCAGTAGTATCTAGGCTAAAACACATCTAGATACATCCGTATCTGAGATAGTTGAGTCAATTAATTTGGGATGGAGGGAGTATCAGATTCAGACTACATCATGGTAAGTTGGTTAAAAAAATTACCCATGGGCGGTCCCTGCCCAGCTCGGCGATCATTTCGCTTCTTGTGCGCAGATCGGGCCATGCTCCTGCAGCAGGTGGGCGCTATTCTGTTCCCCATAGCCTCGGCACGGAACCGGAGGTACCAACGATACAGAGAATATAGAGCATGGTGTCACGGAGGCACAAACAGGCGAAGACATGTGCTACTTTAACCATATTCCAGAACAGGAACAGGTTGAGGATGCAGAGAGACACTTAAAAGGTAAAGATTGGATAAGCAAACGGTTACCGCCGCGGGGCTGGGGACGCAGCTCAGGCTCAGCCAACGCCCACATGCGTGGTGGCCTTATGCTCCATTTTCCCCACCCGAGGTCTTACCTTTCTGTACAAGGTGACAAAAGATACAGTGAGGATCAGCGAAACTACAAAGGTTGCAAATGTCGACAAATAAAGGAAGAACACCCCAATCCAAGCAAGAGGCAGCCCCCGCCCCCACCCCCATCAATCACTCCCCGCTCGAGGGTGACCAGAAAGACACCCCTTCGCCCAGAATAGGAAAGAGATGCGCAAGATATCGAGGAGAGGAAAAAAGAACCGATCTCGAGAAAGGAAAGAACATTACTAGTCCTACCTAATCCGCTTGGTCTAGATCTTGCCCCTCCAAGCTGGATGCCTGGACGGTGGAGGCGAAAGGAGGGGATCGAGCTAGCGGCTTGCATCCGTCGGCAATCGGCACTCGATCGGGAGAGAAGGGTGCTACATAAAGGGGAGGGGTAACATATTTTATTACACAGTGAACTTACTGATGTGACTAGTCATTACATGTCTCACTGAAACTAGGGCCCATAGTGTGGCACCCCAAATTCACTTGAAGCTGCCCGGCGGGACGCGTTGGCGCGTCAAGAAACCCCCGAATTGTAGCGGGGAAATGAAACATTTCACAAAAATTCGAAATTCAAGCACACCGCCACGCGCCAAGCACGCGGCTGTTCCTTCCTCTTCCTCGGTTCCTCCTCCCCTATCCGAAAAAACCCCAAATCCCAAGCTCAAACAAAAAAAAAAACAAATCCACGGCCGCCATGCATGTCCTCGTTAACCCGCTGGAGATCGTTCCCGGACGATGCGGACCCCCGCCCTGAGATCCAGAATTCCGTCCACCTCGAGGCACGGCGTGCTGTCTAGCAGCGGTGAGGGGGCGAAGAGGAAGTTCCGCGGAAAGTGCTCATGGCAACCGTGCAAGCTCACCGGCGTGCTGTATCCCGAGAGGAATTGGTCAAAGCTTTGCTATTCGCCACACAAAAAAAATTGCGGGCCAAGATCTGGTCAAAGCTTCGTCGATGGCTTGCCGCGAGAGCTTGGAGTCCGAGTCAATAAACTAGCTGCTCGAGGGTGGGCGGTTTACACGGATTCATATTAAGCGACTCAAGTTTGTTAGTCTAGTTAACAAATGCATCTAGATACATCCATATCTAGACAGAATTGAGTCAATTAATATGAATCAGAGGGGAGTACCTGAAAGTGTTTCATGCTACCAACTAATGCGCTGGCAGGAATCGCTGTAGAAGTAATTGTGCTACTCATACGATGAACTGATTGTGTGGGTGTCAATTTGCAACGCGATCATCCACGAATGCTTAATCTAGCGCCAAGGCGTACAAATCATAACATACTACAGCACCAGAACATAAGAGTACGAATCATAAAGTAGCTCAACATTTTGCATCAGGGCTGGGTGGTCCTGAGACTACCCGGACGCCCCTGATGATCTCCGGGTGTGCATCCTCTTCAACGCAAAGCTGTGTACTCGGTCCACGGCCTCCTTCTGTAGGCTGGATAATCTCAGGTGCGGGACCTTCGTCTATGAGAGGCTCGTCATCGGTACCATCCACGGTGCATCAGTTTGGGTGGTCTTGAGACTACCGGGCGCCTGATGATCTCAGGCGTGCATCACTTCAGCAAAGTGTGTACTCGGTCACGGCCTCCTTCGTAGGCTGGATAATCTCGGGTGCAGGACCTTCGTCTATGAAAGGCTCGTCATCGGTACCATCCACGGGTGCATCAAACTGAGATTCATCTTCAAATCTCCCATCAAACTGAGAGACCTCTTCAACTCTATGCTTCTGCAATTAGTACATCAACCGATTAGACAAACATCTAAGGGATGCAACCTAAACAAATGCCGTTTTACATATTTACCTTCTCATCTGGCACACAGAGCTGAAACCCGTTTCCTGAAGCAAGCGCTTTTTCTCTCCTTCCCGTCCATCATTGCAACAAGTTAAATTTGAGTACGAGAACCTTGCACAGCAATGCAAACTATTGATTGAAACAGCGGCAACATCAATATAAATAATTAACTACATATGCCAGCACACATACAGTGTGAGCAAGATCTGCTTCTCTGCTAAAGGATCATTATATGGTTCACCATGCTAAACCCGCCTAACATATGTGCGGTCCATCCCAAAAATGTGTAAATGATCTGCCACTACAGGGTGAGGCCTCTTCTCACCATTCATACATGTGCAGCGCGGGCAATACACGTCCAAGTTGTGACCTTCATGAGCTCTAATAAACCCCATAAAGGGTTGAACACCATTTATATATGAAGGGGAACATAAGTGTCCATGCAGTACCAAGTTCTGTCCATCTGTTTAATTATGAGATACAGTGGTTGGTGATTAATTTAAAGCGAAGTAGGAAATGTATATCCATCAGTACAAAACTATACTACATGATTATGCATTTCAGCAATCATGTCGAGTACAAAACAAAAAATGCCCATCGACATTTTAGCAAACAGATCGTGTACAAAACTCTGCCATGGCATTTCAGCAAATTAACGGATCGAGTGCAGAACTGACTCTATATGCCCACGCAAATGAACAAATTGATCGATGACAAATCGAGCGGAAAACTATAAAGTGCCAATTAGTTCGAGCATACTGACGAATTTTTTTAGCAGCATCAAGAAAATATAAATCGTTAGGCCGTCTTGCCCGATACATGATTGAGCTAGAGATAGCAGCCCTACCGTGGATCAACTTGACCGCCGGTGCGTCTCGAGAAGAACGACGGGGAGGGAAGCTTCTTCTTCGCACGGACGGGACGGGAGGGGAAGCTCTTCGCACGGACGGGGATAAGTTGTGTAGGGGTGGGTGGGGGGTCATGCGGCCGGGCCGCCGGGGTGATAATTAAGGTCGGTAGGTGGCGTTTAATGGAGTTGCGTGTGTAATTTGCCGTGCACAAGGTTGAGGAATAGGCGGTTCCCTTTGCCGCGCACACAATTCAAACTATCCCGCCCATGTAGTTTAAATTCGCCATATTTTCGTTAAATCGACATAAAGTCATGTGAGTGGGGAAAATTAGCAAAGTTGCTTGAAAAATAGTAAAACTCTGGAATTATCCTTTAAATATGCTCTACTTCGTGTGAAAATCGGGGTGTGGAAGCATGTTGAGCTGTTTTATTTGTGCTTTCTTCATCAAAACTCCCATTTTATGCACTTTGGATGGAAAGAAATCATTTGTACATAAATTTTGACAACGCCATTTGCAAACACTAATTGTTTTACATGCCAAGATGCACCCATCCACCAAATATATATGGGGCAAAAGTTTATCACAATCTAGCAGATATGCATAATTAGTGAGGGACCCCTTTTGATTTTGTGCAATTTCCACTAATTAGGTAGAGAGAAGGGGTTAATTAATTAGGCCATGTTAGGGGTTATGTGTTTTAGATTAGGTTGTGTGGATTCAAATACAACTTCTTTATTTGTGTGCTATGATTAATCAAAACTAGATCGACTGCGCACACATTATTAGAGGCGCATGCCTTTGCGCACAAAGTGCATGTGTGTGTTGTTGGCCACCAATTAACGAGAGAGAGAGAGAGAGAGAGAGAGAGGTAGAGAGAGAGCTACATACGAGAGAGCGATTGAAATCCCCAAATTAAACACATATATATGCATGGCACATTTAATTTAATTAGAGGACCGCGAGCTAAGGCACACCTGCTTGATGCACAATTAAGTGTCATTGGCCTATATAGGGTTTAATTAGGGTTTAGGGTTTAGGGTTAGGAGGTTAGGGTTTAGGGTCTAGGGTTTAGGGTTTAATGTTTATGGTGTTTAGGGTTTAGGGATTAGGGATTAGGGTTTATTTAGGGTTTAAGGTTTAGGGATCATCGATCGAGTGCGCACACACACATTATTAGAGGCACACGCGCCTTTGCGCATAAAGTGCATGCGCGTATATGTGTGTGTTTTTTGGCCACCAACGATATATAGATGATCGAGAGAGAGAGATTGAAATCCCCAAGAATATGTTCAAATATATATTAAAATATATGCACGAATGCATGCATGGTAGGCCATGCATGCACACTAATTATATATATATTATGAGGAAACTTAATCAAATGTGTTTTCATTCGAGAGAACTTGTCAAAATTCAAGTTAATTAATTTATCATCGATAATTATATAATTAATTAATGAATCTAAAGATGTTATACAGCATATGATCGATAGAGGCCATGTATATATTAATTGGTGTTAATCTAGTTTAATTTGCTAGCTAGCTGCTATATATAGAGCATGTTTTATTAGATCGGGTTATAGCTAGCTAGTATAGTTTAGGGTTATGTGTTTTAATTAACTAGGGTTTGATTAGCTAGGGGTTAGTTATATATATATGGTTTAGGGTTAATGCATTGCACATTTAATTTAACTCGAGGCACCCCTGGCCTGCTTGATGCACAATTAAGTGTCGTTGGCCTATATATAGGGTTTAATTAGGGTTTAGGGTTAGCTAGCGGGTTTAGGGGTTTAGTGTTTAGGGTGTTTAGCTAGGGTCTAGGGTACGTTTAGGGTTTAGTGTTTAGGGTCTAGGGTTTAGTGTTTAGGGTGTTTAGGGTCTAGGGTTTAGGGTCTAGTGTGTTAAGGGTGTTTAGGGTCTAGGGTTTAGGGTTTAATTAGTGTTTAGGGTGTTTAGGGTTTAGGGTTTAGTGTTTACGGTGTTTAGGGTCTAGGGTTTAGGGTTTAGTGTTTAGGGTGTTTAGGGTCTAGGGTTTAGTGTTTAGGGTGTTTAGGGTTTAGGGGAGTAGTTTTAGGGTTGTTTAAGGTTTAGGGATCATCGATCGAGTGCGCACACACATTATTAGAGGCACCCCGCGCCTTTGCGCATAAAGTGCATGCGTATATATGTGTGTTTTTGCAACAACGATATATAGATGATCGAGAGAGAGATTGAAATCCCCTAGAATATGTTCAAATATATATTAAAATATATGCACGAATGCATGGTAGGCCATGCATACTAATTATATATATATATATATTATGAGGCAACTTTTGATCAAATGTGTTTTCATATGAGAGAACTTGTCAAAATTCAAGTTAATTAATTTATCATCGATAATTATATATATAATTAATTAGTGAATCACAGGGAGATCGATAATTAATTTAGGATTTTAGGGTTGTTTAAGGTTTAGGGATCATCATCGATCGAGTGCGCACACACATTATTAGAGGCACCCGCGCCTTTACGCATAAAGTGCATGCGTATATATGTGTGTTTTTTGGCCAACGATATATAGATGATCGAGAGAGATTGAAATCCCCAAGAATATATATGTTCAAATATACATTAAAATATATGCACAAATGCATGGTAGGCCATGCATGCACACTAATTATATATATATTATGAGGCAACTTAATCAAATGTGTTTTCATTCGAGAGAACTTGTCAAAATTCAAGTTAACTAATTTATCACGATAATTATATAATTAATTAATAAATATGAGGGATATGTTATACAACATGATCGATATAGGCCATGTATATTTTAATTGGTGTTAATCTACGGTTTGCTAGCTATTGCTATATATAGAGCATGTTTTTATTAGATCGGGTTATAGCTAGCTAGTATAGTTTAGGGTTATGTGTTTAATTAAGTAGGGTTGATTAGCTAGGGTTAGTTACATATATATGGTTTAGGATTAATGCATGTCACATTTAATTTAATTAGAGGACCGCGAGGCACCCCTGGCCTGCTCGATGCACAATTAAGTGTCATTGGCCTATATATAGGGTTTAATTAGGGTTTAGGGTTAGCTAGGGTTTAGGGTTAGGGTTAGGGTTAGGGTTAGGGTTAGGGTTTAGGGTCTAGGGTTTAGGGTTTAGTGTTTAGGGTGTTTAGGGTTTAGGGATTAGGGATTAGGGATTAGGGATTTAAGGTTTTAGGGGTTGTTTAAGGTTTAGGGATCATCGATCAGTCGCACACACATTAATGAAACCCGCGTCAATTTACGCATAAAGTGCATGCGTATATGTGTGTGTTTTTTGGGCCACCAACGATATATAGATGATCGAGAGAGAGATCGAGATTGAAATCCCAAGAATATATATGTTCAAATATACATTAAAATATATGCACGAATGCATTGTAGGCCATGCATGCACACTAATTATATATATATTATGAGGCAACTTAATCAAATGTGTTTTCATTCGAGAACTTGTCAAAATTCAAGTTAATTAATTTATCACGATAATTATATAATTAATTAATGAATCTCAGGGATATGTTATACAACATGATCGATATAGGCCATGTATATTTTAATTGGTGTTAATCTACGGTTTGCTAGCTAGCTGCTATATATAGAGCATGTTTTTATTAGATCGGGTTATATCTAGTATAGTTTAGGGTTATGTGTTTTAATTAAGTAGGGTTGATTAGCTAGGGTTAGTTACATATATATGGTTTAGGGTTAATGCATGGCACATTTAATTTAATTAGAGGACCGCGAGGCACCCCTGGCCTGCTCGATGCACAATTAAGTGTCGTTGGCCTATACATAGGGTTTAATTAGGGTTTAGGGTTAGCTAGGGTTTAGGGTTAGGGTTAGGGTTTAGGGTCTAGGGTTTAGGGTTTAGTGTTTAGGGTGTTTAGGGTTTAGGGATTAGGGATTTAGGGTTTTAGGGTTGTTTAAGGTATTAGGGATCATCGATCGGTGCGCACACATTATTAGAGGCACCCGCGCCTACGCATAAAGTGCATGCGTATATATGTGTGTTTTTTGGGCCACCAATATATAGATGATCGAGAGAGAGATTGAAATCCCCAAGAATATGTTCAAATATACATTAAAATATATGCACGAATGCATTGTAGGCCATGCATGCACACTAATTATATATATATTATGAGGCAACTTAATCAAATGTGTTTTCATTCGAGAGAACTTGTCAAAATTCAAGTTAATTAATTTATCACGATAATTATATAATTAATTAATGAATCTCGGGGATATGTTATACAACATGATCGATATAGGCCATGTATATTTTAATTGGTGTTAATCTACGGTTTGCTAGCTAGCTGCTATATATAGAGCATGTTTTTATTAGATCGGGTTATAGCTAGCTAGTATAGTTTAGGGTTATGTGTTTTAATTAAGTGATGAGGACATCCCTACCTCACTACTACCTCCGTCATTACCAACTGAAGATGAACCTGCTGTGAACCTCAAGTCCAATGAAGTCAGGATTGGACCAATGACACGAGCTCGTGCGAAGTTACTTAAACACGGTGAACTTGTTCCTAAACGATACCTTGATTGATGAGAACTTTATACTACCCTAAGTCCTATTACTTATGTATCATCAGGTGAAAAGGAGACAAGCATCGCACGAGGAGGAGAGGAGCAGCTGGACGTGAAGATGGACGTGAAGTGGACAAGGAGCTGGACATGAAGATATCTCATGGACGCGAGGGAAGAGCGGGAGGAATGCGCGAGGAAGAAGAAGTCCGGGCGGTCCAGCGCCCGGTGGACCGGCCCCCACTGGGCGCCGGTCCCTGGGCCGGTCAGACCGGCCGCCGGCCGCCAGCCGGAGGGAGTGCATGTCACCGGGCAGAAACAGGAAACCGCAGTTTCCGGTTGCCGATTGGCCACCACCGGCCAGGCAGGTCCACAGCCCGATCGACCGGATCCCAGCTCGGACCAGTCAGAGTCTGTCTCGACAGATCTGTGCGGGTCGGTTTACTTGTATCTTTCGACCAGAACTCGTCCCGGACGCCTATATAAGTGCCTTGGGTGACCTAGCTGCTTTAGACCACGTTTAAGATAAATCCCTAGTTCTTAGTTGTTTGCTTTGCCAAAACTATTGAATTCCCTACACCATATTGCTCGGATATTGTGTAGATCCATTTAAGTCTTGTGTGATCTCTTGTTCCATTGGGAATTAGACGGTTTCAACTTACCGCTTCGTGGTCGGCGGCTACGTGCGCAAGTGTGTGGAGTTGCGAATATCTTGCAGGGTTGAGAGCATGCATCGGCGACGGGGACCAATCGAGAGATCTCGTTGCGTCATACAAGTTATCATCCACTACATCGTCGTGTTTCTCCGATCCCCGTGATCATCATCACCGTTATGCTGAGAAGATCGGGCCACCCCTTATCATCTTGGTATCAGTTTCCGGTTTTCCTCGGTAAGCCATCCACAATCCACCCCATAGTTGAGTTGTGAGTGTTTTCCTATCCAGAAAAAGCCAAAAAAATTAGGGTTAGGGTTTGCCATAGCCATAGATTGCACTAATTTCGAGTTTTACTTGCTTTTCGTAGTTGTTTTTGCGTACCTTTATCTTTCTTCTAGTAGAATTGTTAGGGTTTGTGTTTTCTTTTCATCTAGTTTGTCATCTAGAGTCAGTTTTTGTTACTCCGAGTCCACATAGCATACAGTGTGTTTGTCCAAACCATAGCTACAGCCTTTTCGATATACGTGACTAGGAACTTCCCCAGAAGAGACTAGTTTTACCGCTCGACAGGCTGCTCATTAGGGTTTGGTGCTTTGCATATCTTGTTGGCCGTGTTATCAAGGAGTTGAGTCCTTGCATCAAAAAAAAAAAAGAGAGAAAATTGAAAAGAAGCAAAAAGAGCTACATAGCTGCGTGTGTTATACAAAAGAAAAATCCAAAAAGAAAAGTGAAGTGCTAGTTGAATCAAGTGAAGGCCTAAGTTTACTTTACTGCACCCGTAGTTGAGCAATCTTGTGCCTGTCTCGTTGAGCTTTGCTAGCGTCTCTCTAGTGCATTGCAACTTTTCCTCCATATAGTTGCATTGCCCCATTATATCGCCTTGTGTGAGTATCTTTGGTTGTCTACGGTCAGCGCTAGAGCTTGTTATTGGTGCAAATAGGTAGCCTACCTACAGCCCACATATTGCTTTGTCGTGTGATTGTTCTTATACCCTTGATATTTCGCTACATCCGTGCACTAGTTGTTTCTACAAGTGGTAAGCAATACTAATTTACTTTGGAGCGGTAAGATTTCCTTTTCTTATCGGTTTTGAGTGAGTTGTGAGTGCCACATATATTTTTGATTTAGTGCACTAACCTACTAATTATATCTGCTAGTGATAATAAGATTGTTAACCAGGAAAACAAGAATTCGGCAGATATCATCACATGGAGGGAGTATGAAGCTCTTCGTAATGAGATGCGATGTGAATTCCACACTAAGGATGATGAGCTTAAGGGTACAGTTGACGAGATCAAACAAACGCTGGATGCTACTAATGTCACCGTCACTGGATTGGCTAATCAAATGACGGATATCCAGCGCAGTATTGCAGATATGCGCCTCGCTATTGAGAATTTGACTGCACAACAACAGCAAGACGATGATGAAGATCCTGAGCTGGAAGATGACGCACACAATGCTCGTGGTGCGCCTCGTGGTCATCGTCCTCGTGGTTGGGTTCCCTTGGCCGCAATGGTCGTGGACAAGATGAAGAAGATGGATTGGGTAAGCCCAAGTATTCCATACCCAAGTTTGAAGGAGGAGCTGATGTTGAAGAATATCTCACTTGGGAGCTCAAGATTGAGAAGTTATGGAGCTTACATCCCAACTATTCTGAAGATAAGAAGATCAAGCTTGCTTCTTCTGAATTTGATGGTTATGCATTGCGTTGGTGGGATTCTTCGGTTTGTAACCGCGACGAAGATGGTGCACAACCTATCCGTACATGGCGTGCTATGAAGGAGGTTATGACTTCTCGTTTTGTGCCTACAAATTACATGCGGAATATCTTTGATAAGCTAACACTATTGAGGCCAGGTGTGAAGACTGTTGATGAGTACTACATGGAGATGGAATGCTTATGCAGCGTGGTCGTGTCCGTGAGTCTCTAGAGATGACAATGCAGCGTTTTTCAATGGATTGAAGTATGATGTTAAAGGCATTGTTCGTCATTACACCTACACCAATATGAATCAATTGCCATAGAAGCTGAATCACAGTTGGCTGAAGAAGCAAAGGTTAAGGGACGTGCTACGGGAGCTGGGCGTTTTACAGCCCTCTACGCGCCGGCGCCTTCGACGCGCTCTGCTCCTTACTCTACTCCGCCTAGCAAACCGGTCTCCAATGTATCTAATGCAAAGAAGTCCGAATCTGTTGCAAGTACGAGTGGTTCTAACATTTCTCGTTAAGCATTGTGATATTATTTACCATACATGTGGTGGCAAGGGTCACTTCAGAGAGAGATTGTCCTAACCGCAAAGTCATGATTATCAATGAGGACAATGAGTATGAGACTGGAGATGATGTTGATCCAAATGCTCCAGGACGATGATGACTATGACACTGATGGTGAAGATGCCTATCCTCTGATGCTCGTACCATTGTTGTGTCGCAGCGTGCTCTTAATGTGTTGCCTAGTGCATCTACTGGCGCTGCAATTTGTTCCAAACCAAAGCTTTAGTTGGTCTGGCTTGCAAGGTCATTATTGATGGCGGGAGTTGCGCAATTTAGCAAGCAAGGAGTTATGTACCAAGCTGAAGTTGAAGTACCTACCGCACCCGCATCCATATTATATTCGGTGGTTGACGACAATGGTGAGATGAAGGTAAACCACATGGTGCGTGTTGGGTTTGAGATTGGACCGTATAAGGATTGCATTGATTTTGATGTGGTTCCTATGACGGTTTGTCACCTACTATTGGGTCGGCCTTGGCTCTATGATCGTTCTGTGCAACACAATGGCCGAGCCAATACATATCACTTGGAGTACAAGGGCAAGAAAATTAACTTACAGCCACAACAGGTTGTCAATGAGTCTCGTCAGAAGATTGAAGTGAATTTGGAGGATGCACCTCTAGATAGGCGAGAATTGTAATGTCGTGAGTGATATAACGAAAAGTGAGAGAGTGAATTCCTTAGTTTCATTAGCCACCAAAGAAGACATGAGAGATTTAGTGAGGATCCACGGCCATGCCTCTTGTGCTTTTGTACAGGGGTACGGTCTTGGTTACTAACGACATGACCCCTCTTCCTCTTGGTGTTTCTAATGTTTTGCAGGAATATTCGGCGACGTGTTTCCGAGGAGGTACTGGGACTACCAACATTGCGAGGTATTGAGCATCAAATTGACATGATTCCCGGAGCTTCGCTGCCCAATAGAGCGCCATATCGCACTAATCCAGAAGAGACGAAGGAGATACGAAGCAAGTACAAGCGCTACTGGACAAAGGTTATATCAGCATAAGCCTTAGTCCTTGTCTTGTTTTCCTGTTATTCTAGTTCTAAGAAAGATGGTACTTAGCGTATGCGTAGATTGTAGAGCTATAAACAACATTACTATTCGATATCGTCACCCTATTCCCCGTTTAGAGGATATGCTAGATGAATTGAGTGGTGCTGCTGTGTTCTCTAAAATTGATTTGCGTAGTGGCTATCATCAAATTAGGATGAAAGAAGGGGATGAGAGGAAAATAGCCTTTAAAACAAAATTTGGTTTATATGAGTGGTTAGTAATGCCTTTTGGGTTAACTAATGCACCTAGCACTTTCATGAGACTGATGAACCATGTTTTTCGTGAATTTATTGGCAAATTTGTGGTTGTGTATTTTGATGACATATTAATCTACAGCCGCAATGAGTCTGATCATACTATACATATTCGACATGTTTTGCAAGTGTTGCGTGATAATCAACTCTATGGTAATCTTGAGAAGTGCACATTTTGCAAAGATAAGGTCATATTCTGGTAGGTTATGTTGTCTCTAAGCATGGAGTAGAAGTAGATGTGTCTAAAATTGAAGCTATTCAAAGTTGGCCTACTCCCATGAATGTGAGTCAAGTAAGAAGTTTCCATGGTCTAGGTGGGTTTTATCGCAGATTTGTGCCCAACTTTAGTACTATTGCTGCACCTTTGAATGATTTGACTAAAAAGAGTTTTTTTTTTAGTGGGGCGCAGCCCAAGATCATGCTTTTGACTTAAGAGATTGTTAACTTCTGCACCGTTGCTTGCACTTCCTGATTTCACTAAGCAATTTGAGATTGAATGTGATGCTAGTGGTATTGGAATTGGTGGTGTGTTGATTACAAGAGGGTCGCCCAATTGCATATTTTTCTGAGAAACTTTCTGGTGCTAAGTTGAACTATCCTATATATGATAAAGAAGTGTATGCTTTAATTAGAGTTCTTGAGGTTTGGCAACATTACTTGTGGCAAAAGATTTATCATACATTCGATCATGAAGCTTTAAAATACACGAAAGCCCAATCTACTTTGCATAAGCGTGATCCAGCTAAGTGGGTTGAGTTCATTGAGTCTTTTTCCATATATTATTAAGCATAAGAAGGGAAAAGATAATATTGTTCTTTGATGCTCTATCTAGGAAGAATATGTGTTAACTCAACTAGATTAAAATTTCTGGTTTAGAGATACTATGTGATTTGTATACTACTGATCATGATTTTGAACCATATAAACATGCTCTTGGTAAAGCATGGAAAAATATCACATACACATTACAAGTGGTTCTTGTTTAAAACTATAATATGTGTTTCAAGATAATCTGATATTTTGCTCTTATTACGGGGAATCACATCTTGGAGAGTTTGATAGATTACTTTGAGAAGGAAAAATGAAAAATAGCTACTCTATGCTAGTGACCACTTTTATTGGCCAAAGATGAGACGGGACGTTGGATAGATATGTGTAGAGATGCATTACTTACAACAAGTCCAAGTCCAAGCTAAAGCCTCACATGGTTGTCTCCTTCTAGGCACCTACTACACCATGGGAGGATATTAGTATGGATTTTGTGTTGGGTTTGCCGCGTACTAAGAGAGGCCATGATTCTATATTTGTGGTAGTGGATAGATTTTCTAAGATGTCCACTTTATTACCTTACAAAAAAAAGACGTGAATCATGTGTCTGTTATCTTTCTATTTTCTAAGTTATATCTACATGGTCTAAAGACTATTGTTTCTGATCGTGGCGTAGTTTATGAGCTACTTACGGAAGACACTTTTGGGGAAAGCTAGGGACAAAGCTACTTTGTTCAGCTACTTGTCATCCCCAATGATGGTCAAGCGAAGTGGTGAATAGAACATTGTCACAATTGTTGAGATCATGATCTCAGAAGAAGAACCAGAAGGAGTGGGAAGAGTGTTGCCGCATGTGAATTTGCTTTGTGAGGTCACATTCTGAGGAGCTATGTCCCTTTGGGTGTGTGGTTTCAGACATTACTCCACATGTTGCTGCCTTTACCCATACATGTGATTAATATGGAGGCATCAAAGAGGGCAGATTTTGTGAAGAAGATTCATGTGAAGACTAAAGAGTTGATTGAAAAGAAAGCAAAGCTGCAAGAATGAATAAGAAGCGCAAAGTATTTGTTCAAGCCACGATGAAGTTTGGTCTGGGTACATTCGCAAGGATAGGTTTCGGTAAGGAAAGTCTAAGTTGAAGCCTGGCGAGATGTGGTCCTTACAAAGTGTGTAGATCAATGATAGTATATATTGATAGATCTTCCAGGAAGGATGAGTTTGGTGTCGATAATTCTTTCAATGTTGCTGATTTGACACCATATGGCTGGAGAAGACTTAACAGACGTGGGAGTTAAGCGCCTTTAGAGGAGGTCAGTGAGACATTTGTCTCTCTGCACCATTGTTACCAGCCAAAGATGAACCTGTTTTAACTGACTCAGTCAATGAAGTGGAGTTGGATGTGACACAATGTAAGTGTAAACTCAACAGTGAGCATTCCTAAACGATACCTTGATTGATGAAGACTTTATACTACCTAAGTCCCTTTACTTATATGTATCAGCAGGTATGAAGAGGAGACAAGCATCGCACGAGGAGGAGAGAGCAGCTGGACGTGAAGATTGGAGCTGGACATGGAGCCGGACATGAAGATATCTCATGTACGCGAGGGAGGGGCGGGAGGAATGCGCGAGAGGAGAAGAAGTCAGGGCAGGTCCACACAGGCTGATCGGACCCGGCCTGGCCAGGTGACTTGGTCCACAACCCGATCAGCCAGCCTTAGCAGCATGTAGCGGAGGGTGCTCATCAGGCGGCAGAAGCTTCGCCAGTTTCGGTTGCCACATCCAGTTGACGAACCACCGGCCAGGACAAGCGTTCTGCGTCAGAAGAAAGCCAGAATCCAGGAGGTAGACGTTGA
This sequence comes from Lolium multiflorum, assembly GCA_030979885.1. Classification (NCBI taxonomy): domain Eukaryota; kingdom Viridiplantae; phylum Streptophyta; class Magnoliopsida; order Poales; family Poaceae; genus Lolium; species Lolium multiflorum. Next base: position 57,994,215 of record CM061749.1, on the reverse strand, counting down.
AATCTTGTCGATGAGTCTTCTGATGGTTTTACTTGTATCTTTAGGCCGAACTCATCGGACACTATCAGTACATGGGCAGCCCTATTGCCTGAGCCGAACACAGATAAACCTAGTTCTTGGTGTTTGCTGCAACAATGAGCCTACCATATTACTTGAACCATTCAGTATGATCTGTTCAAATCTTGTGTAGTGATCTCTTACTTCCATGAAGTCAGGCAGTTGCAACCGCTTAAGTGTTGGCAGCTAAATCTTGCGATAACCATGGAGGTTAAAATATCTTTGAAGATTGAAACATTGCATCTGGCAGCGAGGACCATCGAGAGATCTAAATTCATCTTTGATTATCATCCACTACAACAGTAGTGTTCTCACTACCATCACCACATGATCCTCATCACCCACGTTACCGCTATAAGGAAAATCAGGCCTTGTCTCATTAGTAGGTTTAATTAACAAGTTGAGTTACATACCTATATATAGTTTGAAGTTATTTTTGTACATTCAACGAAATTTATACAATTCAGAGGACATGAGGCTTCCACAACCTTGATTGCAATTAAAATCTTGTTGCTTCTACGGTTTATTGAGGTTTGAGTTAGCTAGGGTTTAGGGTTGAGTTGGGTTAGGTTTCAAGGTCCAGGTTTAGGTTTTATTGTTTGAATTGTTTGGTTTAGGATTAAGATTTAAGTTTCTAAGTTGTTTAAGTTGGGATCCCATAATTGATCTTTTTACCTTATTAGAAGTGCCTTCATAGTCGCATACTATATGTGTGTTTTTACATTACCTCGTGATATATAGAATGATTAGAAGATTGAAATCACCGAAATGTTTAAATATACATTAAAATATACACACGAAGAGTGCGTACACTAATTATATATATATTGAGCAGCAATAAATGTGTTTCATCAGAAGAACACATTAGGTAAAGTTAGTGTTTATCGCCGATAGTTATAGATCATTAATGATCTGGGGAGATGTTATACAACACTGTAATTGATATAGGCTAATGTATTAGTGATGTTAATCTACCATTATTTGCTAACTGTTGCTATATATAAGTATGTTTTAGTAGATCAGGTTATAGCTAGCTAGTATAGTTTAGGGTTGTAATGTTTTAAGTATTAGGGTTTGATTAGCTGGGGTTAGATTATATGTCATATGGTTGATTCTAATGCATTGCATTAGTTACTACTGGGGGGACAGGCACTAGCTGCTTGTTACAATTATGATGGTTGGCCTATGGGGTTTAATTAGGGTTTAGGTTGCAACTGGTTTGAGTTTGGGTTTAGTGTTGGGTGTTTAGCTGATTCAGATAGTTTTGGGTTACCAGGTGTTTGGGGTCTGGGTTTAGTGTTTGGTGTTTAGGGTCTAGGGTTTGGTCTAGTGTGTTTAGGGTGTTTAAGTTAGGGTTTAGGGTTTAATTAGTGTTTAGGTGTTAGGGTTTAGGGTTTAGTATTTACGGTGTTTAGGTCTAGGTTTGGTTTAGTGTTTAGGGTGTTTAGGGTCTAGGGTTTAGTGTTTAGGGTGTTTTGGTTTAGGGATGTAGTTTAGGGTTGTTTAAGGTTTAGGGATCATCTATCGAGTTAGCACACACATTATTAGAGGCACCCAGCGCCCGCCTAAAGTGCATGCGTATATGTGTGTTTTTGCCATGTGATATATAGACGATCGAGAGAGAGATTGAATTCCCTAGAATATGTTCAAATATATTTTAAAATATATGCCTGAATGCATGGTAGGCCATGCACACTAATTATATATATATATATATAATATATTATGAGGCAACTTTTTGATCAAATGTGTTTTCATACAGAGAACTTGTCAAAATTCAAGTTAATTAATTTATCATCGATAATTATATATATAATTAATTAATGAATCACGGGGAGATCGATAATTAATTTAGGGTTTTAGGGTTGTTTAAGGTTTAGGGATCATCGATCGAGTGCACACACACATTACCTGTAGGCACCAGCCTTTACGCATAAAATTAATAAAGTATGTATATTGTGTTTTTTGGCCTGTGATATATATAGATGATCAAGAGAGAGATTGAAATCCCCAAGAATATATATGTTCAAATATACATTAAAATATATGCACAAATGCATTGTAGGCCATGCATACACACTAATTATATATATATTATGAGGCAACTTAATCAAATGTGTTTTCATTAGAAGAACTTGTCAAAATTCAAGTTAATTAATTTATCACGATAATTATATAATTAATTAATAAATCTCAAGGATATGTTATACAACATGATCGATATAGGCCATGTATATTTTAATTGGTGTTAATCTACGGTTTGCTATTAGTTGCTATATATAGAGCATGTTTTTATTAGATCGGGTTATATCTAGTATAGTTTAGGGTTATGTGTTTTAATTAAGTAGGGTTGATTAGCTAGGGTTAGTTACATATATATGGTTTAGGATTAATGCATGTCACATTTAATTTAATTAGAGGACCGCGAGGCACCCCCTTTCGATGCACAATTAGATGTCGTTAGCTACTGTAGGTTGTAATTGATTAGGGTTAGCTAGGGTTTAGGGTTAGGGTTAGGGTTAGGGTTTAGGGTCTAGGGTTTAGTGTTTAGTGTTTAGGGTGTTTAGGGTTTAGGGATTAGGGATTTAGGGTTTTAGGGTTGTTTAAGGTTTATTAGAGATCATCGATCGAGTGCGCACACATTATTATTAGAGGCACCGACGCCTTTACGCATAAAGTGCATGCATATATATGTGTGTTTTTGGGCCAGCAACGATATAGATGAGAGAGAGATTGAAATCCCAAGAATATGTTCAAATATACATGCATGGTAGGCCATGCATGCATGCACACTATTTAATTATATATATATTATGAGGCAACTTAATCAAATGTGTTTTCATTAGAGAACTTGTCAAAATTCAAGTTAATTAATTTATCACGTAATTATATAATTAATTAATTAATCTTAGGGATATGTTATACAACATGATCGATATAGGCCATGTATATTTTAATTGGTGTTAATCTACGGTTTGCTAGCTAGTGCTATATATAGAGGGGATGTTTTTATTAGATCGGGTTATAGCTTGCTAGTATAGTTTAGGTTATTATGTTTTTAAATTGTTGGGTTGATTAGCTAGGGTTAGTTACATATATATGGTTTAGGGTTAATACATAGCACATTTAATTTAATTAGAGGACCGAGGCACCCACAACCTGCTCGATGCACAATTAAGTGTAGTTGGCCTATACATAGGGTTTAATTAGGGTTTAGGGTTAGCTAGGGTTTAGGGTTAGGGTTAGGGTTAGGGTTTAGGGTTAGGGTTTAGGGTCTAGGGTTTAGGGTTTAGTGTTTAGGGTGTTTAGGTTTAGGGATTAGGGATTAGGGATTAGAGATTTAAGGTTTAGGGATCATCGATCGAGTCATAGTAATGAGACACACACGCCTTCATAAAGTCCATGATTATACTTTTTAGCCTCAACAAATATATGATGATAGAGAGAGAGATTAAATCCCCAAAGAATATGTTCAAATATACATTAAAATATATACGAATGCATGGTAGGCCATGCATGCACTAATTATATATATATTATGAGGCAACTTAATCAAATGTGTTTTCATTCGAGAACTTGTCAAAATTAAAGTTAATTAATTTATCACGATAATTATATAATTAATTAATGAATCTCGGGGATATGTTATACAACATGATCGATATAGGCCATGTATATATTAATTGGTGTTAATCTACGGTTTGCTAGCTAGGTGCTATATATAGAGCATGTTTTTATTAGATCGGGTTATAGCTAGTATGCTTTAGGGTTATGTGTTTTCATTAAGTAGGGTTGATTAGCTATGGTTAGTTACATATATATGGTTTAGGGTTAATGCATGGCACATTTAATTTAATTAGAGGACCGCGAGGCACCGGCCCCCTGGCCTGCTCGATGCACAATTAAGTGTCGTTGGGTTTAATTAGGGTTTAGGGTTAGGGTTTAGGGTATAGGGTTTAGTGTTTAGGGTTTTTAGGGTTTAGGGATTAGGATTAGGGTTTAGGGGTTGTATAAGGTTTAGGGATCATCAAATCTAAATTGCTTCTGCATTATTAGAAGCTTTGTAGCACTTCATAAAATTATCTGTGCATCGTTTCAGGAGTTATTTATTTTCTAATTAAGTAGTTTATTGACTAGGGTTAGTTACACTTATATATGGTTTTAGGGTTAATGCATGGCACATTACATATAGTTTAAATCTCAGGAATATATATGATAGGCCATATGTGCAAAGGAATTTTTTCACATTGAACTTGTCAAAATTCAAGTTTATAGGTGCCAATGGAAACTAGTCCAAAAAATTACATGGAGGACCAAAAGTACTAGACAATAACTAATAGAACACTGCAACTTTACAAAAGGACCCCAAAACATAGAGAAAATCAATCGAGTCCTTCTGACATGGAATCTCTGCTCCACCTTCCTTTCGGCAACTCAGGTAAGCAGGACGCACCACTTGGGACCGGTGTCGTAGGTAGTCGCCGGAGACAGAGGAAGAAGAAGGGCCAAACAACGGCATATTGGCTACAGAAAGAGACCATGAAAACCAGAATCATTATGGACAGTGGATGCTTTGCCGTGTGTGACTTGTGAACATTCAGTAAAACTGTGCCGCAATCCACATATTGACCATTATAGCAGTTTGGTACCGTCCTCAAGGGTGGCTCTGGTGACAATTACGAGAGATTCCTTCCGTTCTAAAATAAGAGTCGCAACTTTGTTTAAATACAATGTATCTATACTTTAAAAAGTGTCTAAATACATCCATGTCCAAATAAAGTTACGATTTTTAGGAGTTCAATTCTTATGTATAGGAATATAGGTTATGCTATTCAGTTCTAGTTACATCTATAATTAGATAAAGTTAGATCAATTAATTTAGTTCGGAAGGTGTAAATATACAGAGAGAGGTCGGCCTCGTCTCGGGCGGCAAGGCATGGGAAGAGGAGGCAGAGTGGGAGGACTGAGAGAAGAGGAAAGAAGTGAGGGCTCTGAAGAACATTATTTTGTAGATTACCTTTCACGTGGCAAGCTGAAAAATTTGACAACGCTTCAAATCATCACTTACATTCATTCGAAAATCCATTGACTTAGTTTACCCTTTTAACCACAGTCGGGAAGCTAGCCTGACCCATAGGCCATGGAGGGGCTCGTTAAAGTCAACAGCCAAAATATCTTGCCTAGATCCCGAACCCTCTCGGCCCACACCACCCACCAACCATTAGCCCCATTAAGCTCAAGTACTATCATGCAGCTCTGACTCTCTGATTACTAGATGCGCTTGCATTGTGCTGCTCCTCCCACCAGTGTAGCCCTTGGTCCGATGTTGGCTGTCCACCACTGTGATCCGCTCCCCCGCCGCCCTGCGTCACGTGGATGCCTTCTAGCCGACCTGTGGTGGATGCTTCACGACCTGCAACCACATGGATCTGCTTCCACCGCCAAACCTGTCTGCAGCTACCTCCAGCGGCCGGCACCTCACTTCAGATCCTTGCAGCCAACAGATCTTCTTCCTACTTTCGCTTCTCTTTGAAACGGGGGTCGATTCATCGTCTCGCGCGTTCGCACTTGTTTGGAATGTAAGTTGCCGCCGTCTTTACCCAACGACTTAGTTAGTACGATGGCCCACGTTAGATCGCGGTGTTTCCCTAAACATGTTTTGTTGTTAGATATTTGAATCTCATATGGGTCACTTTCTGATATTGATGCCTTATATGGGGTTGTTTAAATATTCATACAGTACAAAAGCATTATCAGGTCGCTACCATCCTGTTCAGACACCTGTGTGCATCCCCATATTTATAGCCTTATACCCCTTCATTTGCTGCCAGTTGTTTTATCCTCGACTACCCTGATCTTCACTTCCTTTGCTAAATCCCAAGCCAATCTCCTGTTCTTGAAGAACTAGCTTCTTTAACAACTAGTTGTTTCTCAGTCTCTATATGTACTATACACTTTTATAATCATGCTATGTGCATTTCCAATCTGCTTGCTCTTATACCGCGTCTTTAGCTTATATAGTTATTGCGGCGTGCATGTCTGGCTTTGTATTGTCGTAGGCTGACTTGTCAATGTTATTTTTCCTGGGGATTGATCATAGAACACTTGTTGAGACATCAACTTTATTAACAATGGGACTAGAGGTTAGATCAATTCTTAGTTTGACCATTTGAGTTGTTAAATTATTATCTGCTTCTCTGCTCTTTGTTCCTTATGCAAAGATTAACACTTGGAACCCTGCCATAGCAATGCCATTCATGCTTTACTATGTTGCTCATATTTGATATGCTTGTCTTGAAGAAACTGCGAGTGAATTGAACCTGACATTTGGTCATTCTTAATGCCGAGTTTACTTTATGTGGAAAACCTTGGCATTACCCTACTCTAAATCTGAATATGAAATTAGTATCTCATGCAAAGCAACATCTAGTTGGTTTAATCTGATATCTGGTAAATTTTGGCTTATTCATTTGGCAGCTCAAGTTTTTTGTTATTTGAAACAAGCTGAATGGTATTAAATGTGATATCTAAACACGAGATTAAGGACAATGGAGCGGAGGATTAACATTCTTGTGTGACCTAAGCCAGCAGGCCCATGTTACGACCAATGCAAAGAGAGGACTGCAATGACGGTGTGCTTAATACATGCATCTTATCTTATCTTGTGCTTATTTATCATGGTGTTATTTGATCACTACATTGCGTAATACATGTTTGAATAGTTAATTGTTGTAACTATGTTTGCAATGTGTCTGATGATTTACAACAAACCGAGTCATCATTGAAGGTAGTCGCCAAAAAGGATGTGTAGCGACCATGTGCACAACATTATGATACCATAGTTTGTGCTTAGTACAAGTTCCATACATTGTCTTATTTACCAACTTGTTTTCTTATCTTGTCTCTAGTGCATATCAATGTTTATAGTTCATCGTTTAACTCACACATTTGCGGTCGAAGCCAAGCGACGTGTGAGACGAGAGAAGCCAGGAGCAACTTGAGAGCAGTGGCCACAGTCCCTCGACGGCTTGACATAAGACTCGCTACGCACGTCCGATGTTTGGTGCAGTGCCCTTTGTTCTATCTGAGTAGGGAAGGTGATGGAGATGCCTGGCTTAGTTTCCCGCATGGCATACACGTAAACATTAAATACGAGCCTCGATTGGCTCTCGAGGTTGTCCGTAAGATAGGCTCACGATGAGTCACATCGTCCCATACAAGGTGTACGAATATATGGTGATCCCTCGCCCGTCAAGATAAATCTGGCAGTCTCGACGATTTAGGGTTTCACACTGTGAACATCTCACTGGTGATTGGGGCTGCCGGCACGCACGGCGTTGATCGTAAGCCGATCTGAGCTGAGACTAAAATAATACAAGGTTGATCAGGTATCATCTAACATTTAGCAAACTACCTTACTTTTGTGGATCCTCAACCATGCAGCAGGCTAACTATCTGGATGTTGACAATCTTAAAAGACAAGGAGCAACCAATATGGCAGGAGGTATAAATAAAATGGCAGTCAGCGGGGTCACCTTCTACACCTAAGATAGGTGTAAGAGGCGACTAAATGTGTCCAAGGGTTGCCTCTGACAGGCGCTATGCCGTCGAAGAACAGCCTGCTTCTAACATCTAGATAACTACGTTGCTCTCGCCATAAGAAAGGCTTCGGTACGAGCAGCGCTGGATAACGAATAAACTTGTGTTGCCTAGATCGTAAGATGCGATCTGGGCGACATAATCTTTACCGGGCGAAAACCCTTGAGACAAAGGGAGTTGACGTGCGCCTAGATTGGTTTGTGGTGAACGTGATTGTTGTTTATTTCATAGCCTAGATACATATTCTGAGTCAGTAGACTTTCCTAGCAGTCAGAATAATCCCAGTTTGCAGACTCAAACTCTTCTTAGGCCGTATCTCTATATTCCTGGAGCAGACATTATTCAACTTTTGCACTCATGAGACGGTCTATGTTTCTTCATATTATATTCTTCAAGCCCATCTTGATCGCGGCCCACCTGTGACTGCTTGGTCAAATTACGGTGATAACACATGCCCCTGAGTTTTGGAATTGATAATTCCAAAATCCCTCTTTCTTATTCGTCGGGTCATGTCGTGGCGGAGACCGTCGCAGTGTCCTTCATCATGCATTCCTTGCCTTCTCAACTTCTCAGCATTTGCTCTTTTTTTTTGTTAAGCATCACTTCTCGAGCTTGCCGTGGCATTAGTTTCCCTCCATCACCTTTATTGCCCGCTCAAGCAGGTTCAAGCCATTCCTACTGCATGGCCTCCGAAGCCTCTGCTTCCATATAGCCTTCTTCCTCCTCTTGCTTCGCCGGATCTTTCGCCCAGTCCTCCTCTTCCACGACCTTTGGGCGAGCCGGAGGAAGTGCAGCCAACACCAGTACCCTCCAGTGAGGAGGAATCTCATCCTGATTTCTCATCCAGTGAGGCCGACAGTCCTTGACCGTGGGCGTCGACCTCCTTCTAGCCGAAGCGGAGGAGAGGAAGGCGATAGCGATCGCTTCTCTGCTGACGACCTTTCTGAGGGAGGAGGAAGGAAAGGAGAGGCAGCCTCGTGAGCCTTCCATTGTCTACCACAATTGTGAACCTCAGCGACTTGACAGCTGACAGCAGCCAACGTGTGAGAGATGAGACAATGAAAAACGTGTGTGTGACAGCCAACAACCAATGCAGCAAAATGCCAGCAGCGGCATGATGTGAGAAGCGGCCGGCGGCCCATAGATGGGACCATTAGCATAGGATCGGTAGTGAAGCGGGGCAGTCAATCATGCCACTGATCTCTTAGTCTTTATGCTTAATCTTGCTTATCAATGAAGAATTTCCCCAATTTGATTTTGCCATTCCCACTTGAAGGCTGATTCACCATTCCTACTCATGATTTTGTAGTTCTCTATATCTGCATTCCACTCTAGTGCTAGAGTTCCTTGATAATTCCTCCTTCAATTCTTCATGACTGACTTTGAAATCTGGTGGTTAATGTAGTCTTTAAATTCCTCCCACCAGGTCCAGTGATCCTCTTCTACAAGAATTCACCATTTTTGAAGAGAAGGGTTTAGACACAGATGTGGTGCATCTTGATAAACTTTGAACGAGCATCATGATGTGCCTAGACGGCTGGAAGTTCATGATGAAGGTCAGACTCATGGTTTCCGATGATCTGGTGCCATACTGGCATGTTTCTTATTAGATACACTTCCCTTGCAGCGACATGTAGATGAAACAGCAAGCTTAATGGAAAAGGGTACTGCCTTGTGCCCAAGCGATCTTCTGGCGATCTGCGACAGCAAGGGTTGAAGTCCTGAAGAAGATCAAACACCAAAATCGGCTCATTGTTCAGGCTACCAGCGAGGAAGCAGGAGAAGGCCTCACGTGGTGAAGAAGCCTGACCTGGTGAAATCACGCGTCTTGAACACGCGGTTTGTGGTAGATCTTGTGTAATCGTACTAGAGTCGATGGCTGTGCATCGGCTTTGTTTTGCCAGCTCTAAAGTGATGTCTTGCATGAGCAGCCTCTGTCGTGATGTACTGATTTTTTTTTGTGGCGGATTTTCTATGTTTATCTCACGCATGTTCATCGATTAGAGTGCCCACAAGGCAGTCCTTTAGGTGCTTTGTGGTCTGCAGCTCTAATAATTAATCAGACAACATGTTGCATCGGCTCCGGTAGGACCAATCTGACTTTCTTTCATCTGCCGACGTGGCCGCTGCCCGGTAGATCGATGTTGAACACAAAGAAAATGTGGTGAGGATAATTTTGACGATTGGCAGATGCGGCCTCCATGTGTAGATAAACTCAATGGTTTTGTAATGTTCCTTCGCAGATCAGCAGGGCGATCCCAAAGGTCCCAGCCTGCTCTGCATTACTCGCCCGGTTTGTTCTTGCTACACGGTCGGGCCGGTGGTCAGACTGGCCCAACCTGCCCGCCTCCAGATCTCACGTCAATCTGTTCATGATGGTCCATTGATCCCGAGAGTGACTCAGCTGCTGTTTGGCGTTGTGCCAACCGTTGAAATCTAAAGCTGAGTCGTGACCTGGGCAGCCTCTACCTCATCTGTCCTTGTATTATGCATTGGTGCATCGTGGAGAAGATATAGCAGGTTGATGGTCCAATCTTCCTAGCAGGTGACCATAGGTGTCTAGATGGAAAAAATGCGAACTATTTTAACAAGACAGAAAACAATCTACATTGAGAAATTTCTGACTTAACAGGTAGTCTGCAGAACACACGCATGCAGGCAAAGAGCATACCATTGTTCAAGAAAACAGGTAATGCCCAGGCAAATGGACCCAATGTCCACCGGCATCTTGTTGACGGGCCTCCCATCGATATAACCTCGCAAGTACGGGGCCTTCAGGTGTCTGTAGCTTCTTTCTAACCGGCCGTGGGGCGCAGTCAAGTTGTGCCACGGGTGCCTCGTCTAATCCTGGAGCACTGAACTCCGTAGGAAGGATGAACACCATGTTTGCTGGTGCGTGTTTCGTGTCAGCTTTCTTTACTGAAGACGCCATCATTTGTGGTGACCTGCATCGAGGAGTTATTTGGATCTGCTGTTAGATGGGCGCACTTCCTCATGTGTGAGTCTGTGCACAAGCCCTCCAAGCCGCGCGATCGCCAGACTCCGGCTTTGGGGAGCAGCTGGGTCATCGGGGCACCACCTTGGCCGGTGGTACATACTTCTTCTTCTTCTTCATCGTCTTCCAAATCCTCGGGATCTTGCAGGGCGTCGAACTTCTTGAAAGTGGGAGAGGCCCTGAACGTTTCGAACACGGACACGTTAGCTGCATCCTTCCTCTTTTGTTTACATTCGGGCGATTTGCCGATTGCTGAGCAATCGACTCATTTCCCTTCAGATCAGTGAGTGCCTTGAAGAGGACGGTCCACGTTACCTCTCACTAGTAGTCTTGCCACAATTTTTCCTTGGCTTTGAGCGCTTTCCGTATTCCTCCTCATGCGCGATCATGCCGACGATGTCTCTGGCGTCTGTGGACGGTCTCTATCATCATGTGCAGGATTATAGACAGCTGCTGTCAATCCACGTGTATTGAGGTGATGGAGAAAGTCATTTGATATCTTCCGTTCCGCCTTCTCCCTGCGACGATATAGCGTTGCCATCGTGCCGGAACCGATCGCATTGGGTAGCCCTCCTCACCATGTCCTTGCCCTCGAAACCGAAGCTGCCTCGTCTCCATCCTTGCCCGGTGGTGTCCCGGGTCCTACCATGTGATGTTAGACAAAATCTGTTTGTGCTCCTCCAGGTAAGTGCTCTGCCATGTCCATGTGGGGGAAGAGGTCAGGTGTCAAACCATTCTTCTAGCGTCCCAGTTTGAAAATCGAACATCCTTGTTCTATCGCCACTTGGATCTCCTGACGCCACACCCTGCAGTCGTTGGTGGCATGGGGCAGGGGTGTGCATTGCAGTATGGCTTTCAGTTCAGCTCTTGCACCTGTATTGTGGGGATTTTGAGGCCTTGGGTAACTAAGCGCCTCTTAGGTAGAGGTGAAGATTTCTGGTTTAGTTCAGTCAGTCAAACCCTGCAGTGGACATGGTGGCTTAACCCAGCTGGGGGACACGGGGTTTGCCCCCAGGTCCATTCAGCCACGGGTACTTCTTGATCTCCTTGAGAGCCTTCGTCTTCATCTTGCCTCAACCGGGACTACACATACGCTTGAATTTGTCACGGTACAAGTCCGTGTGTTATTCATATAACGACAGGTTCAGACCATGTGCGCCGGTGAGTGATACACTTGGAAGGCCATGTCCTCGAATTGGTGATGCAAGGCCCACACGTAACTCATTGCTTCCTTGCAGGTCCTGCAGGCAGATCTTGCTGGTTTCCTAAGATTCCTGACGGCTGAATACGCCCACGGTTTCTCACGCCCGACGATATTTGTGCTAGATCGGCGGCAAGGCGGACTCGGAAGCCTACGAGTGATCTTGCATGTGGGCCCATTTCTTCCAGCGCTTCCAGAGTGGGATCGATGGTGGCAACGAGTGTACCACCCAGCCGATCTGAGGGTATGCGAAGAACCTCACCGTAGCTCATCTGAAGCTGAGATCGTGCCAGTGGCACCCAAATATCGGCTCACATGCTCGATGGAGGTGGAACCATCTGATCCATTGAACTTGGAGAAATCGGGGAGCCGATATTTGGGTGGCGCGGGATCAGCAGTACTTTCGTTAGAGTCACGGCTTGGAATGTGGTGTCTCCACCGGCACCATGCAGGTGGTCTCTCGATCATCGTCTTTGGTTTGATCAGTCTGTGCGGAGTCGAACTGCGAAGATTTGCAGGGTGGCATGCATGGCAGTAGCCCGCTGCTTTTCAGCTCGGAGCCAGGCGCGAGGCTGAGCTCGGAGTTTGTTGGGAGTGGCATGACTTAGCTGGCACGTCGCTTCTCAAGATGCATTGTGGAAGTTCCTCACCTTTCCAGTCCCTTTGTTGCGGCCTGGTTTGTGGCCCTTGATCGGCCGTATGTGCACGATGTATCGTGAGGATCTCCTTGGCGCCTCGTACAGAGCGGTAGTCACTAGGGTCACCACCGATCTTGTAGCGCGAATGCCGGTGATTTGGCACTTCAGTGCGCCAGCGTGAATGGCGGCGGTGGACGGGCCGGGTGGCATCTCACCGGTATGTCCCGAGCTGGTCTAAGATGCCGGTGCCTCATGATCTCTGGATGAAGCGCAACACGCTCCAAAGTGTTCACCGGGTTCTCGAGTGGCGGTGCAGCCAGTGAGCCACCATGTAGTTAATCTCGACGCAGGGACCGGTGCGTTCTTCGACGGGGCGGACAGGTCTATTCCATCGAGCCCTTCGGGCGAGAACCCTTTCCACGACGCCATGTGAGCGGGTTGAGAAAGAGGCCAGGTAGGGTCGAAACCGAGGATCGCTTTGACCTCGTCATACTTCTTCTTGAGCTCCTCGGTCGGATCCTCGTACGTGACCAGGTGCCGTGCCATCTCAGGATGTAGATGGCGATCAGTTGATATAGAGATGGTCGGGCGTGCGAGAATGTGTTGCGGTCGAAAACCACGGCAGCAATGACAGGGTAACAGAGGCGGGGGCAACTTAGGGCTGCGATGTCTAGTCCCTCGGCGATGCGCAAGACTCCGTGTGCCCGTCAAATGTAAAGGCAGTGCCTTGTTCTCACAGTCGGAAGGTGATGAGATACCTCGCAGTTTCTGCATGGCATCCGTAAACATTAAATACGAGCCTCGATCGGCTCTCGAGGTTGTCCGTGAATCGGCTCACCCGATCCACCCATGATTCGCACGGGTGTACGAAATATGTGGTGGTCCTGCTTGATCAAGATAAAGCTAAAACGATCTCTGACGATTTAGGGTTTTCACCGCATAATCGACATCCTACTCGTGATTGGGCCTCGCGACCGCGTGCGGTGATCGTAAGCCGATCCTAGACGGGCCTAAAAACCAACAGGTTGATCCCGGAACATCTGTCTAGGGCTAGCAAACTACATCCTACTGTGTTGGATCCTCAACCCTTTGTAAGGCCTAACTATGCAGATATTAAACTAATCCTTGAAGAACAAGGAGCAACCATAACGGATCGGATCTACTAAATAATGATCAAGCGAGGTGCCGCCCCTACACCTAAGATAGGTGTAAGGCGGCTAGATGTCTAAGGGTTGCACTACGACATATGATACGAAGAACAATGCTAACCCTAACACATCTAAGATAACTACGTTGCTCGCCATCAAAAAGGCTTGACGAGCAACGCATGGACAACGAATAAACTTGTGCTGCCTAGATCGCAAGACGACATGATGCTTACCCGGAAGAAACCCTTGAGACAAGGGAGTTGGCGATGCGCCTAGATTGGTTTGTGGTGAACGTGATTGTTGTTTATTTCATAAACCCTAGATACATATTTATAGTCGTAGACTTTCTAACGTGGGAATAATCCCCACCGTGCACGAGACAAACTCTAACTAACCGACACGTATCCTACTATATTACAGAACACGGGCAAACTAGCCCAAACTTTGCATATAGCCGATTCACGTATTTCTTCCATGTATATTCTTCAAGCCCATCTTGATCGCGGCCCACCTCTGACTCGGTCAAATTCTGGTGATAACAAACTCTTTTTGCATTATTATCAGAATGCAGTTGTGATGAAGCAATCTTCATTAGAAGTGAGGCCCACAAAAAGATCTGATATTTCTTCTGATGCATCTTCTCATAGCCGTCAACCTAGACCATTTCTTTCATCAAACAGTAAATATCTCAAGTTTGTACTTTATAAAAGACATGGTATTGCTTCTTTAAGATCTGTAGCTGATATGTTGACAAAGAGTACACAAGATTCAATCAAGGCGATTGCCAAATGTCAACGTGTTATTGATGATGCTAATAGAAGTCCTCAATGATTCTATGTAATTTTTTTATTTGGGCACATTAATTGCCTTGTAATTTTCCTACTTGTTTTATTTGTATATGTAATTGTGTGTATCATTGATATCAGATTTTAGGCTCATGAAATTTAATGCAAGTTGACTAGTCAAACAAGTAGGGCCCTACAACAGATTGGGGCGGCCCACTTACAGTAGTGTGGGACCCACTTTCATTTTAGGTCGGCCCACTTCAGTAGGCCGGCCCGGTTACACGATAGTGGGATCCACATGCTTATTGGGCCGGCCCACTATCTTGTTGGGCCGGCCATTTGCTATATGGTGGTCCCACATGGTAAATGGGCCGGCCCATTAACGGGAAGGTGGGACCACTGTGTTTGGCCGACCCGCTGTCTTGTTGGGCCGCCCACTTGCTATATGGTGGACCCCATACTAAATGGCGGCCTTTTAGCTGGAAAGTGGGACCCACGTGTTTTGGCGGCCCGCTATCTTGTTGGGTAGGCCCACCTGCTATATGGTGGACCCCACATACTAAATGGGCCGCCTTTTAGCGGAAAGTGGGACCCACTGTGTTTTGGCCGGTCCGCTATCTTGTTGGGCGGCCCACTTCTATATGGTGGACCCACACACCAATGGGCCGGCCCTTTAAGAAAGTGGGACCCACTGTGTTTTTGGCCGGCCCACTATCTTGTTGGCGGCCCACTTGCTATATGGTGGACCCCACATACTAAATGGGCGACCCTTTAGCGAAAGTGGGACCCCTGTGTTTTTGGCAGGCCACTTGCTATATGGTGGACCCGCACTAAATGGGCGACCGTTTAACGAAAGTGGGACCCACTGCGTTTGGTCGGCCTTGTTTCTTAGGCGGCCCGATTCTTGTCAGGTGGACCCCACATTTAAATGGGTGCCCATTTAAGTTTTGACCGATCAACCTTAGAGGTTAGGCAGCCCACGTAACTAATGGACCGGCCCGGCTATATAGTTGACCGGTCAAACTATGTGGGCCGGCCCGCTTAAGGCGTGGCCTCGTGTGGGCCTACCATCTACCACGGGGTTTAGGTTAACGCCGTTAGCTTGGATTAACGGCGTCGCCACGTTGATTTGCATGTGTCGGCATCAATGGGCTCCAGGAAACACTTGCAGTCAGATTTTAGTAGCGGAAGAGGCGCCAGCGCGACGGACCGAAAAAATCGTCGTAGGACTTTGTGACGCAATTTCCAAGAACCCATATCGTCGGGTTAGGCCCATAGGCGACGAAAAATACCCCTTAGCGGACGATTTTGAGACGTTGTCTATCAGAAATTTTCTTGTAGTGTTTAAGAAGGGCGGCAAGAAAGCTATTGCGCTTCCTGAGAAGCCTAAGACTGGCCCTAAGCCTGATACCATGTGCTATTACTGCAAGAAGAAGGGACACTGAAGCGTAATTGCTCCAAATACTTGGCTGATCTAAAGCGGCCTCATCAAGAAGAAATGTATATTTGATATACATGTTATGTCTATCTTATGGTTCTCGTAGTAGTGCACGGGTATTTGATCTTGGTTCGGTTGCTCACATTTGTAACTCGAAACGGGAACTAAAGACTAGCGAGGGAGAGGTGACGATGCACGTTGGAAATGGATCCAAGGTCGATGTGATCGCCGTCGGCACGCTCCCTCTACATCTACCTTTGGGATTATTTTTAAACCTTAATAATTGTTATTTGGTGCTGCGTTGAGCATGAACATTATATCTGGATCTTGTTTAATGCAAGACGGTTATTCGTTTAAGTCAGAGAATAATGGTTGTTCTATTTATATGAATAATATCTTTTATGGTCATGCGCCTGAGATGAATGGTTTATTCTTGTTAAGTCTCGATAGTAGTGATACACATGTCCATAACATAGATGCTAAGCAAATTAAATTGAATGATAATTCTACTTATACGTGGCACTGTCATCTTGGTCATATTGGAGTGAAGCGCATGAAGAAACTCCATTCCGATGGACTTCTTGAGTCACTTGACTTTGAGTCACTTGATAGATGTGAAGCATGTCTAATGGAAAAAATGACTAAGACTCCATTCTCTGGTACAATGGAGTGAGCTAGGACTTGTTGGAAATTATACATACTGATGTGTGCGGACCAATGGGTGTGGCATCGCGCGGTGGTTATCGTTATGTTCTAACCTTCACGGATAATCTGAGTAGATATGGGTATATTTACTTTATGAAACATAAATCCGAAACTTTCGAGAAGTTTAAGGAATTCCAAAGTGAAGTAGAAAATCAACGTAACAAGAAGATTAAGTTTGCATTACGATCGCGGAGGCAAATATCGAGTTATGAGTTTGGCATGCATTTAAAGAAATGCGGAATACTTTCACGATTGACGGGAACACCACGGCGTAATGGTGTGTCCGAACGTCCGTCGAACACTCTTGGATATGGTTCGATCTATGATGTCTCTTGCGATTTGCCATTATCGTTTTGGGGTTATGCATTAGAGACAGCCGCATTCACTTTAAATAGGGCACCATCTAAATCCGTTGAAACGACACCGTATGAATTATGGTTTGGGAAGAAACCTAAGCTGTTGTTCCTTAAAGTTTGGGGTTGCGAAGCTTATGTAAAGTTACAACCGACAAGCTAGAACCCAAAGCGGAGGAAATGCGTCTTCATAGGATATCCTAAAGAAACAATTGGGTACACTTTCTATCACGGATCCAGAAAATCTTTGTTGAAACGGATCCTTTCTTGAGAAGGAGTTTCTCACTAAAGAAGTGGCTGGAAGGAAAGTAGAACTCGGCGAGGTTATTGAACCTTCTCTCATAGATCAGAGTAGCGGTGTTGGAAGATGTTCCCGTGCAGCCTGCAGATAGGAGAGGAAGCAAATGATTATGATCATGAAACTTTGAGCAGGAAGCTACGAACCTCGGATCGGCGAGGAACGTACCACTCTGATTGGTATGATCCAGTCTAAATGTCATGATTGTGGACAACAATGATGAAGACCTGTGACGTATGAAGAAGCAATGATGAGCCCAAATTCCAACAAATGGCAAGAAGCCATGAAATCCGAAATGGGATCCATGTATGATAACCAAGTATGGAATTTGGTAGACTTACATGGCAAGGCTGTCGAGAATAAATGGATCTTCAAAAGAAAAATAGATGCTGATGGTAATATTACTGTCTATAAAGCTCGACTTGTCGCAAAGGGTTTCCGACAAATTCAAGGAGTTGAATACGATGAGACTTTCTCACCTATAACGAAGCTAAAGTCTGTGAGGATTTTGTTAACAATAGCTGCATTTTTTGATTATGAGATTTGGCAGATGGATGTCAAAACGGCGTTCCTTAATGGTGACATTGAGGAAGAGTTGTATATGGTACAACCCAAAGGTTTTGTCGATCCTAAAAATGCGACAAGGTATGCAAAATTCAGCGTTCCATTTATGGACTGAAGCAAGCATCCCAGAGTTGGAACCGACGCTTTGATAAGGTGATCAAAGACTTCGGGTTTATACAGACTCATGGTGAGGCCTGTATTTACAAGAAAGTGAGTGGGAGCTCTGTAGCGTTCCTGATATTATATGTAGATGACATATTATTGATTGGGAATGATATAGAACTATTAAGCAGTGTTAAAGGTTATTTGAATAAGTGTTTCAATGAAAGACCTTGGTGAAGCAGCGTACATTTTAGGCATCAAGATTTATAGAGATAGATCAAGACGCCTAATAGGGCTTTCAGTACATACTGGACAAGATTCTAAAGAAGTTTAGAATGGATGAAAGCAAGAAAGGGTTCTTGCCTATGTTGCCAGGTAAGGTCTTGAGTAAGACTCAAGGTCCGGCTACGGCGAGAAGAAAGAGAGAGGATGAATAAGATTCCCTATGCCTCGGCAGTGGGCTCTATCATGTATGCCATGCTGTGTACTAGACCGGATATCGCACATCTGTTAGTTTGACAGCGATTATCGAGTGATCCGGGAATGGAACACTGGACAACGGTCAAGAATATCTGAAGTACTTGAAAAGGACTAAGGATATGTTTCTTTGTTATGGCGGTGACCAAGAGCTCGTTGTAACCGATTACACCGATGCAAGTTGGAACAACGATCTTGATGACTCTAAGTCTCAGTCGGGTACGTGTTTATATTGAATGGAGCTGCAGTAAGCTGGATGAGTTCCAAGCATTGCACGGTGGCGAAGTCTTCAACTGAATCAGAATAAATAGCGGCTTCAGAGGCTTCATCGGAACCGGTATGGATGAAGAGGTTCATTGTTGAGCTTGGTGTGGTTCCTAGTGCATTGGACCCATTAATCATTTATTGTGACAACATGGTTGCCATTGCCAATGCATAAGAACCAAGGTCACAGAAGAAGCTAAAGCATATCAAGCTGCGTTTTCATTCGATTCGCGAGTACATCGAAGATGGTGAAGTAAAGATTTGCAAAGTACACACAGATCTGAATGTGGCACATCCGTTGACTAAAGCTCTTCCTAGGGCAAAGCATGACCAACACCAGAATGCCAGGTGTTAGGTACCTTACAATGTAATCTAGATTATTGACTCTAGTGCAAGTGGGAGACTGTTGGAGATATGCCCAAGAGGCAATAATAAAGTGGTAATTATAATATATTTGAGTTTATGATAAATATTTGCATACCATGGTATAATTGTATTAACCGAAACATTAATACATGTGTGTTATGTAAACAACAAGGAGTCCCTAGTAAGCCTCTTGTATAACTAGCTTGTTGATTAATAGATGATTATGGTTTCGTGATCATGAACATTGGATGTTATTAATAACAAGGTTATGTCATTGGTTGAATGATATAATGGACACACACCCATATGAGCATAGCATAAGATCAAGTCATTAAGTTCAACTAGCTATAAGCTTTCAATACATAGTTACCTAGTCCTTCGACCATGAGATCATGTTAATCACTTACACCGGAAGGATGATTTGATTACATCAAACTCCACTGCGTAAATGGGTGGTTATAAAGATGGGATTAAGTATTTGGAAAGTGTGAGTTGAGGCATATGGATCAATAGTGGGATTTGTCCATCCTGATGATAGATATACTCTGGGCCCTCTCGGTGGAATGTTGTCTAATTAGCTTGCAAGCATGTGTTGGGTCACAAGAGATGACATACCACGCGAGTAAAGAGTACTTGTCGATAACGAGGTTGAACTAGGTATGGTGATACCGATGAACCTCGGACAAGTAAAGTATCGCGTGACAAAGGGAATCGTATTGTATGTAAATGGTTCAATCGATCACTAGGTTATCGTTGAATGTGTGGGAGCCATTATGGATCTCAGATCCCGCTATTGGTTATTGGTCGGAGAGGAGTCTCGACCATTATACGAACCGTAGGGTGTGGCTTAAGGTTCGATGTCGCATAAGTAGATTCGGAATATGAGATGGAGACGAAGTTTGTTCGGAGTCTCGGATGGGATCCAGAGATCACGAGAGGTCTGGAAAAGGAGAATAAATTCATATGGGAAGTCTTCGGGGTTCAAGTTTTGGTGTTTTGACCGGAGCTTCTAGAAGGTTCTAGAGGGTCACAAGTGGGCCCACCACCCGGGAGGGGCCACATAGGCGCCACATGGCATGGTGGGTCCTGCCCACTATGACATGTGGGCCCAGGATGGCCCACCCCTAGAGATAAGATCTATCTCTAATTTAAATGGTTTAAATCTAGAGATAAAATCTATCTCCAAATTAAAGTGTTTAAATGAAGAGATAAAGGGGAAGGCTTGAGGGGGAAGAAATCCCCATGCGCCAAGGAAGAGGTGGGGCCGGGGGAAACCCTAGGCGACCCCCCTATATAAATGGGGAGGGGGTGGCCGCCACCACACCCTTCAGCAGCCGCCCCTCTCTTCCTCGTCATACCTTGCTCGGCAGGCGAAGCCCTACGGTTTTCTTCTCCACCACCACCACCGCCGTCTGCTGGGATTCCGTGGAGATCTACCACACCTCCGCCGTGGAGAGACGGGGACGGACGCGCGGCCAACGGAAGTGCTGCCGGATTGCAGCACCGGGACGATCGACTACATCAACAACGAGATCTGATCTCGTAGGCTTTGGAATCTTCGAGGGTTAGTCTCACATATATCTCGTTGCTCCGATCTCATAGATTAGATCTTGGCTTTTCCATAGATTAGATCTTGGATTTATTCGTCTTTGCGGTAGAATTTTTTTGTTTTCCATGCAACGAACCAGTTCTTAGAGAGACCCTTGGGTAGAATCCAAGAAGTTGGAGATTGGTGATGGAGATCCAAACTAGAACTTGGATGAAAGAGGGGGAAGCCTTGAATCATCCATGAAGAGTAGAATCCCTCAAGAGTGCCTTGATACAAATAACATAGTTCTAGGGAGACAAAGCTCAAGTAATAATCCTCAAATCTTGTCTAACCCTAATTGAGGTGGGGAGAGAGGTACATATAGCCCAGATTTGTCCAAGGGGTAAAAGGGGCATTACAAATAAGATGACTTAACCATAGATGACTAAATAGATGACCAAGATGGCTTAGATGAGTTCTGGTCAGGGTCCACCCGGTCAGACCGGCCATGGGGCCCGGTATGACCGGCTCGGGCTCCTAGAGTCGCTGCGGGTCTTGTGAGCCTGGCCTGGTATGACCGTACCGGCTGGCCTGGCCGGTCATACCGGCTCGACCTCCTGCTTCACCGAAAGGAGGCTTGACGCTGTGTTGGAGGCAGTGGCCGATCTGACCGGCCCTGGGGGCCGGTATGACCGGCTCGACTTCCTCCTCCTCTCTTCGTAGCTCTCCTTCTCTTATTCCTTGGCCTTCTCCTCTTCTTCCTTGTACCATGTGGCTTCCCTCTCCTTGGCTCCTTGACGCTCCCTTCGGATCCTTGACGAGATTGGTACCTAGTGATACATAAACATCGGTATGAGGTAGCAATCCGTCCAAGGTTGTGTCGTGTTCTCGTGTAGAGAGGAGAGAGTTCACCTTGTCATGTATAGTTTTGACTCGGGCTCGAGTCCTTGTTCCACTTAGGGGATAAGCTGGCCATGATGTAGTGTCGTCCTTGAGCGGGGCTGCATCATAAATGTTGTGACCTAATCATTAGATCATGAGACCATACCTAATCACTATCACCGGCGGCTGCTTAGACATCATCAACCGCCACACCATAACAGGGTGGTCATAAAGGTGCTTTTGAGGTATTCCAAAGAGATGGGTTGAGGTGTATGTGTCAATAACATGATTTGTTCATCCGTGTGACGGAAGATACTGAGGGCCCATTCGGTGAGAGTACATCCAAGTTGCAACACAATGCTAGGTCATGAGGATGGAATCACACGGGAACACGTTGAATAACCTTGTCGGTAACGAGATCGAATTAGGTATATGATGATACCAATGATCACATCTCGGACAAGTCTAGTATCGAAGTAACAAAGGGAATAGGAATCGATGTTTGCGGTTCAAACGATGATCACATCTTCGTAGAATACACATGGGTCATTATTGTTCTCTAAGACACCCCGGTGATCATTGATCGGAGAGGCGTCTCGATCATGTCTGTGTCGTTCTCGAACCGTAGGGAAACATACTTAAGGATTCAACGAAACTTAAGATTGTTTTGGATTCATTGAAAACACCGGAGGATAGAGAAGAGAGAACCTGAAAGGGTTCCGAGAGAATTCCAAGATGTTCAGAGTGGTTCGAGAGGTGCCTCGGATCACCAGGAATTAAATAATGTGTATTATGTATTAATTAAGTACAACAACAACAAAGCCTTTATTCCTAGACAAGTTGGTGTAGGCTAGAGGCGAAGCCCATAAGATCTTGTAACCAACTCATGGTTCTGGCACATGGATAGCAAGCTTCCACGTGGCTCTTTCCATGGCTAGTTCTTTTGTGATACTCCAGTTCTTCAAATCTCTCTTTACGTAGTCCTCCCATGTCAAGTTTGGTCTACCCCGTCCTCTCTTGACATTATCAGCACACTTTAGCCGTCCACTATGCACCGGAGCTTCTGGAGGCATGCGCTGAATATGCCCAAACCATCTTAGACGATGTTGGACAAGCTTCTCTGCAATCAGTGCTACCCCAACTCTACCTCGTATATCATCATTCCGGACTCGATCCTTCCTCGTGTGGCCACACATCCATCTCAACATGCACATCTCCGCCACACCTAACTGTTGAACATGCCGCCTTTCAGTCGGCCAACACTCAACGCCGTACAACATTGCGGGTCGAACCGCCGTCCTATAGAACTTGCCTTTTAGATTTTGTGGCACTCTCTTATCATAAAGAATGCCAGAGGCTTGGCGCCACTTCATCCATCCGGCTTTGATCCGATGGTTCACATCTTCATCAATATCCCCATCCTTGTGCAGGATTGACCCCAAGTATCGAAATGTGTCCTTCTGAGGCACCACCTGCCATCCAGGCTAACCTCCTCCTCTTCGTGCCTAGTAGTACTAAAACCACACATCATGTACTCTGTTTAACTTCTACTAAGTCTAAAACCTTTCGATTCCAAGGTTTGTCTCCATAGTTCTAACTTCCTATTGACCCCCGTTCGACTATCATCGATTAGGACCACATCATCCGCAAAGAGCATACACCATGGTATATCTCCTTGTATATCCCTTGTGACCTCATCCATCACCAAATAAAATAGATAAGGGCTCAAAGATGACCCTTCGTGTAGTCTTATTTTAATCGGAAAGTCATCGGTATCGCCATCTCTTGTTTGAACACTTGTCACAATATTATCGTACATGTCCTTGATGAGGGTGATGTACTTTGCTGGGACTTTGTGTTTCTCCAAGGCCCACCACATGACGTGTCGAGGTATCTTATCGTAGGCCTTCCCCAAGTCTATGAACACTATATGCAGGTCCTTCTTTTGCTCCTTGTATCTCTCCATGAGTTGTCGTACCAAGAAGATGGCTTCCATGGTCAACCTCCCACGCATGAAACCAAACTGATTTTTGGCCTCGCTTGTCATTCGTCTTAAACGGTGCTCAATGACTCTCTCCCATAGCTTCTCATAAGCTTAATTCCACGGTAGTTAGTACAACTCTGAACATCCCCTTTGTTCTTGAAGATTGGTACTAATATAATGCGTCTCCATTCTTCTAGCATCTTGTTTGTCCGAAAAATGGAGTTGAAGAGCTTAGTTAGCCATAATATTGCTATGTCTCCGAGGCCTCTCCACACCTCAATGGGAATACAATCAGGGCCCATTGCCTTGCCTCCCTTCATCCTTCTCAATGCCTCCTTGACTTCAGACTCCTAGATTCGCCGCACAAAACGCCTACTGGTATCATCAAAGGAGTTGTCCTGTTCAATGGTAGAGCTCTCAGTCTCCCCATTGAACAGCCCATCGAAGTACTCCCGCCATCTATGCTTAATCTCCTTGTCCTTCACCAGGAGCCGGTCTGCTCCGTCCTTGATGCATTTGACTTGGTCAACATCCTTCGTATTCCTCTCTCGGATCTTGGCCATCCTATAGATGTCCTTTTTGCCTTCCTTTGTGCCTAACCGCTGGTATAGGTCCTCATACGCCCGACCCTTTGCTTCACTCACATCTCGCTTTGCGGCCTTCTTTGCCATCTTGTACTTCTCCATGTTATCTGCACTCCTATCCAGGTACATGCGTCTAAAACAATCTTTCTTCTCATTAATAGCCTTCTGGACATCAGTGTTCCACCACCAAGTATCCCTAACTTCGCTTCTACTTTCCCTGGACACTCCAAACTCCTCTGAGGCCACCTTACGAATACAAGTCGCCATCTTCATCCACATGTTGTCCACATCACCTCCTTCCTCCCAAGGGCCCTCCTTAATGACCCTCTCCTTGAATGTCTGAGCTACCTCCCTCTTGAGCTTCCACCACTCGTTCTAGCGACTTTCGCACGCTTATCCCGCTGGACACGAAGTCGAAAGCGGAAGTCAACCACCACAAGCTTATTGCTGATGGACAACACTCTCTCCAGCCTCCAGGTATCACCTTACAATCTAGGCACACACTCCTGTCTTCTCTCCTTGAGAGGATGAAGTCAATCTGGCTACTGTGATGGTCAATACCAAAGTCACTTGATGTGATTCTCTCTTTTTGAAGAGAGTGTTAGCTCCAATTATGTCATATAATTAAGTGAACTGATATTAATTATATATTTATTTAATAATAAAAAGATGCAACCCACCTTACTGGGCTCCTCCCGGAGGAGATCCCATTAAGTGGCCGGCCACCCCCATGGGATTTTGTGTGTGTGGGATGGGGGGTGGGAGGGGGCATGGGCCTTGTAGGGCCCAACCGGCCACCTCCCTCCCTTGCGGCTGGGCTATGCAGGACGATGAAAAATAGGATACATCACCACCCTGGTGATGTATATTTAGATCACTTGGGCCAAGTTATACATCATGATGTAATTTTTTTACATCGCCATATAAATGTTGACCAACGGGAAAGATTCCCTCATTTGGCTATATATTGTTAGAAAGATGATGAAATTTCACCAGCAGCGAAATTATAAGCGCCTGATAACACCCCGTTTAATTCTGTCTACCTTAAGACTTAAACTCGGGGGCTGACTATGCACTCGCAAGCTTTGCTACGGTTAGCACCCAGTTCTCTACATCACCATATATGTCACCATCATATGTTGAAACAACATTTTCGGGCACATGTGATGTAAAAAATCAGCTTTTACATCACCTAGCCCATATTTAGGTCATCTGTTAGAGATTTTAATTCATTAAAACTTGATGCGATATTTGAAGTTCAAAAATTAAGTGGCCATTGCACGAAATGTACAGAGCAAATGGGACTTGGTATGATCCAGTGCTGAGTGCTGACTCATGGTCCTACCAACGAGCTACACAGCTTGACCCTGACTGTCCAACCACTACTCGTCTCCTTTCTCCCAACCAAAAAAGCGCATTCTTTTCTCAGGCGCTCAAAACCCCAAATCCCCAAGAACCTCCTCGTCGGCGGCGGCGGCCATGGGCTCCCCTGCGCCGCCCGTCCCCATGGACCGCGTCACGGAGGCACTCTTACGGGTCCGCGGCGAGGACCCGCAGGACCAAGAGGCGCTCGTCGGCCGCATCCTCGGCTACATCCACGTCGTCCTCCCCGACCCGCCCGTCTCCCGCCGAGCCACCCTCCGCGCCTTCCTCCCCAACGACGGCGTCGACCGCGTCAGCGCGCTCCCCTACGCGCTCCTCCGCGACATCGTCTCCCGCCTCCCGGACAAGGACGCCGCGCGCACCGCCGTGCTCGCCACGCGCTGGCGCGAGCTCTGGCGCAGAGCCCCGCTCGTCCTCGTCGACTCCCACTTCCTCGCCCCCGCCGCCGCCTCGGCCTCGACCGGGGAGGTCGCGCGCACGGAGGCGCGCCGCGTCACCGCCAATGTGTCCCGCGTCCTCGCCGCGCACCCGGGGCCCTTCCGCTGCGTCCACCTCACCTGCAGCTACCTGGGCGAGTTCCCCAGCCTGCTCGCGCGCTGGCTCCAGACCCTCGCCGTCAAGGGCGTCCAGGACCTCGTCCTCGTCAACCGCCCCTTCCCGCTCGCCCTGGAACTCCCCACCGCCCTCTTCGGCATGCGCGCCCTCACCCGCCTCTACCTCGGTCTCTTCAAGTTCCCCGACACGGCCGGCCTCCCGCGCACGGTGAACTTCCCCAACCTCCGTGAGCTCGGCCTCTGCAGTGTCGTCATCTTCAGCAAAGACATGGACTTCGTGCTCACCAGGAGCCCCGCGCTGGAGATCCTGTGTATCCAAGCCAGCTTGCTCACCGAGCGCCTCCGCATCATCAGCCGCAGCCTCCGATGCGTCCAGGTCGTCGTAGCCACCGATCTGGACATCCTCCTGGCGTATGCGCCGCACCTCGAGCGTCTCATTGTCTGGTCAGTGATGGCCAAAGAAAGATCAAACATGAGGATCAAGATTGCCCCTGCTCCCGCGCTAAGCATATTTGGCTACCTGGAGCCGGAATTCCACACGCTGGAGGTCGGCAACACCGTCATCAAGGTTATCTACTCTATCCCGTGCTCTCTATTTTCCAATTCTTGTACTTGCGCACATGATCGATGCCAATGTGTGAAAATCTTTCAGGCTGAGACAAGGGCGAGTCCAACCACCATGGTCCCAACTGTGAAGATCCTTGGCTTAAGAGTGCGTTTCGGCATTGGCGACGATGTGAAGCTGCTGCCTGCCTTTCTCAGATGCTTTCCCGCTGTTGAGAGGCTGCATATTGAGGTGAGAGTGAGACCCTCACTTCACTTGGCAATAATTTTGCATCTTCAGCATGCACTACCATCATACATACCGCTGCTACTGCTACACCATCAACCAATCTCTGAAGTTTGCTTGATTTTATCAAATCACAGTCCAAGAAAACTGCTGAGCCCACTGGCAAGCTCAACCTCGAGTTTTGGAAGGAGGCCGGCGCCATCGAATGCATCCAATCACACATTAAGCTGATGATGTTCCATAATTTTCATGGGGATCAGAGTGAGCTTTCCTTCCTCCAGTTCATCCTGGAGAATGCGCCGATGCTGACGAAGCTGGTGATTGTGTATCCCAAACGAACCTTCACATCCGTGACCGAGGCCAACTCCAAATTAGAGCCTCTGTTCTCTGCAAAATGGGCCAGTACATGCTGCTCACTTCTGCTGACTGAGGGAGCGTATGCTGAAGGAGAAGAGCCACTTGAGTTACAGAGCTTTAAAAGAGGATCTAATTTCTCTGTGAGGGACCCTTTCGCCTTCATCGTCCGAGTTTAGTTTCCATGGAAATGGCTAGTGCTCTGTTGAAGTATCTACATGAAAGGCTCTGTTTTGTTCGTTCAGTGTTGTTTCAAGTCTCGGTAGGGTATTCTGCTTCTAATAGGATGACTACACTCAAGTGTTGATGAGATATGAACTACTTCATCAATGTCCCATGTGGCTCCCTCTTTTACTATGTAGCTTTCGCCTCGTGTTTATCATGTTACATCACATAACTCCTGCTAAATATGAGGCTGGCTTGATGCTGTTGGGCCGTGAGAAACGGATATTTGAGCTTAATCATGTGTCTTTTACTGTTCTTATCGATTTCCTTTATGATATATTTGTTCCATGTAAAGCATTATTTATTGGATGTGGATTGTGTGTCATGGTTTATCATGTGTGGCAAAATGTTAATTGGCGCCTGTGCTCTGTATGTTTATTGTTTGTTCTACTATGACATTTGGCTAGCTACTTTGATTAATTCAGATCTCTGCAGAGATAGTGTCCTACTGTCCTCTAGAGTGCACTATTTGGTACTGAAATTTTCATGCTGCACAATGTTTGTTATGTCATTGCCTTGTTTTACAGTGTTGGCTTCTTGACCTTTTGTGTTTCCATGATTTCTTCATGTGGTACTGTTTCTGAATTTTCATAGTGTTCTTAGTAGCCGGCACTACTATTATTTTTTCAATGTTGTAAGAGATACAATGCTTAACTCTGAATTTCAGCCCGATGCAAATTGCTCATAATAAAAAGAATACTTTTTTCCGAAGAATTACTTGGGTAATATTACTGCCTTTTATTTTTATTTTTTTGGAGCAACCGGCAGGAGCACTGCCTTTTCATTAAGCAAGAGGGAAAACTATACATGCGAGAAACCACCGAAAGAGGCAAAAAAAAAACCCTAATCCGGCTCGGCCGGAATATTCTGCCTGATGGCGGCAAAGGCAAGATCTCTTTGCGCGATGTCGTCCCTTGCGAGTGAAGCCACCTCAAGGAAGGTGAGGCGCCGACCCGTGAAAATGCGTCTGTTTCTTTCCTTCCAGACGTTCCAAAGGACATATAGGAGACATCCGCTAAGCCGGCGTTTGTAGTCCATGGACTTCCCAGCAATGATCTCGTCCCACCAATCGGAGGTGGAACCGAAAGTTTGTCCATGCGTGACGGGGTCGTCATGCGAGTCCAGATGGCCGAGGTGAAGGGGCAGTCCTTGCAGAGGTGATCAGCGGTTTCCGGAGCCGACAAACATAGGGGGCAGGCCGGATCATGAGGCCATCCTCGAATGGCAAGCATGTCCGCAGTGAGGAGCCTCCGGTGCAGGGCAAGCCAAGCGAAAAGCTTGCATTTGGGCTCAGCGTGCGCTAACCAAATCTTCTTGGCATCGAACTTGGGGTAGCAACCCAAGAACTGAATGTGGTAAGCGGAGCTGGCGGAGTAGACACCTTGAGTGTTGATCTTCCAAGAAATGGTATCCGCGATCGTCGGGGTGAGTTGCGTCCCCGCAATGACCTCCCAAACCTGCAGGTATTGGTCCAGCTGAACCGGCGTTGACAACCTAGCAATTACTGCCTTTTATGTCCTTGTTTTTTTCACTAAAAGAGTTGGATTATTTAGTGCTCTCCATTCACCTTTCTGTTGGAGGTTTGCTAAGAGGCTATTTTACGTACTGTAGGTAATTAGAACGAGTTGTTGCAGTGCTTCAGTGACAAACAAGTTAGGCCTATTGGACCTATTTATGCCTTTGTTTCAGAGGTGCATGCAGTAACACCACTATACATATCATTCAAAATAAGTATAGCAAAACTACAATACAATGAACTTATTTATTCACAACTCTTACTATCTTACATGCATACACACCACTATACAGATTATTCAGAACAGCACAGAGAAACTACGGAAACTTTGCAAGGGGGAGCTGCAAACATTCCCTGAATTCAACCAACCTCGTCTCACTATGCGAGGTCCTCTGCTTGTTAGGCCAGTAGGTCAGCCAGATCCATCCCCTGATATCCCAGTCCATAGTCTTGCCCAATGCTCCGGCACAGACCTTCCAGCTGACACTGTCTCCATACTCGTCGCGGGCGAAGACGACGCCGCCCTGCTTCGTGAACGGGCGGTATGCATTGGAGTACCTGTCGCGGAACCAGGCCCTGGGCTGGAGCAGCGAGAGCTTGGAAGGCTTCGAGGAGCTGACCTCCCTCCCGTTGGTGCCATCGTGGAGGAACCAGTTCAGGGTGGCGGTGTTCCCGTGCGCAGACTGCTCAAACTTCCAGGGTTTCATGGTGAGCGTGAGGCTCTCGGCGACGGAGGCTTTGAGGCCGAATGAGTTCGGGGGGTCGAACGCGGCTTCGATGCCCTTGTCGAAGCCATACTCGTGGGTCGGGTTGTCGGAGGACTTGCTGACGGAGACAGATAGTATGTCTGTTTGCTGCATTGGTGTGATCTGCAGCATGACGCGAGAAGGGAAATGTTTTTCTTCAGAACCGTATCCTCGCTCCGCCATGAGGGTCTCGGAGACCAGAGAGTCCACATCACACCTGAGATCAACACTGCGGTAAGTGCTGTTCTTGTTTTGGACTACGCATACATGGTGAATTTGGGTTTCTTTTGTACGGTTGGTAGTTTGTTGTGAAACAATACAATTGTCAGGGTGCAACATGCTTTTGAATATCTAGACATTTCCATGTGATCAAGCTGACATTTTTACTCAAAGTGACATGTAAGATTCATAAGCTTTTGAATTTTCAGACATTTCCATGAAACCTTACTGTAGGCATCAACAAGATTTTTCACTCATCAAATATCTCAGTTGCTAGTTAAACCTTTGAGGAAAATAACCATTAAAATTCAGTGGATCTCCCTACTGAATTTCCTGCTACCTAAATACTGAAGGATTTCCGCCTAGAATTAATAGGAGTTCAAATAGTGGATGTAAGAACGAGAATCAAGATCATGTGAAAACCACTGACCTTATGTTATCCACCTTTACCTCAACATCAACCCATTTCTCTTTTCTGACGGTTCTGTAGGCGAGCTGGACCACACCTTCAAGCTGCTGGTAAGTGAGCGAGAAGAGAAGGCGCTCGTCCTGCGTCGCCGCGGCCCCAGGATCCTCCATGCCCATGGCAATCACCGGGCAGTACAGCTGGACCTTCCAGAGCCCGCTGGCCTGGAGGGCGTACGAGAACAGCGGTAACAGCGCCCCTGGCATGGCGCGAGAGGACGACGACCGCAGCTCGACGATCCAGTTGGTCACCGCGAGGTTCATCGTCCGCATCCACTGGTCCTCGAGGTTCGCGCCGAGCATCCTGACAAGGGTCTTCGCGGCGCCCCTGCACCTGGGGCCGGTCAGCTGGGCCCTCAGCGAGTCAAGGCAACCGCGGCGGAGGTCGCGGGGAGCCTCGTAGGTGCACACCAGGAAGGCGAGGGAGAGGAAGGCGATGTTGAACGCGTCACCAAAGCTGCCGCCATGGAGGTGTTGCGCGCCAGGGAACCGGAAGGGAGGTTTGCTGCTGTTGTCGGGCCCATATCGCAGCACCTGGTTCACGACGTCGATGAAGAGCTGCACCGTGTCCTGCTCGTCGAGGGACGGCTGCGCCTTCGTCTTCAGGTGGACCGGTTTTGAAGTCCAGAGAGAGATCGGCTCGCGGTAGTTTGCAGAGATGGAGAAGGTCAAGTAGGAAGGTGTTTTGACGACTGAGAGGCTCATCGACGGCGGCTGGGATGATGCTGATGCCGAGGACGTGGCGCAGATGCACAGGGACATGGTGCTGGTGCGCCATTGGGAGAATGGAGGTAGGGTGGTGATCCAACCCCATGCATCAGGCACGAAGTTGCGAGCCATTCTGATTTTTCGAGGATGCTTGAGCTGGTGGTGTGGTCGATGATGGGAGTGGTATCTGTGATTTTAAAGAGAGAAAAGATGCAATGGTACATCAGATAAAACTCCGGTTATCGTAGATGATTGAGTCCAATGAGGCACGGCAAAGTTTCGAGTAAAGTAGATTCTCGGTTGGAAAATTATCTGCTGCTAAAAGGGACCTGACGAATCTCCCTTTGTGCTTCCATGCAGTGCACATTTCAAACTCAAGTTGGTGACCTGATGCCCGTGGGGTACTGTTTGGGAAACTTGTGCTGTCATTTGGCATTCGGAACCAGAAGAATCACATTCTGTACTTTCGTGAAGCTACAAAACTTCATCGGCTCCACTCGTCACATACACCAGTTACTCTTGTCTTCAACTTGCGGTTGATGGCGTGTTACATATATTTTTAGTCTACCATTTGGTTGCTAAAAATTCTATTCTTCCCATGTGTATAGTGTGCAGTTAGAAATGCTCAGCCGCTGTGCTACTCCGACCATGTACTTGGCATGATGAGGAGAATATATGGACTAGATATCTCACAATGTGACTTGTTGCTGAAGCTTCTGCGAGAGATTTTGCCCCTACAATAGACAGTTAGGCAGGCCTGCAGGTTAGGGCCTGAGAGTTAGGACCATATTCTTCCCTTAGCAACGTTGCATTCAGTCCGCTACCACCCATAAACCATGCTGTCCCAGAGTCCAGATTCCCCCCCAAACTGCTCAGGACTATATGGCACAAAGGGGAAGAACACATTGTCACAAGAAAATGGGATGGAATAGTCCATCATTCCAAACATGCCACAAACTACCGTGCAATTCCAGCAATAACAGGCCAACACATGTTGCTTCGGCTTTCAAAACCAGCCAGATTCGTTAGTTTTGGAGTCAGCCACTCATGAACACCGTGAACAGCTCGATTTGTCATGTCCAAGCTCAATCAAGGTGGGACTACTGGTGTTAAGACCTTGTGTTACTGAGTGATCTAGTCTATGGTGAGTCAGAGAAGCACCGGACTGATGGGCTACGTCTGTACATCAACAAGGGGGGCAAAAAATTCTCATCCCCCCAGTGGCTGTCTCGAGAGGGTTTGAGACTGGCATGTCCACTGTACAGAATCTGCAGCCAACCCAAAGGCAGGTCTGTATAGCTACGGCAAAAAATGTGGGCAGGATAATGGGTCTGCAGCCCTGTCAAAAGGCAATAGCACAGGCAAACCTCCTCTGCCCTATCGCCTTGTAACCAGGGTTAGACCAGCCTTGCCTCTCGTTGTAAACTTCCACCTGTGAAATCAAACAAAAGCAAATGAGTGACTTGAACAGACAGAAGAAATGTCAGTGATGCGGAGTAAGCTGCCAAAAAACGTACAGTTTCAACACTTTCTGCATCGGCATTGATCCCACCGATGAGGTAAACATTATCATTCACTGTCACCGCACACCCATATCCTCTTGGGACGCTGAATGGGCTGCTGATCCTCCACGAATTCGCACGAGGGTCAAAGATCTCTACGGTGGAAACCATCTGGTTTCCATCATACCCTCCCAGAGCGTATCTGAAAACATATGTTCTGTAAGTAAATCTATACTGCAGTGCATGTCTGAAGAAACGTCCAGTAATAATATACTTATAGTAACATCTAATTGCCTGACTGAATGCAAGGATTCAGCTATTGCTAACTACTCCCTCCATCCCATTAAACATGTCTCAACTTTGTTAAAATTTGGATGTATATAGACACTAAATAGTAGAGAGGGGGTACTATACTGCTTAGGGGCTTGATCGCATGGCCGAGAGAAAGGGAGGAAGAGAGGGGGCTCACAGGGTTTCTCCCAAGACAGCAACAGAGTGGCATGCTCTTTTTATTTTCATGCTCGCAAGCTGGGTCCAGCAACCCTCCCTTGGATCATACCTTTCCAATGATCTGTGGGCATTACAATCCTTCATTCAGTTTGCAGGTTCAAATGGTATAATCACGAAAAAGGATTGTAGAGAGATCATAACTGTAAATATGAGTCCTTATTGAAATCATAACCACCAGCTACATAGAGGGCGCCATTTAATTCAGCTGCGGTAGTAGTAAATCGCTGGAATAACACGACAGTGGAACAAATTACTGTTAGTTCTAACATCAACATTGTGGGAAAATGCATAATGGAGTAGATAAATGTAGCACCCAGAAAAATAGAAGTTAAGAAATACAAAAGACCACAGACTCCCATCAAGTGTCATCAATTTCTTTCCAGGAAATATTTTGCGGCATGCATGCCATCAATTTCTTTCTAGGAAATATGTTGTGGCATGCATAGTTTGATTTAATCATGATTAGAAAACATTACTATTTGTGCTGGTGCTAAAAATTACATAAGAGCAGATGAATCAAAACCTGTCATGCTAGTGACAAAGCAGACAACTTACTTACCAAAACCAATTTAGTCACTACTGATCTATGATGAGTAAACCAGGAACTACTACAAAAGCATCGTCTAGTAAAATATGAAGAATCCACAAGATTTTAAGCGATTAGGAATACCAGATATGCAATTTAAAACAACATTTCTCAATAGAGTTTCTTTTGTCTGCTCTATCTTATACTCCATCCAATCCAAAATGCAAGCCTTTTGAGCAAGCTAATTCAATTTGATCATAGTGTAAATCTTTCTGAACCCCCCAATGCAATTCTGCTGACATGGTTCCTATTTAATCCCTCACTATGTCATCAAGAATTGGGCCTATACCTCTAGCATTTGCTGTTTTGGGGAGAAAAAATATAGTTATATAATAAATGAAGGGTAACATTTGCATTTATCTACACCCATAATTCTTAGGCCCGTAGAAGTGCTTACATTTTTTATCCTAGAGAGTAGATCCTAAACCTTATTGCACATCACGATGAGAACACGCCAATAATAAAGCCCCAGAGTTAACAAAGTTGCAGTTAAGTTCAGAACAATGTACTCAATATAACTGTTAAGAGGGACCTGAGACCATACACTTTGCTGCAGAGACGGGCTGTGTATCCAACTCCCATGCGCTGGATCAAACATCTCAACTTCTGAAAAAGATTGAGACCCATTCCCCCCACCAATAGCAAATATTTTACCATTCAATGTAGCTCCAGCAAGACCTCCTTTGTTCTGTTTCAAGCATGGGCATGTTATCCACACATTGCTCACCCTGTTGTAGCTTTCCACTGATAAAGCAGTGCAGGCAGTCAACAACTTGCAGTGCTATAAAGATATTTATTTGTCATGTAGAAGAATGTATACCTGTGTTATACCACGAATCACCATCACCACCACCAAAAACGAAGAGATGCTCATTAAATGCAGCAACAGCAGCATATGCATGGGCTGAGCTCATAGGCCTTAGCGGCACTAGTCTGTCTATTGTAGGATAAAATGAATCAAGGGATGGCAACCAGGTATAGCCATTATGACCACCTATTAGGAATATTGATGGCCCTTCAACATTATTGTGTTTTTCACCAAGGAGTGCTGCTGAATACTCCAATTGTAATTTCTCATATTGGTATTGCAGTTGCTGAATTTTTGTTTCCATGATCTTTACAGTTTCCCTCAATACAAGCCTTTCTTGATCTGATTCAGTCTGGAATGTGAAAGCATAATCAAGATGAAGGGGAAGGCACAACGGATGCATAAAGAACACGCATGGATGACATAATTAACTCAACATCACACACATCTAGAGCATAAGGAAAACATATACAGTTTCATACTTCCAATAAAATTTTAAAATTACTCAAAATTACATCTTTGTGGACATACAAATAATAAGAGCTTAAAAATGATGAATGCAACTTCATCTATGTAATATTTTCCTCTCCAACAGCAATACCTGCTTTTCCCAAATTGCTTCAGTCTTCTTGGCTAATTCATTGATAATTAGAAGCAGCTGCATACAATGTCAGAAATAACATTACATACATGTGTTTATACAAAATACTAGAAATTGTATCATTGTAAATCTGGAGCACAATGTAAATAATAAAGGGCAAGAGGTAATCAAATGTAATAGAATAGCATACAGCACCTCATCATTTCCACAACGTTGCTCAAGGGATGTGCTTTCTTTCAGAAGTGCATCAGCCTCCAAGTTGGCATTAGATGAATCTTTGGTAAGAGTCTGTCGTAAAAGAGACAATTCTTGCAACTTTTGCAAAACAGCCAGTGTGCCATGTTGTTCATCATGAACTGGATTGATACGTGGATGGTCATCATTCACAGATTCTATTTCTTTCTCAGTCACACTGTCATTCAAACCATCCCGCTCAGAAGCCTTCTCACCAAAGTTGCTCTCTGATGTTCTACTTGCGCTAGCAATACCATAGTTGGCATTTCGATCGATCGATTTGTAAGGAACCATATCATTTGAATGTGACGAAACACCAAACTGATTGCCATGCTTCAGACCAGAATCAGCGTGAACAGAAGCAGGAAACCCAGAAAGGTTCTGGGCTCTTGGAATAGCATGGGCATGAGCAGGTACAAACAAAGAAACTAGGTCTCTTGTTTGTGCTTTGTCTAGCTCAAAGTAGATGTGGCGAACGTTATAATAATTGCCACTAATCACACTTTTGTACTTGGTCTCTGGAAGTGGTATGCACTGAGTTTTGGTGGAGACACGAACCTTAAGAACAAAAATGAAGTCACTCACATATCACAATCAGTTTACAAAACTATAAATAGCAAACTAATACATACAAACTAAAGTGCCAAAAATATTGAACACTGACTGCCATATGATGATACCTGTGCAGGATATTGTGTCTTTGTTCTACCATCACGACTCCAAGCAAATTGGTCAATGGAAATCTGGCCAGGAGTTGCAGCCTCGAAAATTCCATGCATTTTTCTGTCACTATAATTGAACAGAAACAGAGGCATTCCGGGCTTAATATTCTTCACATAGGAGAAATGAACTGAAGGCAAACCTAGCAAAAGGTAGCAAGAAAATGCATTTAAACTTAATGAGCATTTCAAAAAAAAAAAATGATGAGGAACAAGCTAATGTTCCAGAAATCAACCATTATCTGATGTCAGCATATGAAGTTTATAATAGAGGTAAGAGGACAACAAATACATTGTAATGAAATTATCATACAGATGATACGGCTCAAGAAATTTACTAACCAAATAGCTGTTTAGAGAGACATTCATTGATCGTTTGGTGTGTGCAGCCAAAAATAACTCCTCCTAGCTCATCTTCCCCGAGATTACGTGCCGGAAAAGATTGGTCACCATACCGCCGTGTATTGCTTTGATCTTGTTTTGGCGTTGCGACATTCTTGGTCTCAGTCTTCCTTCCAGTACCCATTCTTTGAAAAAAAAAAAACAGTATGCAAAACACAACCATTATCACACCGACCAACACAAATACTATAGTGAACATAATTTGAAACTATTGGTCCAAAGGGTACTGATGTATCCAACATTATATTAACAGTAAGATCGTACAGAAAAAAAAAACAGTCTGATCAAAAGCGTCACGTCCATAAACCCCAGATTACCAAATTCCCTTAAACCTAAACAATAGACATTTGGAAGCCCATAGTAATAGTTGCATCAAAAGATTTCTTGATTCTAGCTCTCACATCAAACACCAACTGGTTGATAAAAAATCAAGGGCGCCATACAAACACTAGATCCACCGCAGAAGCTCCACGCCGAAATTACAGTGAGCTGCCTCACAATCCACAATGCAACCAGAAGGAAACAGTAGAACACTGCACCAACAGAACTCGAGTAGAACAGCCAAGAAATGGTATACGACTCTACAGGAAATCCTTCAATGCAGAACTACAAAATCACACCAAGCTACAGTGCGACTCGCTAGCATCACTTGATTAGCTTTATGATGTACATGTGTTGTTGTAATAACCGTCCCAGGATTGATTGCATGAGCTCTGCTGGATGCACCTGTCCTTTTTGATGTATATTGTCTGTTGTGTGATGCCAAAGTGTCCAAAAACAGCATAAGTCATGGCAACTTCACTAGTGCTTTTATAGTTTTATTTTGTAGAGAATTAGAGAATATTCGGAAATTTGGCTGGTTGTTACATAGTGGCTGCTGCATACTAGCTCCAAGCCTCCAACCAAGCGCATGTTGATAGAAAAATATCGATCAACAAGATTAACTAGTCAGCGTGCTAGTTTGGCACTTAGGCATGCTCTCTTCGCTGCTTTTTGTTTTCCTTTTGAGATGGATGGATCCATCATGGTAGCATGCAGATGGATAAAACGAGTCAATCGAAACGAGCACGAGTGACATCATGTGCGAGCCAGCCCATGCGAGTACGTAACACAGGCAAGCGAGGCACCCATGGCCCCCAGGATGAGATGATTTCCCTCCAATTGCCCCAGCAATTATCTATGGTAACGCATCTATCAAACGCTGATGATGTAATTTCCATCCAATCGCCCCACCGAGAACAAGAGAAAACCCTCAACACCCCAGTCGGCTGAGGTTGCCCATCATTTTCAAGAAACAGACCATCATCGACACACCCCAGTCGTTGCAGCCGAAGTGGAGTAATTTCTCTCCAATCGCCCCACCGAGAACAAGACGAAGACATCATCGACACCACAGTTGCCTCAGTCGAAGAGGACCCTGCCAGCTGTGGTTGCCAACCATTCTCTTACTACGAGCGATATGGAAAAGCAACTCAAGGACAAGTGCGATTCTTACTCGCTCCTCGGCCCCACGGTGCTAGAAGCAAAGTTTCCAATGGAACCTTCATCATGCTTGGAAACTTTGCCTCCAGCACCTTGGGGCTGAGGAACGAGTAAGAGTCGCACTTGTCCTTTAACAGGTTTTCCACATCGCTCCAAGGCAGAGCATGTTCGGCAAACTCACTAGGTTGGATCCACTTCGGCTAAGGCGACTGGCGCATCGATGAGGGCTTCCTCTTGTTTCTGGTGGGAATATTGGAGAGAAATCACCTCATCGACCTTTGAGGGCGTGTTACCAAAGCGGATAGTTTGGACAATAGAAGAGAAATCACCTTATCAAGATCGTATCAACATCTAACTAATGTGCTGACAAACCTGGAGACGGGGGGCATCGTCAGATGTAGTCGCGGCAGCGGGTAAATCGCTGAAAATCCCAAAAAATAGCCAGAGCCGTGTTCACGCACACCCAAAATTCTCACTACTACAGAATGCACCAAAAATTTCCACAGACGCAACGCGCGCAGAAACAGCGAATCGCCCACAGAGACGCGCACCTGAACCCCCTGAAAACTCGAAGACACCTCCCCCCTGCTCCACCCCCGCAATTCCGCAACCCCCGTCTCCGTACGGCCCGGCCGCAAGGAGCACCACGCGGCCATGGCCGGCAGCATTGGGCGCCGCCCACCCGCAAGCGATTCGCGACCACCGTACCCAAGCCCCCCGGCCACCCGCAAGCGAACCGAACCAAAACCCCAGCAAAGAGCAAACCCCCCGCCAGAACGGCAACGGAAAAAATCACCAATCGCGCCCAAATCGGGGCGGGGAAGAGGCGCCTCACCTCGCACGGGCGCTGGGAGCCGGCGTGGTCGGGCGGCGAGGTCGCCGCCGCCGCCGCGAGCTTGATCCTGGCGGCCGCTGCGCGCGCGCGACGGTGGAGGAGCAAGCTGGTTTGGTGCTGCGGCGCGGGCCGTGCGGGTGTGTGCGCGCTGCTCGGGGCGGGCCGTGCGGAAAGCGAGGCCGCTTTTTGTGGTGGGGCAGTTGCGGGAGGACGACGTGGAGCGGCGGGTGGGGCCGGCCTGTCCCGCGATTTCCGGCTGACGGGACCGACCGACGCGAGCTCGCACGACTGCGTGCGTCGTGTGAGACGGTGAACAGTGGAGCACGGTACAAATCACTGTGCGCGCGTGCGAAAAGTTCTGATGATGAATTCATAGGCGACTACGGATCCATCTGACCATCTGCAGCACCTATGCTGAATTTCTATCCAAGGAAGACCTCCATGGATCAACCATCGCGTTGGATGATGATCAATGGCTCCTTTCTTCTTGTACCAAAGCCTTCTGGTCCGCATCCGTGTCGCTCAAGTTGACTAGCGTAATCCAGCTCTTCTTCACGAGCAACTTAGCCTGAGCGACAAGGTTTTGGACTTGTAGAGCTTATTTGGTGAGGTCGATCACTGGTGGAAAAAGGGGTCGCGGTTCGCAGCTGGTCGCGATTCTGAGCGACAACCTGGCCTTTAGTCGTTCTTTTCTGACCATGACTAAAGCGCCTCCACGGCCCGACACTCCGGGCGGAGGACCTTTAGTCGGGTCCTCAACCGCGACTAAAGGCCGCCGCAGTTTTAGTTTCCCCCTAAACCTGGTTTCTTTTTAGTTTGTATTGTTTTATTTTCTTTTCTGTTTTATTTTAATTTTGAAGGAGTTTCACATATTCTACGGTACTACATATACATGCATATGAACGTACAATTTCAAACAAATTTGAAATTAGAACCAAAAAGAATTCAAGAGGAATTGACAATATATATTCAATATCGATGACCATATACAATTTTGAACTAGTTTCCATACATATGATTTACTGCATATGAAGTTCTACATCCTCTACATAGTGTTCTCCACTAGGATCGATGACTTGCTTCGCGATCCATCCAGCTAGTTCCTCTTGAAGTGGTCGGAAGCGAGCTTCTAGACTAAGCGTCTTAAGGTTATTCCTGCTAATGTTGTTCGGACACGAAATCCGCTCAGAGGTGTATCTCCGGATCATCTCACAAACATAGTATCCACATAGATTGGTCCCCTTTGGCTGAATATCTTGGGTCGAGACACTACCCTTTCCATTTGTAGCTCTTTTTTGAATTCACCGACCTTTTGTCTCTGACCGTGTCCAAACCCTACGAGGCAAAGAAAATTAAATGAACAAGAGAGTTATTAGTTACTTGATATTAGGAAATGAACAAAATAGGCCGATCGATATAGAGCGCAAGTGAATGAAAATATATAATTATACGCATCATTTTTCTCAAGTCGGCCCAAAGCTTTGCATTCGATTAGAGTCGTGGATGAGAAGCGTGGAGTCGTGAAATTGAATTACTAGCAGAATCCAGTGGAACTGCGGACACGATACATGCACGTCATGCATAATTAACTCATCGATTATAGTAAACAAAAGAGAATGTGCTCAAGACAGAAACACTCACCCAAAATGGTAAGGAAATAGAATATCACTTTTGAGTTCCTGACTTGATAAAAACATCCACAGGTCGGCCTCCATGTCGGCGGGAAAATGTTGTAACACATATGAATTAACGATATGTGGGTCAATGAACCCAACATCATGGATGTTCCTTATCATGCATTCCCGCTTCTTCATTCTGCATACACAACAAGATAGTTAATTAGGACAATATATATATATATATAGTGCAGGCAATGAACGAGATGGGGTAGAAATAAATCACTTACGAACGTAGCCGATGATAGATTTGTCGAGCTCGCGCAGATTGAAAAGCTGGAACAATTCACTCCGATGAATTTGTACATAGTAATGTTTGAAGTGATGCTCGTCTAACTTCCGCATAAATATAGTCTTTGGCGTTTTTTAATTTTATGTAAGCCTTGTACCAATTTAGCAGACCTGTCATTTGCGGAGGTAGATCCTCGCAGGCTCGACGAGAGGCCCATTCGACACATATGTAATTACTACGTCCTTCATTGTTGCCTCATCAAGGCCTAACACTGCACGAAGAGTGAGACCTAAGTTGGCCGCTTGTTCTATGGCACTCGCTACGGTCAATCCTGTCTTTGCGCTATGATTTCGGGGTCATCCGGACCGGCGGCTTTCACTATGAGAGGGGCGATGGATTGTTTACTCGTGCCCCAGTGGGCAACTTGTTTCCCTCTTTTTTACTTTCACTATGAGAGGCTTTCTTCTCCTGCTTCTCCGCCAACTCTTGCTTCTCCTTCAAGATGAATGCTTGCCTACGAAGTTCATGTGAATAGTAGTCAGGCAGATTCTTCGCGGCTTGGGACGGTTCGGTCAAAAATGACTTAGCCCACTTCTTTTGCTTGTCAGAATACTGGCTTGGGCTCGGGCTCTCTTTTCTTCTTGCAGTCCGCCTGCCATTTCTCATGCTGAGCAGCCACGACCGCTGCATTTTCCTCCACACTAAGGTCATAAGGTCTCGGGGTGAGAGGCTTCGTGATGGCCCCGGTATCTTTGTGGTCCTAGGTACATAAGGGTCCGGGTTAATAGTCCGGGACCTTCCTCTTCTTTGCGGGGGCGGCTGCTTCGTGGGGTGGGTCAGGGGCGGCG
Organism: Lolium multiflorum; assembly: GCA_030979885.1. Lineage (NCBI taxonomy): Eukaryota > Viridiplantae > Streptophyta > Magnoliopsida > Poales > Poaceae > Lolium > Lolium multiflorum. Next base: position 57,952,852 of record CM061749.1, on the reverse strand, counting down.
TCGCTGCCGGATGGGGGCGTGGGCGACGTGAAGGAGGTGTAGGTGAACCACCACCATCGCCGCCGCCGCCACCACCACCACCGGAGGAGGGTGGACTTGTTCGCCTTGGCGCCTCGTCTGGAAACTTGATAAACTTCTTTTTCCAGAGAATAAACTGGCGCTTGACACCTCCAAGTCTTCTCTCCCCTTCGGGTGTAGCAATGTCAATCTCCAGGTCCTCAAACCCTGGGACTATTTCCTCCACCGTGACACGAGCATAGCCATCTGCAATGGGATTGTTGTGGTGGAGTGCTCCAGGCTCACATGGCAAAGCACTGCCGATGGCTACCTTCGTGGACATGTTCCCGGTAGGATAATGCAGATGACATTGTTTCATCTCCTTTACATCGTCCACGGGGTAGCGAGGAGGCTCCGGTGCGGTAATTTGGATCTCGGTGCATCGGTAGCCGGCTGGACCTCCGTGGAAGCCACGCTTCTCGCGGCTTGAGATCATTGGATGATCTTCATGCGTCCCGGCTGCCGATCTCTCTGTACTAGTATAGACGGGGTTTTCTTCATCTCATCGAGATCCGATGCCAACCGCGCCACAACATCGTCATCCCGATCCGACTTTCTCTTACGGCTTCTGTAACCGTACGGGTCATCGTCTGGGAGAACCCTTCTTTCCACGTAATGTTCCGGGCATGCCTCGTACACGTCCTCCGTGTTCGGGATTCCCGAGGGCTCTTGTCGGCGTCGTTCTCTCTGTTGAACTTGATCTTCCCCTGTTGAGCATCCTCATTGCGTCAATAAGGGCTTGGGTGGGTTTAAACATTTTGTTCCCGTAAACACACGCCCCTGTCTCCGGGTCTAGCGTTCCCCCATGCCCGTACCACCAGCTTTTGGCCCTTCGGTCCCATCCCTCCGTACTGGACGGATTCCTCGCCTCCTCAGCTCGTTCTCCATCTTCTCCCACTTAGGCTCCCAAAGCGATACCCTCCTGGCCCCATAACATGATTGTACTCCTTCTTAGCCGCATTTTCCTTATTTTTTTCGATATTTCAATGAAATGCTCCGATTTCTTTGCTTCACAAATTCTGGCCAATCATGTTCAAGTCTCTCATACTGTCCTTTGAATTCCGGAGTCTTGTTCTGGTTGACATAGTCACGGGCTAGATTTGCTTGAATTTCCGGAATGTATCGGCCATCTTACCAAGAGCGAAGTGTTTGAGTAGCCTCCTCCTCTCCTTGTTTTCCTGAATCTTGTTACCCGCCTCATCGAATTTGTGGTATTCCGGAGGTAGGATGAAATGCTCCATAAGCTTTTGAAAGCAATCCTTTTTAGTTCTCTTGTCAACAAAAGTGAAACCAAGACGTGCCTTCTTTGGCTCATTCCACTCCTGGAGGGTGATCGAGATGTTGTCTCTAACAACGGCTCCGCATTGGTTGATAAACTTGGTGGCGTACTTCGGGGGCTCGGCCTGCCGGTTGCATTGTCGACAACCTCGATGGTATATGTTTCTCCTGGTTTGAGCGTCTTGGTTGCGCCACGCTTTGACGACGACGTACTCGATTTTTCGACGATCCGGCCGAGGGCTAAAATAAGAAAGAGAGTCGCGCGTGTTAGTACACACATATTTATTCAAATCGGTAAGTTTGTATCACCAGAGGAAAAATGTATATATATATACCTCGGCGCCGGAGCTAGTTGCTACTTGCAATTGAAGATCGTCGTTGATCGACGTTTCTTCCCATCATCTTGCGACGGCCTTCATCTTGACCGTCAAGATTCAGATAAGAAGAAATATCCTCTTCATCTTGTTCGCTCGGCACATAAGGAATATCGCCTTTTATGATGCCAAATAGCTGTTCTTCAATTTCTGGATCATAGTTCTCCATAATCGGGTCAGCTCTATCGTCCGCCATATGTCAGTCCTGAAAACATGTAGTAAAAACTAAGTAATTGTGTATATGGCAGCATTAAAAACTAAGGGCGGCGGTGGCGAAAGGGCGGTGGCGGTGCCGAGAGGACAACACAACATAACCCTCGCCGCCCCCTCTCGATCCCAAAAAACACCGCGCGTATACGAGGGGCTCGCTAACGGAGGGAGGTGGCGGTGCCGAGGGGGAAGCCTAACGGCGTCGCTGCGGAGCTCTGTTCGATCGGCGGAGAAGAAGAATGGGGCGCGGCGGTTCGCGCGAGGGTAGGGTGTATTTAATTAAGTCAAAATTGTTATGTCAAAATTATTAAGTAAAAATTGTGAAGTCAAAATTTTTAAGTCAAAATTTTTAAGTCAAAAATTGTGAAGTCAAAATTTTTAAGTCAAAATTGTGAAGTAAAAATTGTGAAGTCAAAATTGTGAAGTCAAAATTGTGAAGTCAAAATTGTGAAGTAAAAATTGTGAAGTCAAAATTGTGAAGTAAAAATTGTGAAGTAAAAATTGTGAAGTCAAAATTGTGAAGTAAAAATTGTGAAGTAATGTTGTTATAAGATAGAGATTTAATTGTTAAGTAAAAATTGTGAAGTAATGTTGTTAAGTAATTTAAGATAGAGTTAAGTAAAAATCGGCCGAGTACCATTTTAAACACAAAATTAAAATTTTGTTAAATTTATAGAGTTAATGTTGTTATAAGATAGAGATTTAATTTAAATTTTAGTTAAATCAAATATATAATTAAAATTTTATTAAGTTAAAAAAAATTGTGGAGAGGGGCCGGCGGCGCCACAGTACACACGCGCGCCCCTCTCCCCGTGCCTCTGCGTGTGATGCGCGCGCGAGCGCGCGGCGCCGGCGGTGTAGCGCGGCGGCGGAGGAGCTAAGGTCACAAGGGCGGCGGTGTAGCGCGGCGGCGGGTGCGGTCACAAGGGCGGCCAGAAGGGCGCGGCGGTCTACGTCGGAGAGAAGGCGGCCGGCGGGGCGGCGCGGCCGGCGCGGCGCGAGAGAGAGAAGGACGACGACGTCGTCGAGACGTACACACGCGGCGCGAGAGAGAGGAGGTCGACGGCGCGAGAAGAGGGCGGCGGGGCGGGGCGGCGGCGTCCGTTGGCGGCGAGGCGCGGCAGCCTGACGGCGCTCGATCGGCGAGACGACGGAGGCGACGGTTCGCGCGGAGAAGACGATGCGGAGAAGCGGGTTCGGGCCAAAGTATTTATAGCCACCCACCTTTAGTCGCGGTTGGGGAGCGACCGCGACTAAAGGCACCCTTTAGTCGCGGTTGGCGACCAACCGCGACTAAAGGCTTTTTCGCCGGGTTTCGTTCCGCGCCAGACCTTTAGGTTCGCGGTTGCCGCGACTAAAGGTATTTTTCAAATTACTTTTGTTTTCAAAATGTTAAAAATACGAAAAACTCAGAAAAATAAAACTAATTCATTTCAAAATCATAAAATACAAATAATATATCAAAAAATTCAGAAAAATAAATCTAATTCAATTCAAAATGTTAAAAATACAAATAATATATCAATAAATTCAGAAAAATAAAACTAATTCATTTCAAAATCATAAAATACAAATAATATATCAAAAAATTCAGAAAAACAAAACTAATTCAATTCAAAATGTTAAAAATACAAATAATATATCAATAAATTCAGAAAAATAAAACTAATTCATTTCAAAATCATAAAATACAAATAATATATCAAAAAATTCAGAAAAATAAAACTAATTCATTTAAGAATCTTGAAAATACAAATAATATATCAAAAAATTCAGAAAAATAAAACTAATTCATTTCAAATCCTTAAAAATACAAATAATATATCAAAAAATTCAGAAAAATAAAACTAATTCATTTAAAAATATTAAAAATACAAGTCTCTGTCTTTCCGACCCCCTCTTCCCGCCTCTGTCTTTCCGCCGGTCCCCTCTTCACGCCTCTGTCTTTCCGCCTTTAGTCCGGTTGCACCCGCAAGGGACTAAAGATTAGATGACCTCTGGATTCCTCTTCTTCCGCCAATTTCTTCCCGCCTCTTTCTTCCCGCCTCTTTCTTCCCGCCAATTTCTTCCGCCTCTTTCTTCCCCCTCTTTCTTCCGCCAATTTCTTCCGCCTCTTTCTTCCCGCCTCTTTCTTCCCGCCATTTCTCATATATGTTGCCCGGCTTGGCCGGCATTATCACATCTCTCCAATCTCTCATCACTCTCTCATGGCTTCCACCGCACCCACCTACCGGCGGTGGAGGAGCTTTGCGCCTCGAACTACCCTTGCCCACCGGCTACCGCGTCCCCGCCATTGGAGCCTAAGCGGCGGCGTGCGTCCCTCCCTCCTCGAGTGCTGGCGGGCAGCCATCACGAACCACTACTACCTCGACCTCACGCCGGAGCGCGGATGAATCCCCGTGGCATCCGATAACCACCATACTTGGGACGCCTTCTTCATCAATCGGCGTGAGAGGGCGCTCGCAGTGTGAGGAGGACGGTGCCTCACGGGAACTTCCACGAGGCCGGCCGTCGGCTATGGTGGTACGGCGGACTCTGCGAGCGTCATGGACTACATCACGGCGGCGATATCCCCGCTGCGCTACCCTCGATTCGAGCCACGAGCGCCGCCGACAGCACGACAGCAGCGACGGCAACGACGGTAACTTAGAAGCGACGACTACCGGTACAACGGCGGCGACTATGAAGACTACGAGTATGCATATTATACGCCTAGGCAGGAGTATGACTAAATCACTCCAAATTTCATGTATCATCAGTGCTATCTCTCGAATCAATCGAATCATTCGAAAATGGACACCAAACACATCACGGGCAATATAATTCACATGATCCATTCAACAAAGTTTGGTACAATAAATTAGTACACATCATTTCTTCCCTTGTGTCCCTGCTTGCTTACGATTGGGCCGTATCCATGGAGCATCCTCATCATTTAACTTAATGCTTGGATCGGTGTTCACTTTGAAGGGGAATTTCACCAAACATATTATAATCTTCGACATGTCTGTCTTGTCCTCCACTCCCACGATGTTTCTTTTCCCTGAAAGAACAATGTGGCGCTTTGATCATCGCATGATGTACTGATCGTTTTCTTATCTTTCGTTTCCTCGGTTTGCTACTCATGTCCTTGACATAGAAAACCTGAGCGACATCTTTCGCTAGGACGAATGGTTCGTCAAGGTAACCAAGATTGTTGAAATCCACCATTGTCATTCCGTATTGCTGGTCCACCTTTACCCCACCTCCTGTTAGCTTGAACCATTTGCACCGGAACAAAGGGACCTTGAAGGAGGGTCCATAGTCAAGTTCCCATATCTCCTCTATGTAACCATAATATGTGACCTTTTGCCCATTCTCGGTTGCTGCATCAAAGCGGACACCACTGTTTTGGTTGGTGCTCTTTTTATCTTGGGCGATCGTGTAAAATGTATTCCCATTTATCTCGTACCCTTGGAAAGTCGTTATAGTCGAACATGTACAGCTGATCTACAACCTCATTGTCACTCATGAAATGTTTTCTCAACCAACCGAAAGTCTCCATGTGGGCCTTCCTAATCCAGGATTCAGGCTTCCCCGGGTTGTCCGAGCGTAAAATATTCTTGTGTTTCTCAAAGTACGGAGCCACCAAGTGGAATTGGTCAGAACTGTGTGGTGTGCTTCAGTCAGAGAATGGCCGTCCATACATATCGTTGATTTCCTTCCGATCGTGCCTTTTCCACTTAGTCTCCCCTCGTGCCGCGATCGAGGAAGACCAATCGGCTTAAGGTCAGGAACAAAGTCAACACAAAACTCAATTACCTCCTCATTTCCATAGCCCTTGGCGATGCTTCCTTCTGGCCTAGCACGGTTACGAACATATTTCTTTAATACTCCCATGAACCTCTCGAAGGGAACATATTGTGTAGAAATACGGGACCGAGAATGGAAATCTCTTCGACTAGGTGAACCAGGAGGTGCGTCATAATATCGAAGAAGGATGGCGGGAACACCAACTCTGACAAGACATTGGACCACATCGTTCTGTAACCGTGGTAGAACTTCTGGATTGATTACCCCGAGAGATTGCATTGAGGAATGCACATAGCTTCACAATGGCTACTCGAACATTTTCCGGCAGGAGCCCCCTCAAAGCAATCGGAAGCAATTGCGTCATAATCACGTGGCAGTCGTGAGACTTCAGGTTTTGGAACTTTTTCTCCGCCATGTTTATTATTCCCTTTATATTGGACGAGAATCCAGACGGGACATACTGCTCAGGCATTCAAAAAAGATGACCTTCTCTTCTTTGGTCGAGCGTAGCTGGCACGACCTTCGTTCCGGATACGGTCATCAGGGTCTTTCAAACTTTGCTGGTCCTGCGTGCTTCCTTTGTATCATTTGACTTCCCATACACCCAAGAAGCTTAGGATGTTCACGCAAATATTCTTCGTAACGTGCATCACGTCGATTGCAGAGCGGACTTCTAGGACTTTCCAATATTCTAGCTCCCAGAATATAGATTTCTTCTTCCACATGGCTACGTGCCCGTCAGCTCCCTTCGGAACTGTCCGCCAGGACCCTTTCCAAAGATGACTTTCAAATCCTTTACCATATCAAATACCTCAGCACCAGTGCGTTCCGCAGGCTTCGGCCGGTGATCTGCCTTGCCGTTGTAATGCTTGCCGCGCTTTCTTACGTTATGATTTTTGGGAAGAAATCGACGATGCCCCATGTACACGTTCTTCTTACAATTTGGCAAATGTACACTTTCGGTCTCATGTAAGCAGTGCGTGCATGCATTGTATCCCTTATTTGACTGTCCCGAAAGGTTACTAAGAGCAGGCCAATCGTTGATGGTTACGAAAAGCAACGCTCGTAGGTCAAATTCCTCTTCTTTGTGCTCATCCCACACACGGACACCAGGTCTGCCCCACAACTGTAAAAGTTCATCAACTAATGGCCTTAGGTACACATCGATGTCGTTGCCGGGTTGCTTCGGACCTTGGATGAGCACGGCATCATAATGAACTTCCGCTTCATGCACAACCAAGGAGGAAGGTTGTAGATGCATAGAGTCACGGGCCAGGTGCTATGGCTGGGCTCTGCTCGCCGAAAGGATTCATGCCATCTGTACTTAGACCAAATCTTATGTTCCTTGCGTCAGCTGCAAAATCTTTAAACTCTCTGTCGATCTTTCTCCATTGCGTTCCATCTGCGGGGTGTCTCAACTCCCCGTCCGACTTACGGTCCTCTTTGTGCCATCTCAACAACTTGGCATGCTCTTTGTTCCTGAACAGACGTTTCAACCGTGGTATTATAGGAGCATACCACATCACCTTGGCGGGAACCTTCTTCCTGGGTTTCTGGCCCTCGACATCGTCACCGGGGTCATCGCCTCGATCTTATAACGCAATGCGGTGCATACCGGGCATTCATTCAAATTCTCGTATTCACCGCGGTAGAGGATGCGGTCGTTGATGCATGCATGTATCTTCGAACCTCTAAACCTAGAGGGCAGACAACCTTCTTTGCTTCATACGTCTGGAGGGCAACTCGTTATTCTTTGGAAACATATTCTTCAACATTTTCAGCAAGTTTTCAAATCCGAGTCAGCTACACCTTCCTGTGCCTTCCATCTCGGCAAATCCAGTGTGCAGCCCGACTTTTTCAGACCATTATCGCATCCGGGTACAGCGACTTTTTGTGATCCTCTAACATGCGATCCAAATTCTCCCTCTCCTTTTCAGTTTCGCAGCGACCGTGCATCAGCAATGGTCCGACCAAGATCATCGGCGGGCTCATCACGTGCCTCTTCTTGATCACCTTCCCCTTCACCTTCCTCACCTTCAGCATCATCCATGAAAGTATCACCGAAATGATCAAGATAGCTCTCATCGATGTCATCTCCTTCTTCATCTTCTTCCATTATAACCCCTCTTTCTCCATGCTTGGTCCAACAATTATAGCTTGGCATGAAACCATGCCGAATCAGGTGCACGTGAACTTCCCTTGAGGAAGAGTAACCCTTCTGATTCTTACGGTTAACACATGGACAGATAACAAAACCCCCCTGCTTGTTCGCATTAGCCACTACGAGGAAATCTTGCAAACCCGTAGTGAATTCGCCGGAGAGTCGGCTAGCGTACATCCATTGCCGATTCATCTGCATTATTATAATACAAAATATATAATTAACCATCGCATATGCATTTGTTAAACTAATTAAATAGAAATTAAACAATGAACTACACACATATGCATATTTTATCAATGACACATATATATATGAAAGGTTCAAGTGTTGTTGCTAACCGCGATCGAGGAGGAAAAAATAAATGAGGAAGCTCGATCAAGTGTGGCTCCGACACTTCATATCATGTTTGTTTCATGCTCTTGGGACATTTCATCAAACACCTTGTGTGCATAAGAAGAGCCAAAAGCAAACCTACACCCCTTGTGAAGTTTGTGAAGAGAAGTGGGCACCAAATGGCTAAGTGTTGTGGGCTGGCTGGTATATATAGGGGAGGGCTTTAGTCGGGTTGGCAAGCCGGCTGGGCCAGGCTGAGGACATTTAGTCGCGGTTGGCACGGCCACCGCGACAAAGCCCCTCCGTCCACCACTGGCCACCGAGCCTGGCCCAGGCCTTTGGTCGCGGTTGGGCAACCGAGCCGCGACTAAAGGCCCCATTGGTCGCGGTTTTTGCATTTCCGCGACTAATGGGGCTGGACGGAAGGCCTTTTTTCTACCAGTGGATGAACGTGCCACATGCGCATCTTTCCCTCAGGGTGTTCACCTTAGGAAGAAGTTGAAGATTCTTCCTATACATCAAGATGAAGAATTGCAAGCTGCGTCTGACTCAGAAGATGGTGATGGGAATAGCATGCACTCGCCATATGCTTCTGATTGCGATGATTCTTATTAATGCTTGCATGCATGTTTGGTCATTTACTAAGTGAGATGCTCTTATGATTATGAATTTTTTTTCCTTTTGTTTGGTAATAATTGTTTGTTTGAACACCCTACTATCGACGGGGCTACGCCTTGCTGTTTGGTACTTTTGTCGTTTGAACATGTGTAATTTAGCCTGTTAGTTGATGTAGTGCACTATGAATTCAGTATGAACTTATTTGCCTCTGCTTATTTTCGGGCAGAATATTGTAATGATATATATGCCGCAAGAAACATTGTTTTGCATGCTATATATGCTGAATTCCTTGTTTCTACGCAGAATATTGCCCTCCATTTTAGAAACCGCTAAATGGTCTAGCTGCCGCTATAGCTTCTATAGCTTTTGGACAAGGCAGCCGCTAAATCCAATTGCCCGCTATTTTTTTTCCAGACGGTTACATACACGCGCATACACCCACCCCTATGAACGTACACACGCACATCCTACCTTTATGAGCACCTTCGGAAGACTGAGTAGGTGGATCGGATCTTAAAATTGACGAAGTCACCACAAATGCCTCGTTGTCGACGGAAACGTCGTCTCCTACTAAAAAAATATTCCGTCTTTATAAGATACACAGATGTCAAACATGGTGTTTAAACTCTGTTGAGCTAGGGGTACAACCACCCCTAACCACCTAAGAGCATCTCCAGCCGCGTCCCCCAAAGCGTCCCCAAACCGCGCCGGATTGAGCGTTTGGGGGACGTGTTTTGTTCGTGCCGCGTTTGGGGACGTCGCTCCCCAGCCGCGTCCCCCAAACGCCGCCCCAAACATTTAAAATACTTTTAACACAGAACCATTTATCAAATATAGCATATGAATAAAAACGTTTGTTTCAAATTAAATTACAACAAACAATAAAACAAGTAAACAAATATAATAAATATGGCTAGATGCTAGATCAAGGTGTCACGGTATTTCCTTTGATCCTCCACAAATGCTGAACGAGATCAGCTTGAAGTTGATCATGAACATTGCTGTCACGGATCTTTGCGTGCATGGCGAGAAAATCAGCAAAATCTGCAGGCAACTCATGATCAACCTCCGCAAGAGGGCCCTGACACTCATAGGGACCAACATGTGTCCTGGCATGATTCTTGCGGTCATCCTCGATGATCATGTTGTGCATGATCACACAAGCTGCATCACCTCCCACATTTGGTCGTGAGACCAGCTTAGAGCAGGTACCGGACAATGGCAAATTATGCTTGAAGCACACCAAATGCCCGCTCTACATCCTTCCTGCAAGCCTCTGTCGCGTAGCAAAGTGGGAATTCTTCAGACCTGATGGATTCGATATTGTTTTGACAAAAGTGGCCCATTTTGGATATATACCATCGGCTAGATAATAGCCTTTGGTATATTGGTGGCCATTGATCTCATAGTTGCATGGTGGAGCATGCCCTTCCACTAGTCTGCTGAACACCGGAGACTCTGCAACACGTTGATGTCATTGTGTGATCCCGCCATGCCAAAGAAAGAATGCCAAATCCACAGGTCATAATCTGCCACAGCTTCAAGCACCACACTGCAATATCCATAACGCCCTTTGTATATACCTTGCCAAGCAAACGGGCAGTTCTTCCATGCCAGTGCATGCAATCGATGCTTCCAAGCATTCTAGGGAATCCTCTGGCAGCATTTTGTGCCATGATCCTTGCAGTCTCTTCCTCAGTTGGCCTTCTCAAGTAGTATTTGCCAAACTTTCCCACCACAGCTCGGCAAAACTTGTACATGCACTCAATGGCAGTAGACTCACTCATGCGAAGGTAGTCGTGTGTATCGGCAGGTGCTCCGTATGCAAGCATCCTCATGGCAGCGATGCACTTCTGAATGGACGAGAACCCGACAACGCTTACAGCGTCGAGCTTGAGCTTGAAGTAGGGGTCGAACTCTCGAACGCCGTTGAGGATATTCATGAACAGACCCTTGCTCATCCTGTACCGGCGCTGAAAATTGTCGGCATGTGTTGCCTCATCTGCGAAGTAGTTGTTGTGCAGCATGGTATGCCCCTCCATCCTCTGCTGGGGCTTGGACTTCCTTCTCCCCCGCCTTGATCCTCTGTAGCGGGGCCTCTTCCTCTTCTCCGCCTCAGCGTCAACCATGTCCTGCAGGGACGCGATGATCGCAAATGCTCCCGCAGTCGTCTCGCTTGCTCCTCCTCCAGCAGGGCAAGCATCTCATCGTCGCGTCCATGGCTAAAGCAAAATCAATGGTTAAAATTGCGCCGAGGCAGACGACGCAACGAACAGCGGCCAATCGCGCCTACCTGGCAAGTCGTCGAGCACCTTGTGTGCGCGGAGGTGGGGCGGATTTGACGGCGCGTTCTGAGATGCGCTGGCGAAGCGGCGGCGGCACGACCGGCGGGAGCCCCAACCGCGACGACGGTGCCGACTCTCAGCAGAGATCGACGTCCAAACGGTCGGGAAATCCAGCAGCGGCGAAGGGGTGGGAGGCGCGGGAAGGAAGGAGCGACGAGAAAAAAAAGGCGCGAACCAACGGTTTATGCAAATAGTCGCCGATACCGTGGGAGCCCGCCTCGCTTTTAATTGTGTCCGGCGTGCCCGGAGCGTCCCTGTGGAACGAGGACATGCTCGGGGCGTCGGACACCGTATCGGGCCGCGCCGGACAAAAATGGACTTTGAAGAACGCGGCTGAAACAGATTTTTTATCTGGCGCCTGGGAACGCTTTGGGAGACGCGACTGGAGATGCTCTAGCCTCAACAGCTTCCGAAGTTCGCCCTGCGTCGATCAGGCGTGAACTTCAACTTGCCAAAGCATATCTGCGCATGCATGCACGTACGTATCGTACGTGTCCCGTCGGCCGTCGAACGGACTGCCCATAACACGTAGTGTACTTTGTACAACGTACGGGATCTGGTGTAGCCAATATGCACACATGTTAGTTGTACCGTACAGAACCCAGCGGCGGACGAGGAAGGTGCAGAAGGATCGAGACAAAATGCACGTGCACGCCGATGGGTCGCGACCTGGCTCGATCCGATCCAGACCCTTGTTGCACCACGCTCTATCACACGGCACACGCAGGCGCCCGCTCGATCGTGGGCAGCACAACATGATGCCTGTACGTGCGTGAACTAGATCGACTTTGTTAATTTCTCTCTCCTTATCAGGCGATATAACCAGTTGGTCCACGGTGGCACAAATATATATGTCACCTAGACCGAGCATTGACCAGATAGTTGACGTAGCAGCAGCTCAATTTGCTGGCTACCAGCTAGACAATAATTTATCTGACGTATTATTGGGCTACACTTGTCATCATTTGGCGCGACTAACAAATGATTTTCAGGACATGTTGCACATAGCCTATGATAAAACATGGCCGGTGAACAAGCCTTTCGCGGTCCTGCTTTATGTAAAATGAATATTTTGGGATTTATATATACACACTAAAATGGTACGTACGGGTCTGACATTGATCTCTTTGTGAACTTGCATGGTACGATATGTCTAGGCGACGAGGACGAAAATTGGGTTCCTTCAGGATCATCACCCTGGTCCCTAGCTCTGAAAAAAATTGGTTTTATTTACCTGATACTAAAAATATGAAGCTATGGAAGGGGAGTATGACTATGCTGTTGCACATCCAGAGAAGAGATGAACCTTCATTTCCTTGATTCTTCCTATCAAATAAAGGCCAATTGTCTCGCTTCACCATGGTACTATGAGTTTCTATTTCTACATAAATTTATCTACATTTTGACATGTGAAAATCTATCAGCATTTCCATATTGGATTTTTTAAATGTATGTTACGTGCCAGAGCCAAATTGTTTTTGTTTATCTTCCCTTTTGTACGACCGGGTACTTTCAGAGTTTGGGTAGTCACGGCCACTACTCATTATGTATGCACAATCTGTACACAGGGATTGAATTGCCAGGTTTCTCTTTTTTTCAGAAACAGGCCCACGTAATTTGAAAACGACGTGAAACCCCCTCCCATTCAGCAAAGAGCCAAACCAAGAGTAATACATTATATATTGTAATGGTATGCATATGTGGGCAAAAAATATTTTGTAATAGATTGTAAAGTATAATAGAAAAAACAGTATTATTTGACAAATTTCATGTGTTATCCATTCTGCTTTAAGTATTTGATTATTTATGTGATTTGAACTGAGTGAAACGGAAACCTGTCTGCTGGGACGGAACTGAAAATATCGACCTTATTGACATGTGATACCAATTTATAAGAGATACACATGACATGTGGGACTAATCTAACTAGAGGGACCAGCTCTAAAATAAAATGTTAGTTTCGAAAATGCCTTAAAAAAGAATCAGTTGCGGTCCACAACAACGCATGTAAACATAATCAAAAGCATTGTTCATGTGCCTCCAAGTAAATATAGTGACATTATTGAAAAGTGCGTTAAAATGTAACAAAAGGCATCTTTGTAAAGTGGTGACAAAAAGATTTTATGGCATCTTTTAGAAGTGACGAGAAAAAGATTTATGACATCTTTCAAAAGTGTCGGCGATACTAACTAACGACGCTTCTAGATATACCTGTAAAATGAGCATTCGACAGTTTTTAAAAAGTGCTAGCAATGCTATACCTCGACACAAGTAAATGCAACTTTTTTTTTGCCTCTAAATATAATCACCAGATTTTTTGTGTAGCATTTGCGGCACTTTTAAGTGTTGGCAGTCGAAGGACCTCCCACAATGGTTTAAGCAAACTTCAAAAGCTTTTATATAGCTAATAATTTATACAGAACTTTATTACTTCATAATCAATCATTCTACCACATTAACCTGTATTGTTTCTTAGGAGAGAAATTTGCTAATGCCACATTCGTTGATACACCATCGTTCATGTTTGTTATGCATGGTCACGGAGCGATCATACACTGCAGAGCCGAGTTGTCCCTTCAACTCAAATCCACAAATTCGCTCCATATTTTTAACCTTTTTCAAAAAAGTAATGTTTTAGTTATATTCAAGTTTGGCATCTTTATTGCAGATAAACTTGCACCAATAATCACAATTATAATTTTATGTGACAACTATGACTTTGTATTATAACTTCATTGTTCAATTTAGAGTGCTTAAAATATGTATCATTGTGTTTATACATGTTTGTGTATATTTTAGTATTTTTGATATATCGTTGTAGAGCATTCAAGAGAATACTAGTGGAACAAATATCATTGTGTAGTTTCTGCCAAAATAAAATCTTTGTGGAGGTTTGTGAAGGGTGATGGCTTAGCATACATATGACTAACCAACACATCGTGAATTGTATGAGATAGGGAACCAACCTATGGTTGGATGGTTAGAAGGGCAATGACACCTCTAGCCCACAAGAGTTTAAATCCAAGTTTTGATAATTTGGTGTCTCATAAAAGACGGAATATTCTTTCACTGTGAGGTCATGTTCCCATCGAGAACGGGGCGCATGTGATGACTTAGTCAATCTCAAGACCCGTTGGATTAGTTTCTTCGACTTAGTCTCTCGTAAGTGCTCATAGGAGTAGGGCGTCCGTGCGCTCATAGAGGTGAGTGTATGTACATATTTGTTAGCGTATCTGTCTGTGTTGTGTTTCGCAATAAAAATGTATGAAATATGGACAACTGGATTATTTCTTAATCATTTCTCTTCATCCAGCTTTTCTGTCTACACTTGTTGATAGTAAAATCTAACCTTTACTCTAAGTACATAAATTATTTTATTTGCAAATTTTCAACATATCATTTTCTTTTTGGAAAGTGATTTTTTTTCTTTCCAAACTGTGGGAAAATAGAGCACATAACAACACATTTTTTTAGACCAAAAGCAATTTTTACGCTTTTTCTTGAATAACCCTGTCAAACCAAGCACATTTCTACCTGGCAAATGGATATAAATATAGATTCACGTGTCACGGGTGTGTGCGATACAATGTAGGATTATTTTATTTCATCTGACTGCATACATGTATGGGTAGGTAGTCACCCAATAGTTGGACTAGCATATTAGGAGTAACATGGTTTCCAGGATCAATGACCACCGTTGCGTCACGTCGAAGTTTTGACAGAAGAGACCACTTAGCCCAGTGAATTGTCAAAAAAGAAAACCACCTCCAAAAATTATTGTCAAAAAGGATCACCTACGTCGTGGCGGCACGGTGATCAATGAACACTGTACTGATCGATGAACAGCACACGTTAGCTACAAAATTTGTTGAATTTATCTTTTTTACTGAGCCCAAAATACAACGTATTTTACAGTGATTTTTTGCACGATTGTAGTGTATAGAGTTAGCTACATGTAGGTATTTTTTCTCGATTATTTTTAGATGTTTTAAAAAATTCAAAACGGACTACTGTTCATGGATCAGGGAACATGCCGCCGTTGGCTGTGGCGGTAGGCCCTGCCGCCTCCGGCTGTGGCAGCAGGCGACACGTGTCACCTGGCAAGCGTGCCGCCACGACGCAGGTGGTCCTTTTTGACAATAATTTTCGAAGGTGGTCCTTTTTTACAATTCACTGGGCTAAGTGGTCTTTTTTGTCAAAAAAATCTTGCGTCACACCACTTCTGAAGAATTCAAACGTTCTCCTGATATAAATTTCGTTTATATATGTAGGAGTAAGTAAAGCACCCTGCTGCAGAGTGTAGACCCTGGTCGTCTTCGCTGTATTCGCGTTTTTTTTTTTGAACAAGGGTTGGGTTCCAAAGGACCCTGACCTGCTTATATTATAGTTGTGGGATTACACATTATAGAAAGGTCCAGATTTTTTACGAAATTACAAACCGGATCTCCACTTTTACACCAAGGACCCCAAGAAGAAAAGGGAAAATGAGTCCTTTCGGGACCTTCTCCACCGCAGCACGAGCACGAACTCAACAGCCAGAGCAGTGATGTCACTGTCGGGAACGAACCACTTGGTGCAACACCTCTGTGTGGTCTTTCCGACGGAGTTGAGGGACCTCCCAGATGGTCGGCGGCCAGGAGGTTGACATTAGGGGTGTAAACGAGGCGAGCTCGAGCGAATATATGTCAGCTCGGCTCGAGCTCGATTAGCAACACGAGCTACAATTTTAGTTCGAGCTCGGCTCGCAAACTCCAGGACAAGTTCGAGTTCGACTCGTCAAAGCTCGACGAGCTCACAAGGCTCGTTAACGTTGTTTCAAATTAAATATGTGCGAGAGTATTTGACCGTCAGCCAAATGCCTGGCGCGATTCTCTTATTCTGAGCCACACAAGACTCTATTTATAGTTGGAACGCCAACCTGATTTTCCATTGCTGAGCGAGGTGGTACTAAACACTGTCGTGTGACTCGTGTCTGCTGCAGCGTGCATGTACCTTGAATACAAATGGGCTGTATGAGGCTGCCAAAGCCCAAAAGATTATTCGCGTTGGACAAAGGATGGGCTCGTGAGCTACCAGATAATCTACACGTAACATAGGCGTTTACCGAGCTTTAGGGCGTGTTTGGTAGACCCAGGGAGCTCAGATTTTCCCTCCCCATCCCACCTTTTGTTAAGAGAAGCTGTTTGTTAGGTCGGCTCGGGCCAACACCCCACTGCCCAGCTCATACGAAAAACGGGCGAGAGCCCTGCCCGAGAGCGAAGCTCAAATCGAGCTTCGCTACTCATCCGGGACGAGCCCATCCCGCAAAATACTGTTCGGCTGTTCCCACGAGACCCCCAGACCCCCACCCCGCGCCTCATTTCCCCCGTCCTCAACCTCTCATGTCATCTTCTCTCTTTGCAGCACGCCGCCCATCTCCTCTGCAGCACGCCGCCGCCGCGTTCGAGTCCATCTCCTCTGCAGCACGCCGCCGCGTTCGAGTCCATCTCCTCTGCAGCACGCCGCCGCCTCCGAAAAGCGCTGCCCAAGATCCCGTCTTCATCTGTGGTCCGCCGGCCGCCGCCTCCAGCCACGGCCGCCAGCCGCCTCCAGCCTCGGTGGCAAGCCACCTCCAGCCACGGCGACCAACCGCCTCCAGCCTCGGCCGCCAACCGCCGCCAGCCTCGGCCGCCAGCCATCGCCAGCCACGGCTCCATGGATGCAGACTCGGGCAAGAATGGATACAGGGACCCGATTGCTTTTTCTTTTTTTGTGCGAGGACCTTTGTGTAAAATCTGGACCAAAGAATATCTCAACACATACAAACTAGCCAAACAATATCTCTACTCAGCTTGTATGAGGACAGACGAGCTGCCAAACACACGCCACAATCTCAGCTCATCATAGCTAAGGTGAGCATGTATGAGGGGAGAGAGGGATTCTCTGTTGATCCGGGCTACCAAACACACCCACAATCTCAGCTCATCATAACGAACGTTCGAGCTCGAGCTCGTGAAGCTCGCGAGCCTGAGGGCATATTTGCGTTCGGCTTGTTTACACTTCGAGCCGAGCTCGAGTCGAGCAAATAACGAATTGAGTTCGAATGGTTTGTCGAGCTCGAATATTTTTGACACCCCTAGTTGACATACCACTAGATCGTGGCCTTGGAGTATCCCACCGTAGGTACAACTTGTCGCATTCAGCTGCTAGCCTCTTTGACGTCTTGTTGACTTTTCTCGTATTCCCACCTCCAGGTTGTTTGGGGAATGGGGATGAAAGCGGTTTGGTGTTCACCTAGCCCCTCAAATCTTTCAAATACTCTTCCCAAAAATATAATAGTATGACGAAGGTTCCAGCGTCGATCAGGCTAGAACTGCACAATCCCCTCATCAGCCCTGAGGCTGCCACCGGCAAAGCCGGGCAGCACCGACGAAGGGGGCGGCGGGGCCTAGCGCCCCTCGCGTCCCTATGTGCTGGCCTGGAGGGTGGCTGCCCTTCTGGGTCTCGGGGGCTGGCGGTGGCGTGCGGTGGTGCGAGCTGGAGATGCGGAGGCGCGCGGCGGTGCGAGCTGGAGATGCGGAGGCGCAGCCTGGTGATGCAGCGGTGGTGCGGCCTGGAGGTATGGCGGTGCTGCCTGGAGGTGCGGCGGCGGCGGTGACGACCTACGGTGGTCGCGTCTCCGGGCGATGGCGGTGCCACGGGCTTGGCCTGGCCCGTGTTTTCTGCTGGCGGGGCGCGGCGGTGGTGCTGCGGTGCAGGCACGGCGTGGCCTGGCGGTGTGCGCTCGGTCCCAGATGGGCTCCAGCGAGCCGGCTCGGGATCGCCCTAGGTCGTGCTGGCTCGGTCCGTGGGCGCCGGGGCTGAGGCGATGCCCTTCTGCGGAGGAGGGTGCGGTGCTGGTTGGCGGGGCGGCGACCCTGCGGGTGTGCTGGGAGCTCATGTCTGCGGACTTCGGTGTTCGTCCTCGAGCCCCGTGTTGGTGTTGGTCGGCGCCCCCTCTATGTGGCGTTCCGGCGGTGCCCACGGTGCTCTTCGGCGGTGCTCCGTTGGCTACAGGGTGTGCAGGACGGCGACGGCTAGAGGTTGAAGACGAGCGTTTGAGGCTGCGGGGCGGGGTGCGTGCGGCGGCTCTCCGGGGGTCGCGATGCGTCGGATGCAGGTGGTGGTATGTGCCGGTCTTTGTTAGGCGGTTGCGAGGTTTTGGGACTCTTCGCTAGGCGAAAGCTTTGTCTTGGTGGCCGGCCAGGACCAGTGACGGTGACGCCCGAGGGCGCCCCATCTTTCTTGAAGAAGTCGTCGAAGCGGGTGTTTCTTGATCTCCGCCCGGGCTCTCCGGGGGAAACCCTAGATCCTTCGCGGGATCGGGCGTGGGCGGCGCTCTTGTGTCGCTTTGCCTCTTGGGGCCTTGCTTGGACGTCCACCGGACAGAGGGACTTGTGGAGTGTTTTGGTGGTTCGGCGGAGGCGGGTTCGTCTTCGGCCAGTCGGGGCGTCGCCTTGGGGCCGGCGTGGTAGTTTGGAACGGTGGCTCCGGTCTTTCGCCTCCGCCTGTTGCGTTGAGGTGTTGTGTCGACCTAGTTGATCGTCGACCCGTGTGGAGCGCAGCCTCGGGGCTGGCGTGTGGTGTCGTGTTATAACGATTTTTCGGCCAGTTTTACTCATAAACGGGTCAGCTCTTTTCTCAGTGAAAGGCAAAGCTTTTGCCTCGTTTCCAAAAAAAAAAAGAACTGCACAATCGTTGCCGAGGTGTGCGTGTTCCCGTCGTACGGTACGTGTAAGAGCATCTCCAGAAAACGCGCGCGGCAAAAATACCGGTTTGGCGCGCGAGTGCTCGCAGCTCCGCGAGACGCGGAAAAGGCGCGCGGTAAATTTTTGCGCGCCGCGCGTTTGCGCCATCCCACGCGGAAATTTGCGCGTCGTGCGCGCGCTATATAGACGACACGCGAACGCGCCAACCGCCTCGAAACTTCCGCGTGTCCCTCCGCCTCTTCCCCACCGCTCTCTCCGCGCCACGCGCCGCTCTCCTCGCCGTCGCCTCGCCTCCGGCGACATGCCTCCGCGGCGCCGCTCCGCCTCGGCTACGCGGCGTGCGCCGCGCGGCGGCCGCCGGCCGTCGCGAGAGGAGATCCGCTCGGCTTCGACACGCGCATGAGGCGGCGCGAGCCTACACGCCGTCGCGTGGCGCCTCGGCCGCCCCGCCGCGATGAACCGGCGACGTGCGGACGCGCGAGCGGCGGAGATGGCGCGCGCCGTCGCCGATAGTCACGCGCGGGCGCCGCCATCTGAGCGGAGCAGCGCCTCCTCATCGCCGAGCGCGACGAGCGTGCGCGTCGAGTGGCGCGCGCTTCCGGAGGGCGTCGCGCCACGGAGGCGACGCGCGGAGAAGGAGAAGAAGGCGCGATGAAGGCGAAGCGGCGCCCGCGCCGAGCCGCGAGGAAGGCCGAGCGGCGGCGAGAAGGGAGGAAAAGAAGAAAGGCGGGCCGTCGACCGTCGTGCTCTCGTCCTCCTCCTCCGACTTCCAGTGGACGTCGACGTCCACGCCGGTGTCGGAGACGACTCCGAGCGCTCCGACGACTGGGAGTCCGACGAGTAGTCGGACGAGTAGTTTAGTATTTTCTATGTCGCATTTGTATCGTCGCACTTTAATATATTCGTATTTCGATCAAATTTCATTGTTTGTTTGATGAATTTTAAAAAAAAACGGTCGCGCGCGCTGCAAAATAGCGCCTCTGGCGGAGGTGCGTTTTCCGCACACCAACGCGCGCTGCAAAATGCAGCCTCTGCCGGGGGCAAATTCGCTATACCGCGCGCGAACGGTATACAACGCGCCCAATCGCCGGTATAGCGCGCGAGATTTTGCAGCGCGTGTTGGAGATGGTCTAAATACGCCAAGGCACACATGTTGGGTTGCTCCGTGCGACCGTGCCGTACCCACTGGTGGACGAGGAAGGTGCATCAGACATGGACAAAAACGGACCCATGCACGTGCGCGTCGATGGCTCGCAACCTGGTGTGATCGGATCCAGACCCTTGCTCCACCACACCCACGCGCATTGCCAGCACATGCGCGCGTTCGTGAATTTTTGTTTGGTTGGCCCCTGGCACACATGCATGTCGAGGCGTAAGCTGGACGCACTCACGGTTACATCTCACGTTCCCGATTACACGAACACGATGAACCTAGCTAGTACAGTAATTCTGTACGTATGTGTACAGGCAATCAGGGAGTAACAAGTAATCTTCCAAGATCGTCCGTCCAAGTGCCAAAACACAACTCAGAACATCAAACGAAAATGCGCTCTACCTGCAAGAAAAGGCTGAGCCCCCGGTGTGTCGCACCGTAAGGTGACACCGCGCGCCACCAAAGCTCCATGCCACCTCTGCCGCCCGGCACTTGCCACGGTGGCGGGCCCAGCCATCGAAGGTGGTCTGTGGTGATGGTTGCCAGGGATGGCCGGCATGGCTGCTAGGGCGGTGTTGGCCGACGCGGTGTCGTGTAGTCGTCACAGCGGCGCCCCTGGTTGGGGAGGTGGCAGAGGTCCTCTCCCAGCGGCGCCATGACCAGCGGTGGAGGTGCAGGGCAGAGGCGGGTGGTGGTGGAAACCCTATATCTCGATATGAGTGTCTTTTATGGGATATGTGTTTAGTTCCACGGTGAAGTCAGTCACGGAGAGTATCATGGAAGGCGTGATCTATGGACTAGTAATGGTGGTTCGAATCATGGTGGCGATGAGCTTTTGGGTTGATTATTCATGAGTTGGAGCAGTGGCATCGACAAGTGGGGGCGAAAGCACATGACAAATTCAGAGTCTAAATTTGCAGGGTGAAAACCCAAGGTCTAGCCATAATTGGTTGTGCCTGGCATGATCTTGTTGAAGGCATTGTTTTGAAAGTGCAGATGTTTTCCTCGGTGAAACCTATGATCTATGGTCAGCGACGACGATGCTTGTGCACTGTCCTTTTCTTGGAGCCATCTCTTTTGGAGAAGACGGATTTATAATGCTATCTAGTGGTGTTTGGCCCGCTGCTACAACGAATAGATCATTGTAGTGAGACTTTTCTTTTATGTAATTTCTTTTCTTGTTTAGCTGTGTGAAGTATAGCCACTAGAGCATTGTGTTGTTAATGCAATTGGTATCTCTATAATATTAATATATAATTTTCATTTAACAAAAAAAGTATCTGCAAAATAAAACCGCCCAACGAGCGGATATCGTGATATGGGGCGGAGCTGATATCTTGGTTTCCAAATGCGTCCATCCCAGCATCAACCCTCAAGTGACCAGCTCAATTACATGGTGAGCTGGGCTGCTGGGACATGTAGCTTATTCCACAAACACAAGGTACGGGCGTACGGCGGTAGCAAAACGACGGTTCAAGTACAATTATCCGGCCCTGACACTTAATCGAGCTTTGCTTCTGTCTAACAATATAATGTAGCTAGTTGATGGAACCTTCCACGGTGGTACGCAGGGATCGATGCTAGACTACGTCTCGGTTTCTCTAAAACGATGCCTCAAAGGTAATTGTGCATAACCATGTGTCCATGTCGTCGTCCTATCTAGCCACGAAAGTTAGAACATAGATTTTCACCCGGAACAGTCCGATCTTCAGAATGACACAACTATAGAACCAGCATTGGCAGATACAACCAATGAAGGTGAAGGGTAGATTTAGGATTTTCACCCTAGAAACATAGACATGGATCTTAAAAAGCACCACCAAGCTAGAACGAAGTCATCTCCTGTCGCCGCCCCCCACTTGCCGAGCTGCCGCAATTCACCAATCGTCCATCTCACATTCATCATGTGCACGGTTTTGCAACCATATGCACACAATGATTAGCGGATCATCATCTTCTTTCCATCCACTGCGACTACTCTCTAGCACAGCCACCGTCAGAAGGCGATCTCGACTCAACATGAGCATGTGAGATAAAACCTTTGGAGCCTAACCGATCTTCATGCACGACCGTGTTAACTCCCCACGTCAACACCTTGGAATCGGGCCACGAGGTGCCGATTTTTCCAAGATGGCGAAAATACCACACACCCGGGCACACAACCCTTCTATGGCGCCAGCGATGCATCCACAACCAGGGTGCACGTCGTGGCAGATCAGGATGCATGAGGTGGCGTCCTTGGGCAGCACGAGCATATCAAGGTCTTGCGACGGTGCCACAAGGCCCAGCAGGGCTGACGCATCCACACCAAGAACCACAAGGTTTTGCGACGACATGCCTAGTTGATATTGGATGGGATCGTTGATGCGATCTAGGGTCACTAGACGGGTCATCAGATGAGGAAGGAGAAGCAATGAGCGCCACCGTTCTCGCCCGTTGTCACGCTCACCAGCCTCGTCGCCGTTTTCCACCATTTCACCGCCCTATCAACTGACGTTATTCAAACCAGAATTGCAGGTCCCTACGCCTCACACCCCCTAAGCGATTACCCGATTCCCAGCCGAATGATGTATAAGGACGTGCGCGTTGCCAGCCATGGACAGCCTCAAGCACCGATCACGGCACCCCCTTCCGATCGATGCGGACGCCAATACCTAGCAAGGAGGGATGCCACCCATCTTCCTTGCTCCGCCGCTTGAGTACGGTTGAGTTCCCCCTCCCATTTGCGAGTGGGGTCCACCACCAGCGCGGCCGGAGCCAACAACAGCACCGGAGGGGAGGGACGTGAGGAAGGACCCGGTGGAGCTAGGGTTGGGTTTCCTCCCCTAGGCCGCCTTAGAGGGGACCAGGGGCGGAGCCAGGCCCAGGGCAACAAGGGCCATGGCACGGGGCGCTGGAAAATTTTCTTTCTATTATTTCCGAACAAAAACATTTGACCCAGGGTGCGGCTCAGGTCAGGCCAAACTCAGTGCTGGAAGCTAATGCTCGACCAGGAAACCCTTGTTTCGGCCTTCTGATTCTGAACTCTCGCTCGCTGACCTGACCCGTCCCCTCGCTCGCTTCGTCGCTGCGCAAGAGCTCGCCGCCATGCCCCAGGCCGCCTTGCTGCCGGAGCCCGCCCCTGCCTGCATACCTGCGGCCGCGGCGCTTTTTGCATGTGACGCCTTGCCTGGCCGGGCAGCCTCCGCTTTCCCTCGTCGGCTCCTGTGCGCACACTACCATCGGCCGGCGATGGATTTCTGCGGCACTGCCTCGTCCTCCTCTGCCCTTAATTCCTATCTTCGTCCATCCAACTACAGAACTCCTGTTGATTGATTCTGGCTCGGCTGCTGCTTCTCTGAATTAGGTAATTTCCTATTAGGTTTCTTGTTTTAGGAACAGATGATGAATGACTCCTGATTGAGTGATATGGTACTATGTTTTAACAATTGTTTTTAGTAATTGACTTCACGTTTAGAAACAAAACATGAAGAGACCAACAACTTTTTCTAGTGATATGATACGTTCTTGGAGTGTTAACAATTGATTTGAAAAAAAATGTTCGTCTTTGCTATTTTTATCAAATTTTACGTGTTATTGCAAGAGTTTTTTCTGGAAAATTTTCTTGCCCTTAGTTTTTGGCCCGGGGCTTGCTCCAATCCTGGCTCCGCCACTGGAGGGGGCGACACGGGGACGTTCAACGGACCTATGGACGGCCGAAATACGTGATGTAACTTTTGCGTCATGGATCGAACAACCAAACGAACAAACAATTAACATAAGCAGCTGAATACTATATAATAATCATGCCTAACTAAACTCCCATATCTAATTGTGGATTCATACTAGCTTGCAGCACTCATGCAGTCATGCTGCGACCATGCACTCATGAGACGAGCCATGCATGTATACAGCCAAGAGGTCCAGCAAGGCAGCATGGCTGTACGTGCGCATCAGTGTGCTGTTCCATTATTGAGATCAATGGATCGGTCGATCGAGGCGAAATAAAAATTAACAAATAAGTTCAATTTCTAGCTAAAAAATACTAATCATGGAACATGGGGGGCTAGCTCTTCCCTGACGCACTGATTGATTAGTTAGATGTTAGATGCGTGAGTACTGGTTAAGAATCTAGATAAGGCCAGGACGACACACGCGCACACACACATGAGTGATCGATCTTGATTAGGGGCTCGGTCGCTAGATTTAATACTCTGGCACCTCACCAAACGGTGACCATTATTCTTCTCGGCCACCTTGTCGAGACCTCTCCTTATATTCATCTTGGATCGTCACATCACGCCGCGAACAGAGATATCTTCTACAGGGAGCTACCGAGAAGAAGCGCCTAGCTAGCTAGCTTGGCAGGCAGCAACTCTGAGCTGAGTCAATGGGGAACAGCCTGAGATGCTGCCTGGCGTGCATGCTGCCCTGCGGCGCGCTGGACCTGGTCCGGATCGTGCACCTGAGCGGCCGCGTCGACGAGTACGGCAGGGCCGTGTCCGCCGGCGAGGTCCTGGCGGCACACCCGGACCACGTGCTCAGCAGGCCCTGCGCGTCCACGAGGCAGCAGGGGGTGCCGCGGATCGTGATCATCGTGTCGCCGGAGGCCGAGCTGGAGCGCGGCGAGATCTACTTCCTCATCCCGGCGGCATCCGTGCCTGCCGATGCCAAGAAGAAGACGAAGAGGACGAGTGCCGGCTCGGCTGAGGAGGAACGGAGGCGACACCGGCAGCACGTCCGCAGCAAGTCGGAAGGCAGCGCGGCCGCGGACGCGGACGTCGAGGGTCGGTTGGGATTGAGGTCGCCGGAGACGAACAGGAAGGAGCAGCACCGCCGGCGCATGAGCACCGGTAGCCACGCCGCGTCGTGGCACCCGCACCTCTCACGCATCGCTGAGGACCCAGCTTCATCGATCGAGCTCTAGCTCCCTGTCGTGCCGGTGCCGGTATACACACGGTGTCCTTTTTGCATGTATGGTGTCCTTTTTGCTCCTGTCTTATTCTGTGATCTCGCGGTAAATATTCTTCTTCTGTGTCTCACATTTTTTGTTTGTTTTATCTTTCCCCAAGTGTACATTTGATTCAAGTGTAATGCTTGTGTAAACTGGGCAACGCTGTGAGTCTGTGACTGTGACTTATTTCTTTTTGAATTTTGAATTTTGTGGCTTGTGATTTCTCCCTCGTTTTGCAGCGAAATGGGAGCGGGGGGCGGAAAAAATGCCTGGTAACAAATTGTGTTTGTCTAGATTTCGATTCCGCTTAATCTGGATAACTTGCATTGCTTCACATTTTCCATGTCATGCATAAATGTTAAATCTTTTGTCGTAGTTGTAAGTGTTGTATTGATACGTCCAAAACGTATCCACTTTCCCGAACACTTTTGCTATTGTTTTGCCTCTAATTTGTGTATTTTGGATACAACTAACACGGACTAACGCTGTTTTCAGCAGAATTGCTGGTGTCTCGTTTTTGTGCAGAAATCCAACTTTCGGAAAATCCTCGGAATTTCTTCAGATGGCCCTATTTTACCAAAATATTGACGGAGCCAGAAGGGCGAAGGAGGTGGAGGCCCGAGGGCCCCACACATGGCGGCGCGGCCCGGGGGGGCCGCGCGGCCATGTGGTGTGGCCCCGGCCGGCCTCGCCCCCTTCGGACTACTTCGCCTCGACCTAAAAACGCGGGGAGAAGTCGACATCGCGAAACCCTCTAGAAAGCCGCCACATCGCGAAACTCCGTCGCGGGAGAAGTCTCCGTTACGGCACTCCCGGGACGGGGAATGGAGGAGATCTTCACCGCCATCACCGCCAACGCCTCTCCATCAACCAGCAATGTTTCCCCATCCATGTGTGAGTAATTCCCGCTGTAGGCTGAAGGGGATGGTAGGGATTGGATGAGATTGGTCATGTAATAGTCATAAGATTGTTAGGGCATAGTGCCTAGTATCCGTAGATGTCACTTTTATGATATTGTTGCAACTTGTTATGCTTAATGCTTGTCACTAGGGCCCGAGTGCCATGATCTCAGATCTGAACATGTTATTGTTTCATGAAGATATTCATTGTTTATGGTCTTACAAGTTGTAGTTGTATGTTGCCTGTCAATGGCCGAAGTGACAAGAATCGGGACAACCGGAGGGGATGGTAGTGATGTGAGGATCACATGTGTTCACGGAGTGTTAATGCTTTGCTCCGGTACTCTATTAAAAGGAGTACCTTAATATCAGTAGTTTCCCTAAGGCCCTGCCAGGCTGGTAGGACAAAAGATGTTGTGCAAGTTTCTCATTGCGAGCACGTACGACTAAATATGGAACACATGCCTATTGATTGATTAGTACTTGGATACTTTTATTATTATCTGCAAATGCCCATGCTTTGATTGTTATATGAGTTTCTCTCATCCATGCAACGCAGTTAAATCCGTCCCTATGCCTACAGTATTTTAATCCTTTGTTTACTATAATCACTACTGCTGTCTTTATTTCACTGCTGCTGTTATTCCGCTATTTCCACTACCATAGACTCTTGATAAACTCTTTGAGCAAGTCATTTCAGTGCGCTGAATTGACAACTCCATTGTTAAGGCTTACAAGTATTCTTTGTCTCCCCTGTGTCGAATCAATAAATTGGGTAATACTTCCTCGAAGACTGTTGCGATCCCCTATACTTGTGGGTCATCAAGACTATTTTCTGGCGCCGTTGCCGGGGAGCATAGCTTTATTTGGAAGTTCACTTGGATTGATATTGTTCGCTGCAAATTCTCCATTATGGGTAAACCTCGCGATACTAAGATCGCCATATTACCATCCACTACAAGAAAAGGTACAACTCAGTACCTCTGCGCTCTTGATTCACCATCTGTGATTGATAAACTTGTTTCACCGCCACATGCTTCGCGTGCTGGTACTTCTGCTGAATCTGAAAATTCTCATAATATTGATAATGTTTCTGCTGTGCTTGATGATAGTGGTTCATTGGGATCTTTTCTAGATGCTACAATTGCTAAGTCTAGACAAATTGAAAATACTGAAACTCCTAATGTTGCTACACCTGTTAATTCACCTGAGTCTGTTGAATATTCTAGTGATGATCTTGATGAGGATTATGTAGAGCTTAATGATGATTTTATTGAAAAATGCAATGCTACTAAAAAAGAAAAATTAAAAAGTTGCTTGCAGAACATGCTGTTAGATATAAATTGTCTCCTGATTCTAAATTTGCCACATCTCCTATAAGCATTAGGGATAAAGATTATGATTTTCTCTTGATCTATCTCATATAGCTATTGTTGAGAAAACACCCTTTTGTGGTACTGAAAAAGAAAGTGCTGTTGAACACATGACTGAGTTATCTACTCTTAGTGGCTTGTTTTCGATGATATTAAGATGCGTACTTACTTTGTCGCTAAAATTTTTCCTTTCTCATTAAAGGATGATGCTAAAACTTGGTATAATAATTTGTCTCCTGGTTCTATTAAAAGTCCAAAAGAATTGCTTGATGTTTTCTTCCGTAAATACTTTCCTGCTAGTGCTCAACATGCTTGCTTTAGAGAATTTATAATTTTGACCGGGAAGATGGAGAGAAATTGCTGAGGCTTGGGCTAGATTTTGTTCTCTTATTAGAGCTCCTGACCATGATTTGGAAAAGAATGATTTACTTGATATATTTTATAGTGGACTAACCATTGAGTCTAGGGCATACCGGATAGTTGTGCTGGTTGTGTTTTGAAAAGAACTCCAGAAGCTGAAGAATTATTGGCTAAAATAGGCCGGAATCATGATGATTGGTCTACACCTGAACCAACCCCGACACCGATAGTGAAGAAGAGGGGTATGATTAAATTAAATGATGAAGATATGAGGGAAGCCAAGAAGTCTCTTAAGGAGAAAGGTATTAAACCGAAGATGTGAAGAATTTACCTCCTATAGAAGATATATGTGAGACAATTCCCCCTTCATCCATGATTGAGGTACACTCGCTTCAACACTTTACTAGGGAAGATATTCCGTATTCAAAATCTCCTGCTCAATGCTTAGATGAATTTGATAATTATATTGTTAAGCAAGAAAATTTTAATATGAGAGTAGAGAATCATTTAATGGAAAATTCCCGAGCTATTAGTGAATTGCATGGTATTGTGGAGAGAACCTCCAATGATGTTAAGATACTTGTTAAACATTTTCAAATGGTTCAAACTCAAATTGATCAACTTACTAAAGTGCAAAATGACTTGTTAGGAAATAATTCTAAAGAAAAACATGCTTATGAAGTAACAACTAGAGGTGGTGCTTCTACCCAGGATCCTCTATATCCTGAAGGGCATCCCAAAAGAATTGAACAAGATTCTCAACTAATTAAAACTAGTGCTCCATCTAAGAAAGAAAAAGAAACATAAGAATGTTGTAGAATCCTCCGAACCTGTTAGTGATCCTAATAGTATTTCTATTTCGATGCTGAAACGAAAGTGGTAATGAACATGAGGAAGATAATGATAAGAATGATACTCGATAAAGAAGAAATTGAAAAAGAACCTGAAAAGCATGCTAAAAATAAAAAGTATACTAAAGAAGATTTTATTACAAAGAAACATGGTAATGAAAGAGAACCTTGGGTTCAAAAGCAAATGCCTTTTCCTGCTAAGAAACTAAAATCAAAGGAGGAGGAACATTATAATAAATTTTGTGATTGGATGAAACCTTTATTTCTGCAAATCCCTTTGACTGATGCTATTAAATTGCCTCCTTATTCAAAGTATATGAAAGATATTGTTACTAACAAAAGGAAAGTTCCCAATGAGGAAATTTCCACTATGCTTGCTAATTACTCCTTCAATGGTAAGATTCCAAAGAAGCTTGGAGATCCAGGTATACCGACTATTCCTTGTTCCATCAAGAATAATTATGTTAGAACTGCTCTATGTGATTTGGGAGCAGTGTGAGTGTGATGCCTTTTTCTCTTTATAAGAGACTTGATTTAGATAAATTGATACCTACTGATATATCTTTGCAAATGGCTGATAAATCTACTGCTATTCCTGTTGGTTTATGTGAAAATGTTCTGTTCAAGTTACTGCATTGCTTAATATTAACTGATTTTGTTGTGTTGGAAATGCGAAGATGATAATATGTCCATTATTCTTGGAAGACCCTTTCTTAATACTGCAGGGGCTGTTATTGATTGCAATAAAGGCATGGTTACTTTCAATGTTGATGATAAGGAACACACTGTCTATTTTCCCAAGAGGATTGATAAAGTATGTGGAGTCAATACAATTTTTAATGTGAAAACTATCAAAGTGGGATCCATTGATTGTCCTGTATATGAGCCTAAAGAAGAATATCAAACTCTTGTGATTGGATCCATATCAATTCAATATAAGGTAACATGATTGATTTGAGGTTTATTTCTTCTTATGTCATATAAAATTTATTTGGTAGCAAGACTTGATCAACCTTGTTAACAAGTATATTTTATTGCATAGGAGAGTTAAACAACACTTCTTTCTTTCTTTCTCCCTCCACTTATTTTATTTGCTGTAGCACTTTTGTTTTGCAATATGCTTAGGTCATTTAAGATTTTAGAAATCATTTTTCTGCGCAGTAATCATTAATTTAATACCCAGAAATGTGCATTTTCGAAGTTCTCTAAAAATTACAAAAATTATACCGTTGGTCCTATTTTTCGACGAGGCACCAGGAGCACCGAGAGGATGACTGTGGGGCACCAGGGGTGCCACACCATAGGGCGGCGCGGCCGGCAAGGGCGCGCCACCATGTGGTGTGGGCCACCCCCTGCCCCACTACACCATCTCTTCCTCCCAGCACCTCTCTCCGAAAAAACTCGTACCAAGTTTCTCTCACTCGTGTTTCTGCTCAAGAACTCGCGATTTTTCGATCTCCTTGCTCAGCCCAGTTCTGAAATTTGGCACATTTACTCCTTGGTATGTGACTCCTTTGATTGTCCAATTAGAATTTCATTTGGTTGAGTATATCTTGAATATTTTGCTGCTGTAGATAACATGTTTAGTGAGCTTGCATGCTTGTTCTAAGTGGTAGAAATTAGTTTTGATGCATGTTTAGTACTCTAGCAAGTTCCTATAGTAGTTCCCTTCAATTACACACCTTGAAATCAAATTTTATAATGATTGTTGAAAATTTCAGAAAATGGAAGAAGGTGTGCCCCAATTGAACCAAGAAGAATTGGAAGTCCAGCAAGTTTCAAGAGTCAATCGTGAGGAGGGAGTATACCCCTCTTACTACCCATGCGTGGACTTTATGAGAAGTGCGGGGATTTTACAAGATGTGCAAACTCTAATCTCTCGTGCAGGGCTGAGTGGTTTTGTTGAAGGAGAGCCAAGACAATATGTAAAATTAACTATGTCTTTTGTGCAGGACTTCAAGTTCAATTGGTCGCGGTCCGACCCCATGGTCCAGTATAAAATTTACAATAAAGCTGTCAACTTGCCATTTGGTGTTTTTTGTGCAGCAATTGGAGTACCGCAATGGGGATCCTGCGAGAAGATCAGGGGAACACCGCGGGAGCTCTCAGATCTTTATACAAGGATTTGTAATGGGAGGAGCCTCTCCAATGATGATGGTAAGATTAGTAGCATTCAACATCCAGCCATCCGCTACTTTGCCTATTTCATTACAAAGTGCGTCCTTGCAAGAAGGACCGGAGGTAAATTATCTGTCCCAGACTTGGCTTTCTTAGCTGCTGCTTTGCAAGAGGATAGGACTTATAATTTGGGTGCTTTAATAGCTTGTAGACTTGCTACTAACCGTGATAAAGGAGGAATTTGTGGAGGTCTTATCGCCTCTCGCTTATTAGCTATGCATGGTGTAGAACCTCACCATTTAGATATTCCGCTTTCTATAGAGAAGCTTGATGTGGTTTCCATGATTAGACATGAGTTTATTTCAGATGCATCTAACTTGAACAACCTGCATTATAGGATAACTTTATATAAGAAAAAATGGAGTATAACTAAGAAAATTGAAAAACTAGTACGATTGCCTGCACCTGCTTTGTTTAACCTTGATGCCGGGGACGGGTGGTCGATCACAGAAAATGAGCTAAATGCATACATAGAAAGAGAAAGCCGTCGTGCGAGGGAAGATGTGGAGGAGACCGAGGAGCATCCCGACTCTTCATCCGATGCAGCAAGCTCCTCATATCAACATCATGGTCACGTGGAGCCTCCACGATCTTCTGCACAGGGGCCTTATTACCACTCCATGTATGATCCACCGGCGTGGAACCCCGACCCTCGTTGGGAATGAGCTCCACTTAGGCCAAAAGCCTAAGCTTGGGGGAGGTATACCGGCATCACTCATTCTTTGCATATTATGATTGCTGGATACTTGTACATACTTGCTTAGTCTCTTAGAGTGGTTTTCTAATGAGAGGGAGATGATATTTGGGGAAGTGCTGTCCAAAAACAGATTCTGTGCTGTTACCAAAAAATTCGTACGCACAGCCAGAACGTTATTTTGAGTTGCCAATTTTTGAGCATGTGCCCCAGGTTGTTATCTAACTTTCATTAGTTGAACACTTTTTGGTCTGAGCAATGGAAGATTTTTGTTAAATTCGATTTCTGTACTGCTGTCAGGATTTGGCAGATTTCTGTCATCCTGCTTTTCTGTGTTTCTGTTAGTTTGCATTCTTTTGTTTTCACTTTGTTTCTTTCCTAAAACACAAAAAGACCAAAAATATTTCTGTTGTTTCTCTTCACCATTTATTTATTTGGTACCTTGCTCTTAGTTTGCTTTATTTGCTATCGTTAGTTTGCTATGAGAAAACCCAAAAAGATTTTGCTTTGTTTGCTTGTTTTCTTTCGTTCTTATTTCTAATTCGAAAACACCAAAAATATTTTGCTGTTCTTCTTTGGTTTGTAAAGTTCATCATGAGTTCAATGGTCTTCGGTGGCTGGAGCGTGGTTTTCATTTTATATTATCCAAGCTACACAAGTGAAAAGGCAATAATGACGATCTACGACAATCTGATTGTGGTGAGAGGCTGGTATGAACTCTATTTGCTTTCATTTTTGTACATATACTCATCCATATGAGCATGCTTAGTTGGTTCATGTGAGGTATATGTTATTTGAGAAAGTCTAGTAGTTCATGATCTCTCATGTTTGGTTCCGATTTATTAATATGAGTAGCATGTCATGGATGTTTGCTTGCATTGTTTTATTCATAAGTAAGTATGGCATTGTGGTATCCTCCTCTGAATAATTCATTTATATCGACTTGGCACATGCTCACGCATGCATATGACTGAACAAAAGTCAATTAAGCCTCGATGATTTATATTGCTTCAGAGTTCTTGTATCACTTTTATGCTCCCGTTAATTTATTTTGCCGCAAGCATGATTATGACAGTTATTGCTCTCTTGATTTGTCGCTCCCTAGTCTTTTGCTAGCCTTCACTTGTACTGGCGGTGGCCGCTTCCAAACACCTGAAAACCAAGTTGTTCCAAAAGTGTCCACCATAAATACCTATGCATGGCATTTCAAACCATTCCAAGTAAATTCTCATGCGCTACCTTTAAAACTTTCAAAATGCTTCTCAATTTGTGTTAATGTTTCATAGCTCATGAGGAAGTATGTGGTGTTTAGCTTTCAACCTTGTCATTTACTTTTGACGGACTCTCATATGGACTAGTGGCACATCCGCTTATCCAATAATTTTGCAAAAAGAGCTGGCAATGGGATTCCCAGTCCCGAATTAATTAACTTAAATAGACACTCCTCCATGGTTTGTGATTGTTGGACGGCACCCGAAGGATTCGGTTAGCCATGGCTTGTGTAAGCAAAGGTTGGGGGAGTGTCATCATCATAATAAAACTTAAATAAAAGGCACTCCTTCATGGTATGTGATTGTTGGCAGGCACCCGAGGATTCGGTTAGCCATGGTTTGTGAAAGAAAGGTTGGAAGGAGTGCCAACCAAAAATAAATAAATGGGAGCCGCTCTTGTGAGTCCGGTTGATGAGGGAGTTAGTGTACCCATTACCATTCGTTGACAACAACAAACACCTCTCAAAATAATTTTACTCCTGCTTTACAAATAAAAAGCTCTAGCGCATGTTAATCCTGCTTCCCTCTGCGAAGGGTCAATCTTTTACTTTTATGTTGTGTCTCCATTCTTTCTTGGAGCACTATCTTGAGAGCACAACTGTCATTCTTAGTATAATATGCTTGTCTCAAAATATGATTGATTGTGGTATAACTTTGATGCTTTTATCTTTGACAATCACTACTTCTAGTCTTTCTATGAACTCAAGAGGTGCCTCGGCATTTATGTTTTGCCGATCAAATACAGGCAAGCGAGATACCACTTTATCATATTCTCTTATGAACATTGCAATCTTGCTTACATACATGATTCATGATGCTTATTATTAATTGTTGGTACTTCTCCATGATTGACATAGCTGTTGGATGATCTTATTTGCATGTATCTCATTATGAACTGCTTAAGTATTAGCCATAGCATGAGAATATATACATCATATGAGCAAATGTGTTCGTGAAAGTTCTTTTATCGCTCAGTTGTTAACTGAATTGCTTGAGGACAAGCAATAAGCTAAGCTTGGGGGGAGTTGATACGTCCAAAACGTATCCACTTTCCCGAACACTTTTGCTATTGTTTTGCCTCTAATTTGTGTATTTTGGATACAACTAACACGGACTAACGCTGTTTTCAGCAGAATTGCTCTGGTGTCTCGTTTTTGTGAAATCCAACTTTCGGGAAAATCCTCGGAATTTCTTCAGATGGCCCTATTTTACCAAAATATTGACGGAGCCGAAGGGCGAAGGAGGTGGAGGACACCACATGGCCCCGCGGCCCAGGGGGGCCCGCGCGGCCATGTGGTGTGGCCCCTCGGCCGGCCTCCGACGCCCCCTTCGGACTACTTATTCGCCTCGACCTAAAAACGCACGGGAGAAGTCGACATCGCCGAAACCAGAAAGCCGCCACATCGCGAAACTCCGTCGCGGGAGCGAAGTCTCCGTTCGGCACTCCCGGGACGGGATTGGAGGAGATCTTCACCGCCATCACCGCCAACGCCTCTCCATCAACCAGCAATGTTTCCCCCATCCATGTGTGAGTAATTCCCCGCTGTAGGCTGAAGGGGATGGTAGGGATTGGATGAGATTGGTCATGTAATAGTCATAAGATTGTTAGGGCATAGTGCCTAGTATCCGTAGATGTCACTTTTATGATATTGTTGCAACTTGTTATGCTTAATGCTTGTCACTAGGGCCCGAGTGCCATGATCTCAGATCTGAACATGTTA
This sequence comes from Lolium multiflorum, assembly GCA_030979885.1. NCBI lineage: Eukaryota > Viridiplantae > Streptophyta > Magnoliopsida > Poales > Poaceae > Lolium > Lolium multiflorum. The sequence goes on along the minus strand of CM061749.1, from coordinate 57,918,521 downwards.
TTGTTTCATGAAGATATTCATTGTTTATGGTCTTACTGCAAGTTGTATACATGTGCTGTCCGGAACCAATGGCCCCGAAGTGACAAGAATCGGGACAACCGGAGGGGATGGTAGTGATGTGAGGATCACATGTGTTCACGGAGTGTTAATGCTTTGCTCCGGTACTCTATTAAAAGGAGTACCTTAATATCCAGTAGTTTCCCTAGAGGCCCGGCTGCCACCGGCTGGTAGGACAAAAGATGTTGTGCAAGTTTCTCATTGCGAGCACGTACGACTAAATATGGAACACATGCCTATTGATTGATTAGTACTTGGATACTGTTTTATTATTATCTGCAAATGCCCATGCTTTGATTGTTATATGAGTTTCTCTCATCCATGCAACGCCCGTTAAATCCGTCCCTATGCCTACAGTATTTTAATCCTGCTGTTTACTATAATCACTACTGCTGTCTTTATTTCACTGCTGCTGTTATTCCGCTATTTCCACTACCATAGAACTGTTACTACTGATAAACTCTTGCGAGCAAGTCTGTTTCAGGTGCAGCTGAATTGACAACTCCGCTGTTAAGGTTTACAAGTATTCTTTGTCTCCCCTTGTGTCGAATCAATAAATTGGGTAATACTTCCCTCGAAGACTGTTGCGATCCCCTATACTTGTGGGTCATCATGTATACGTTATTTCTTTTAGACCTTTGATTTTTCTCGGATAGGACTCAAAGTTTGTGTGAGGAATGATAAGTTCTCCTATTTTACCTAGACAACATTTTGCGAGGCAAGCATCCCCCCTTGCTACCTATTTTGATGCCTTTGCCTCTCTCTTATTTTAGCCCTTGGTATTACGATGTTGTTTAGTCTCGATTCCTATAATCTTATATATCATGCAGCCATGATATAGCATTTACCTTCCATATCCTATTAAGCATATTGATTGTTTACTTTGTTGGCCTTGCAAGTCGTAGTTGCATGTTTGGCCTTGTTCGTGCCTGAGTCTTGTTATCTTCATTCGATGGTACAGTCACCTGCTCTACCTGAAAAAGATAACTTGTTGGAGATGATCATGATTTAGTTTCATGTTGCGTAAAAAAATAAATTAGTTTCATGTTTAACATCTAAAATTTCTTTTAGAATAATAACTTAATAAGAGGCATTTGTGGGCAAGCCACTGCAAAAGCTTTTCTGCGCCTACTTGTGTCCTCTAGGATCCAACTTTTTGTTATATGTTCTACGCTAAGTGCATGAACCACACACGAGTATGTTTATGCGTCCAGAATCTACGGCCTCGTCTAGATGCCACATCTACTTTGGGGCTTTCCAATCGTTCTTCTTTTGTGCGTGCATCTTTTCGTATGTTATGATCATACTTGTTATTATTAATGAAGTGGAGATGCCATGTACTTTTTGTGTCATATATAATCTTGCACCATTAACCCTTAGTAAACAATGCATTGAGGTGTTTCTTTTTCAATGACAACAATCTGAATTCGGTTCAAACAATTCTAGCACAACGCAAAGCTTTTGTGTTCCAAAATATGCAATATACTGCCCGTGTCAAGAAGCTCCATGGTTTCTCTCCTCGCATCACTTACTCGAATGAGAGACCAACTAACCCATAATCGTCGAAACCCTCCTCCTGCGACCGAGGGGAGAAAATTATAAAAAACGATCGCAATTCATGACATTGTAGCAAAAAACCCCATTGGTTTTCAAAATTTTCGCAAATAACCACCAATATTGGTTGAAAACGTGTCAAAAAACAATGACCACCAACATCAGCAATGATAGTCTTTCTAACCGGTCAGGTACACTATCATTGCTGATGTGGCACTAGATGATGGTCAAAGGTCAGTCAACCGTTAGATATTAGTCCTTTCTTATTCATTTTCATTTTGATGCTAGAACTTGAGGGGGTGTCATCCGGGGGAAGGGGAACCTTCAGCGGCAAGCAGGGGAAGGGGGGGCGTGCCTAGAGTTGAACGTGGGTAGGTATTGTGCGGGGATGGATGGGGTGAGGACCATGGGGTGCGGGGTCGTTGCAGCCGGTCGGGTCCTCCATGCGCTCTGCCATGGAGTCGGTGATCGGAGATTCGGAGGCGCCGTCGATGGCATCCACACTCTGGGAGGTGGCGTCGGCGAGGAGGGGAGGCGGAGGAGTTTTGAGGTGGTCGGTGGAGGAAGACGATGACAACATTTTGTGCCACCTCATTAATCATAGCGGGTCCCACCAATCAGAATTGTGTTAACCTGTGTTTACTAACGAATAAGCATTTTTATCACACTGTCAACCAATTTTGGTGGTTATTTGCGAATGAAAACCATTGATTTTTTTTTTGTTGTAGTGTCATGAATTGTGGTGGTTTTTGTAATTATCTCGATCCAGAGCGATGCAGGTGCTAATTTAGCTGCCAAGACATGTCACGGCCAGCAGCTCGATCAAGACTTTGCTGCGCGCGGGTGCACCTCATTCGTTATCGATCGGGGTAAGACCGTACACGTAGGCGTAGTTATAACTGAAAAACATCTGTTTAGACTTCCCGGCCGGGCTGAGCGGTTAGTTATGGACAGAATCTCTTTCCTTTATTTAAACCACATCTGTGATTTATTCCATTTAAAAAATCCTAGCTACCGAGTATATGGAAGTGCTAACGACATATATATGCTCAGGTAACCAATTCTGGCATTCCAGAATACTAGCAGATAGATCACGAACCGACGCTTCCCGTCGAATGGAGGGCGGCTTCAACATGGATTCTCGCTGGCGCGTCGAACCGGCGGAAGAAGCGCGCCATCGGCAGGTGATGGCTGGCCTGGGCGTGCACGGCGCCGAGTGGGCGCTGTGGAAGGTGCTGGAGGTGTCCGACGTCGACGCGGGGCAGAACCGGCTGCTGCTTCTCAGGGATATGGTGCGCGGCGGGCCGATCCCCAAGCTCTTCCTGGAGCTGGAGGAGCTCGACGTTGACGGCCGCAACGCCGAGAGCATTGTGTCCTTCACCTTGCTCGATGCGGAGGGTCGGGAGAAGGAGTTGAGCCTCCGCTACCTCAACTCCAACAAGGCGTACCGGGTGTTTGGGCCCGAGTGGAGGCGGTTCGTGAAAGACAGCGGCATGTGCAAGGGCGACCGCGTCGACCTGTACGCGTGCAGCCGCGGCGACGAAGGCGAGCGCTGCCTCTTCTTGTTCACGAGCAAGGGCGGCGGCGCTAGCGGCCGTAGCGCCTGGTGGTGTACCATTAAGCGCGCCCGGCAGCCTGCTGCTGCGGCCGCCGCCGTTCGGGATCACAAGAGGCGAGGAAAGAGCCGTCGTGCAGAAAGAGAAGATCATATGCTTTACGTGATGGACGACGGTGTACACGGTGGTTTCCAGCGGGATTACGGCTGTTGCAAGTCCCTCGAGAGGACAAGGAGGGAAGACAAAGCACCTCTGCGATTGTGGATAGATTCCACTAAAGAGGAAAGAGAAGCTGCCAAGGGCCTCTTGATGTTGAAATATGCTATCTTGGCCATGTATTATCGTTAGTGCCAGGCCATCATTCCGTTTTATGCCATGGGTAGTTTCATTGATGCCCGATAGATTTTCAGCATTTCATGATCTTGTAAGGAGGCAGTTTTGGCAAGAGAATTCTTATGCATATAGCGAGTATAAAAGAAACGGATTGCTAACTCCCGGATAGCCGAGAATTAAGTTAGAGCCCGATCAACTCAACAACCGTTATATTTAAATCGTGATTCATGTATACGAGAATTACATATGGATGTGTAATTACACATGCATGTGCAATTGCATATCATTTGCTTAATCGGGAATTAAGCTAATTCCCGGTCGACCGGGAATTAGCCGAGTCCATAAAAAAAAATCCTTGGCTGCCCTGGTTCGAGTCAACACTCTATGTTGCAGGAATTGCGGATTCAATTATGATAAATGATTTTTCCCATGTTAACTAAATGTTATGAAATCGGAAATTATAAGGATAGGTTTGCTCCTGAGCTTCGTAGCGCCACGCAAGGCTAAACGTGGATGGAGTGTTTACATGCAAAGATTGAGATATGTCATTGGCTGCATGCTAGGCAAAAAAATTCTATGTACACAAGGGACACTAGTTCAATTAGTATGAATTTTCCTTTTTTATAACGGGATAAGGGCATAAAGGACCCTCGGAGCTTCGTTCGTAGCGGCGGGATAAATGTACACAACACATCCAAGAGAAAAAAATGAAATTACAGCATTGTCATTGTCTTTTGCAAAAAGGACATCGCTATGAAATCTAAAACATGATCCGGCGCTTCTGCCCCGATGCCATTGATGGCCTCTAAGCTGTAGCCGCAAGGTCCATCTTGGGGTTGAAACCTCTTGAGATGGAGCAGACGTTGAAACCCCATGCCGAAGCCAAAGATCATCCCGTGCTGAAGCCAAAGATCGTCCCGTCTTAGTAGGACAAGAACCCTAGCTCCCTAGGTGCGGAGCGGCCCTCTCAACCAAGAGTAGCGGCGGCTAATATCGCCGTCACTTGGAAGCTTCCGCTGCAAAGATTGACCACATATCGTTGGGACCAAGCATCAGCAGCCAGGCGTCCAGAACCTCGACCTCTGCCCTCGCCACCACGACCAGACGGAGAAAGAAGAAAAACAAAGAGCAGAAACTCACGCTTGACACAGCCCACTCATAAATGACTTTTTTGACGGACACGTCATCTACCACTGAAAGCATAGCGCCGGTTAAATCCTGGAATAAATCCAGGTAAATGCAAACACCCATGCCAAGTCTAGGACTTGAACCTGGGTGGGCTGGTTCCACCACAAGGGACCTAACCACCAGAGCCAAGCTCTGTTTGCCACTGATAAAGGACTTTTATTTGTGAAGGCTCTAGAAGCCGTCGTCCTCGTCACCTTTTTCTCCGACAGTTAGAGCACCGCGTCAAGGAAGAAGATCTCTAGTCGACTCCATATCCCATGAGGATCCAGATGCCACCTCCTCGCATGACGTCAGTCACCGGAAAACCACCAGAAGCCCCTAGATCTACTGCAACTACTACTGCAGTACTGCTATATATAACCCTAACTCTGGAACCTCTCCTAGTCCAGCTATTGCCGACTATTCCGGTGGAGAGGCCATCGGAGCAGCGGGGCCCCGTTTTTTCTGGAAGACCCTCAAAGCACTGTAGGCAGATCGATAGGGGAGAAAGGGCGATTGGCAGTGGTTTTACCATGAGTTTTCCTATTGAAGTGAATTTTGTGGAAACGAATTTCATTGTCACGATTGATTCAGTGATTCTAGCTCGCTGCATTAGTATTTCCTCGCACGTTGGAAAAATCTAGGGTACGTAGCCCACCGTAATCATACTTCAGGATAAGAGAAAGATCAACTGGTAGATAGTGATATGAGCTTGTATTCATGCCAAAATAAAATGTGACAAAACAAGTAGCAAAATGACTTGTTCATGTATTTTCTTGGTTTGCACTCTACCTAAGTTCTTTCAGAATTTCAGAGCTAAAATAACTATGAACACATGCACAATAAAGTCCTTAGTACCTTGTATGATGGTACTGACCCTCCTCGGGCGTTTTATTCAGCCTCTTGGGCGTACCTTCTTCAATTTGCTGGTGCCACCTCCTCTTCCATTAACTCTTTGGTCTGGCACGCTTGGGCACCTCCAAAATACAAGTTGTTTGCTTAGTTTATCATTCAAAACCGATTCTGGACGGCTGATTATTTGCACCGTCGTGGCTGACCCAATTGTGGCGATTGCCCAGTGCCCACCGTGTCGTCAGCAGAAGGAATCTGCTGATCACCGATCACCTTTTATTCCATTGTCGCTTCTCCTCTGGCATTTGGAACGCGATTGCCCATTGGATTAGAAGCCCGCACCTGCCGCCGGTTACTTGGGATATCTTGCAGGATGAAGAATCTGTATAGCTCAAATACGGAAAGTATATTCCATTGCTACATACTCCCTTTGTATCATTTTTTTTTTGCGAATAGGACACTGGCATTAAAAAAAACACCGAACAGTACAAAGCAGCTCAAGAAAAACGAAAATTACAACGAGATCCTTGAGAAGCCCTTCATCTTCAACCTCCAGACCGTGTCGACGGCGCGCCGCCGCTGCCGCTCCTCCCTGAGCTAGCCTGACGTTGTTGGTTGCGGACGGAAAGTCGCCGAACGGATCGAAAAGACCACATCCGTCCCGGAGACAAAGAAGTAGGATGAACTGCCGATGAAGCTCCTTGACGATCCGAAGATCGCCATAGCCAGACGAAATCCTCGAAGACCACACCATACCCACAAGCTTCTCAACGTAGCCGTCGAGATGGGGTTGAAACCGGGGAAATATTATTGCACGAGGCGCCGCCACCACCACCTGAGCGCCGCCCCTACAAACAAAAACCCTAAAAAAGGGGAACGAAGCTCCCAAATTTGGGAAACGGAGCCCTCCCGCCGACGAGAGCCGCGATCTGCCCCACCTCCATGGCCCGAAGGCCACAGAGGCGGCCAGATCGGAGGCGGCCGCCGACGGGAGACAGAGAACCCTAATCGCCTGACACTCACAAACACGCACGTACAAACACCCCTATGAACGCACACACGCACACCGTACCCCTATGAACACCTCCGAGGGACTGAGCCGGCATATCTTGAGGTTGTGAAGTCTGTGGCGCCTCGTGACACCACCTCCACTGAAAGCATAGCGCCGGTTAAATCCTGGAATAAATCCAGATAAATGCAAACACCCATGCCAAGTCTAGAACTTGAACCTGGGTGGACTGGTTCCACCACAAGGGACCTAACCACCAGAGCCACTTACATTTTGGTATGGAGAGAGTTGGCTAGAATTAGGGGAGCACGATAGGTTGCATGTACAGAAAGTTCGGGATAATATGGAGCCGCAAACTAATGAAGCTCTCAGACGAGGAGTTGAATCATCTGCAGGGTGCCCTCAAAAAATTATCTGCAGGGTGAGCTTCAAAATTTGGTGAACTAGCATATCTCATAGTTCAAAGCTGCAATTTTACTGCCATATTTATGCCCATGGTCTCCGTTTTCAATTCCTAAGATATAGTAATGCATTTCAGGAAGTTCTAAGCTTGCAGAAGGCCGAGATTAAGTTGGAAGCCACCCGACTGGGGAGCAATTTGGACTAAATCAATAGTTCCTGGTATTCGAGTACAACTAAGCAACCACAGGGTTCAAAGACGTAGACGAGTCCTTATACAAACACGCACGGAAGAATCGAATTTTTGACAAAAGAGACCACCTGGCCGAGTGAATTGTCAAAAAAGACCACCTCCAAAAATTATTGTCAAAAAGAACCACCCACACCGTGGCGGCACGCGTGCCAGCGACACGTGCAGCTTGCCGCCACAGCCGGAGGCGGCAGGGCCTGCCACCATCGCCCGTAGCGGCATGTCTAGAGTGATCAATGAATAGTGTATTGATCGTTAAACAGTACACGTTAGCTACAAAATTTGTTGAATTTGTCTTTTTTGCTGAGCCAAAAATACAACGTATTTTGCAGTGAATTTTTGCACGATTGTAGTGCATAGAATTAGCTACATGCTGGTATTTTTTTCGAATTTTTTGAGATGTTTGAATTTTTTTCAAAACGGGGTATTGTTCATCGATGAGGAGACCGTGGACATGCCGCCGATGGCCGTGGCGGCAGGCCCTGCCGCCTCCGGCTGTGGCGGCAGGACGTGTATGCACAGCGTGTCTTCTGCCCAATACTTGGTTCGTGTGGTGGAGTTTTGACATTTCATTCGGCTAGGTGGTCTCTTTTGTCAAAAATTCGGAAGAATCTGGCCAAGTCCTCAGGCTCCCGCGGTTGCCCGCGATCGTGCTTCTCCTTTAATTGTGAGGATGCCGAGGGGCACACATTAGTGAAGACTGTTGCATTCGGGTGTTTCTAATCCACCAAGCCATTAGCATGAGCAGCGATGAGGCCCCAATCTGAATGGAAAAAGGCTAAGTGTGGCGCACCATTTTCAATTTCTGTGGCGCATATGCACGTCGCCATAGTTGCCACGCGTTTAGTATTTGGATTCTGTGGCGTACCACGGGGTGCGTCACAGAAGTTTGAAATTCTGTGGCGCATGTGCGCAGGTGCGCCACTGTAATAACCCAGAACATAGGAACAACGAAGGGTAGATTTAGAAACGGGATGTGCATTGCATCGTAAAACGGGGGAAATTTTCAGCCTTATTGCAACTAAACCTAAGAGGATCGAGGTTCTCTCTCATTTTGCACTTAGGGTTAGGCAATGTGAGTTAGGGAAATTTCGACATGATCTCTTTTGTATCTTATTGATTTGGGGAATGATTTCATTTGACAAGTGTTAATACCTTTAACAATAAGCATAAAACAACATAAATATGAATTCACAATTTAAACACAACTTATGAATTCAAATGACTTTGAATTTCAAATTGAATATTAAATACAATATTTAATTCAGAATATAAATATTACATAAAGCAAAAGCTCATAAACAAAAACTTGAGCTTTATTGATAATCAACACAGAATACATTGTCTTTACAATATTCTTGATACAAGAATTGATAAATAATAAACAGAAATGAAAAAGAAAATTACAAGGTTGTTCTAAATTAAAAACCTAGACTAAATGCCTTGAAGAATTCTTGTGTGGTCATATTCATCTTCAAAACCTGCAAAATAAAACACCAATACTAGACAAGGGTTATATATTACACAGATATTCAGTTTGGACAGAGTAGTGTTAACAGATTCAGTTTGGTCAGTAACCAAGTGTCATTGACACTTGTGATTGTCCAAAACCAAGGACAGCACCAGGATAAGATGGGAGCAGACCAAAACTGAGCATCCATCAGGGGCTCAAGTTTCGGCATATGAGCACACTGCTCATGTCTTTGTGCACACAACAGCAAGGCAATGCACCAGCTTAGTCATAAAGCAAGCCCTTGTGTGTCAAGGCCAGAGGAGAAGTAGGGCTCATATAAAAGCGCACAAACCCTATAAGCTGTGTCGACCGAGATAATGAATTCACCAGGTAAGGGTGAAGCTAGAACAACAGAGTTCATCCAGTTCTTGCTCAAGAGCAGAACCAACACACACAACCACTCAACCACCAGAGATCACGGTAACCGAGAAGATCATCCAAGACCTGGAGGTGAAGAGCTGTGACACAAACCACAAGTCTGCATCAACAAAACATTTCTTTCTAGGAGCTGGAACAAGGTATACCAATTCCTGGTGGATCCAGTGGATCAATCCATCCATTATGCATGACATAGTCATGGGTTTGAGCAGATTCTCAAAGGGAAGTCATCACTTGGTTTTCACCAAGGATTACTGTCAGTCTAGAAGCCACTAAGATAGGAAAACATCCAGATACAGATCTTGTGCAAAGAAGCTAGAAATCATGCACATATGCACTCACTAGCAAGATCTTATGCACAGAGAGCACCATTAGATGTATTGCAATAATTTGCAGCTAGTAAAGACTACACAGAAAATCCTAGGCACATAACCATCAGAAAAACCCTAGATTTCATCACAGGCAAGCATATTGGCATTCATAGCTAGTATGATCCCCAAACATGCAAGCAAAGTTGAGTAGCCCACAAGATCCAACCATTTAGGTGAGCAACCAGTCAGTAGCAAGGCTACTAGGTCACAACACACTTATAACCATCCAAAGAAAAGCCAATTACCAAACATCATTATCCAGAAATTTTGATTTCATTTGCTTGTCAAATGATCATGAACAACAAACTCATACACAAGCAAATAATTTAAATCATCACTGCATAAGCAGTTCATCATAAATTAATTCATTCAAGCATGAACATATCATAGATCCATGCTATTTCTGACAGTAGCATACTGTAAGGCAACACAAGCACATGTCACTGCATCATAGCTACTGGATCAAGTCCAGTGAGCTAGAGAGAGCAACAACTCATATACACAGAGGCAATAGCATGCTTGAGCATCAGCATCAGTAAGTAGATGATTCACTTAGCCACAGAGGTTAACCAGCAACCATGCCACAGACACTTAATTGATCAAATGGATCAAGTAAATCAAGTCAAGCCACACAGATAGGCTAGCCAACAAGAGAAGGATGATCCAATGGATCATTGGATTACACAGGAAGCACACAAGCATCCCACAAGCATCACTGGCATTCACAAGTGTCACAGATGCATAGCAGTACACCTAGACAAGCAAGTGTGATAGGCCAGTAAGAACTAGTAAGCTCATAAGAAGGAACAGCATGGCATAGTAGGATCCTAGCATGATAGGAGTGATGTCTACGTTCCCCCTCCTTTCCTGTGGACAGTGTTGGGCCTCCAAGTGCAGAGGTTTGTAGAACAGCAGCAGTTTCCCTTAAGTGGATCACCCAAGGTTTATCGAACTCGGGGAGGAAGAGGTCAAAGATATCCCTCTCATGCAACCCGCAACCACAAAGCAAGAAGTCTCTTGTGTCCCCAACACACCAAATAGGTGCACTAGTTCGGCGAAGAGATAGTGAAATACGGGTGGTATGAATATATATGAGCAGTAGCAACGGTGCCAGAAAGTGCTTGCGGCGTGTAGTTGATGGTGGTAGTATTGCGACATAGTAACACGGTAAAGCAGTAAACAAGCAATAGTAACTAGTATTTAGGAAAAAGGCCTAGGGATTACACTTTCACTAGTGGACACTCTCAACATTGATCACATGAGAATAGATAAATGCATACTCTACACTTTTGTTGGATGATGAACACATTGCGTAGGATTACACGAACCCTCAATGCCGGAGTTAACAAGCTCCACAATAATGCTCATATTTTAGTAACCTTTAGTGTAAGATAGATCAAAAGACTAAACCAAGTACTAGCATAGCATGCACCTGTCACCTTCATGCATATGTAGGAGGAATAGATCACATCAATATTATCATAGCAATAGTTAACCCAATCTACAAGAGATCATGATCATAGCATAAACCAAGTACTAACACGGTGCACACACTGTCACCTTTACACACGTGCAGGAGGAATAGAACTACTTTAATAACTTTGCTAGAGTAGCACATAGATAGTAGTGATACAAAACTCATATGAATCTCAATCATGTAAAGCAGCTCATGAGATCATTGTATTGAAGTACATAGGAGAGATTAACCACATAGCTACGGTACAGCCTCAGCCTCCATGGAGAACTACTCCCTCCTCGTGGAGACGGCGGTGATGAAGATGGCGGTGGAGATGGCAGCGGTGTCGATGGAGAAGCCTAGGGCACCCCGCTAGGAAGAGTGCCGGAACGAGACTCCTGTCCCCAGGATCTTGGCTTGCGATGGCGGCGGCTCGGAAGGTTTCGCGTGCCGTGGCTTCCTCCGTCAGGGTTTTGATGCGGGGGCTTTATATAGGCGAAGAGGCGGCGCAGGAGGGTCAAAGGGGCGACCACACCATAGGGTGGCGCGGGCCCGGCCAGCCGCGCCACCATGTCATCAGGGCCACGGGGCCCTGCAGCGACTCTCGGGTGTTGGATGCTTCGGGCAAAATAGGAACACAGGCGTTGATTTCGTCCAATTCGAGAATATTTCGTTACTAGGATTTCTGAAACCAAAAGCAGAAAACAGAACGGCACTTGGCATCTTGTTAATAGGTTAGTTCCAGAAAATGCATAAATATGACATATAATGTGTATAAAACATGTAGGTATTGTCATAAAACAAGCATGGAACATAAGAAATTATAGATACGTTGGAGACGTATCAAGGAGCAGCACACAAGCAACACATGGCATGCACAACAAGCGATTGCAACAGCGCGATACCATTGAATGGTGAATTGGCGGAGCTTGCAAGGAGGAAGCACGGGTAGCAGAACGGCGGTAGCATGGCTACGTGTGATCACGGGATCACCGAAGTCGTAGAGCAAGAGGAAGAAGACGCACATGCATGGAGAGGAGAAGGAGGACGAAGACCTTACACTTTGGAGCGAAGCTATGGGCCTGACTGAGTTGAAGCCCTGCCGGTCGTGACATTTTTGTCTTCGGGTCAAGGATTGAGTGGATCACGTCGTCTTGGTGTACTCTGTGCCTTATAAATTTTCCTTCAGTGAGGCCTGATCAAGTGGCGAGCTTAAACTACGTAATTCTAAAGTCGATGGTTGTGCATCGACATTTATTCTTAGTCGATGTCCGAACATCGGCTGTGCTCAATTTTTTTTTCTATTTTCGATTTTTATTAGCCGATCGATTTCATGAATCGGCTTCCCCTGGGTACATACTTCGTGGCCTTGTATGCTTTGAACCTTCTCTGTGTGTATGCCCCCCGAGCCGAATCCTTCAAGTGATTGAAGATATCGGCCTTTCAGCCAATTCAAGCTTATCTCACAACTCACCATGCTAAATAGCACAGCAGTGAACACGTTTGGTGAGAATAATTTTAGCCGATTGCTGGAATCGGCTTCCCTTGCAGTTGTCGATCCGACTATTTGCTGATAAATGTTGGTCGTGGCTTATCCCCAGGACCAATGTCAATCTCTTAGTCCCTAGCTGCTGTAAACCCACACCCTAGCTTTCCATCGCATGTTAAATCAATGATGAACACAAGCGAAGGCATGTTGAGGCTAATTTTGGCCGATTGCCGAATCGGCCTCCTTTTCCATTGCAATGCTTAATGAGGGTTCACAACTTCTTGGTTCTGCTATAGCGACGTGGCATGCTTGAGGTGAGATCCTTGCTTCTTATTTTTTGGGGCCGATCGCAGGATCGGCCTCGCCACGTACGTCCATAGACTTGGATCTTGCTACTCTGTCAGGCCGGTGGATAAGACCAGCCTCACCCCATTTTTTGTAGCTTCGATGAGCTCACAGCGTCCAGATTGATTCAGAGAGCGGCTCTTGGTCGTTTGCTTCCCAGATGTTCATGGCAGCCAAAGAGATGTCGATCGAATCATCATGAACAACCTCCACTTCATCTCCATGCCATTGTATGATGCACCGATGCATTGTGGATGGAATGCAACGTTAGCGTGGATCCAATCTCTTCCCCAAGACAGCGTAAGTGCTTTTGCTATCGACGATGAAGAACGACGTAGGGATGGTTTTCGACGAATTAAGTCCACGTTCAGGACACCTTTGGCTTCTGATGCTTGGCCGTTGAAATCTCTTAGCGTAACGTTGGTCTTGATCAGATCTTCATTGGAACGTCCCAAACGTCGTAACATGGAGTACGACATTATGTTGACTGTTGCTCCCGTGTCAACCAGCATCTTGCTGATAGGCTGCCCATTGATATAACCCTTCGGGTATAGGGCCTTCAGATGCCTGTAGCTCCTCTCTCGTGGCTTCTCAAAGATAACTGGCCGTGGCCCAATCAAACTGTGCCACTGATACTTCCTCATCTCTTGGAGCACAAAACTATGACGGGAGAACGAACACCATGTTTGTATCGGCAGATGCCTCTGCATCGGCTTTTGTCTGTTTGGGTCGCCACACTTTCTTTGGTGGGCGAGCCTCTGTCTCCGTGTTTGCTGAATTTTCACGGCCAGATCGGGCCGTGCTTTCCTCAACGTGTACAGGTCTGCGCCTCGGCTTCCTCCAAGTTTCGTAGCCGTTGCACTCTGCGCTTTTGGGAGTGGCTGAGTCCATCGGGACACCACCTTGGTCGGTGATATCTATCTTCTTCTCCGACTCCTCGAAGTCTTCATCTTGAGATGACTCAGCTCGTTTGTTGAGGTGGAGAGGTCCTAGACGCTTGAACACGATGTCTACGGGTGCTTCTATTCTTGTAGACGGTGTTGGGCCTCAAAGAGCAGGTTTGTAGAACAACGACAAGTTTCCCTTAAGTGGATTACCCAAGGTTTATCGAACTCGGGAGGAAGAGGTCAAAGATATCCCTCTCAAGCAACCCTGCAACCACAAAGCAAGAAGTCTCTTGTGTCCCCACACCTAATAGGTGTACTAGTTCGGCGAAAGAGATAGTGAAATACAAGTGGTATGAATGAATATGACGTGAATCGGCGCCAGAAAATAGCTTCTGGCGTGCGTTATGTAGTAATATTGCGGAAGTAAACATGCGGTAGTAACGCAGTAGTAATTCTAAAACAGTAACAAGCAGCGATAGCAGTATTTAGGAACAAGGCCTAGGGATTAGACTTTCACTAGTGGACACTCTCAACATTGATCACATAAGAGAATAAATGCATACTCTACACTCTCTTGTTGGATGATGAACACATTGCGTAGGATTACACGAACCCTCAATGCCGGAGTTAACAAGCTCCACAATTCAATGTTCATATTTAAATAACCTTAGAGTGCATGAAAGATCGAAACGACTAAACCAAGTACTAACATAGCATGCACACTGTCACCTTCATGCTTATGTAGGAGGAATAATACACATCAATACTATCATAGCAATAGTTAACTTCGCAATCTACAAGAGATCATGATCATAGCATAAACCAAGTACTAACATGAGTGCACACACTGTCACCATTACACCGTGTAGGAGGAATAAAACTACTTTAATAACATTGCTAGAGTAGCACATAGATAAATTGTGATACAAAACACATTGCAATCATAAAGAGATATAAATAAGCACTTCACTATGCCATTCATAACAGTGAATAAGTATTCTATGAAATATAGCCTAAAGACCCACACGGTGCACACACTGTCACCTTTACACACGTGGGACAAGGAGTCTCCGGAGATCACATAAGTAAAACTCACTTGACTAGCATAATGACATCTAGATTACAAGCATCATCATATGAATCTCAATCATGTAAGGCAGCTCATGAGATTATTGTATTGAAGTACATAGAGAGAGATGAACCACATAGCTACCGGTACAGCCCCGAGCCTCGATGGAGAACTACTCCCTCTTCATGGGAGCAACGGCGTTGATGAAGATGGCGGTGGAGATGGCGGCGGTGTCGATGGAGAAGCCTTCCGGGGCACTTCCCGTCGGCGGTGGAACAGAGACTCCTGTCCCGGATCTTGGCCGCGATGGCGGCTCTGGAAGGTTTGCGTACCGTGGCTTCTTGGTGGGGTTTTCGATGCAGGGGCTTTATATAGGCGAAAGGGCAGCCTCGAGGGGGCCAGGGGCCACCACACCATAGGGCGGCGCGGGCCCGCCGCGCAGGGTGTGGTGTGGGGCCCCCAGGGCTTCCCTCTGGCGGCTCTCGGGTGTTCTGGATGGTTCCAGGAAAATAGGAACTGGGCGTTGATTTCGTCAGATTCGAGAATATTTCGTTACTAGGTTTACGAAACCAAAAACAGCAGAAAAACCGGCACTTCGGCATCTTATTAATAGGTTAGTTCCAGAAAATACACGAATATGACATAAAGTGTGCATAAAACATGTAGATATCATCAATAATGTAGCATGGAACATAAGAAATTATCGATACGTTGGAGACGTATCAGCATCCCCAAGCTTAGTTCTGCTCGTCCCGAGCAGGTAAAACGATAACAAAGATAATTTTTAAGTGACATGCCATCATAATCTTGATCATACTATTTGTAAACATATGTAATGAATGCAGCGATCGAAACAATGGTAATGACATGAGTAAACAAGTGAATCATAAAGCAAAGACTTTTCATGAATAGTACTTCAAGACAAGCATCAATAAGTCTTGCATAAGAGTTAACTCATAAAGCAATAAATTCAAAGTAAAGGCATTGAAGCAACACAATGGAAGATTAAGTTTCAGCGGTTGCTTTCAACTTGTAACATGTATATCTCATGGATAGTTGTCAATGCAAAGCAATATAACAAATGCAATATGCAAATATGTAAGAATCAATGCAAAGTTCACACAAGTGTTTGCTTCTTGAGGTGGAGGAGATAGGTAAACTGACTCAACAATAAAAGTAAAAGAATGGTCCTTCAAGAGGAAAGCATCGATTTTTGTATTTGTGCTAGAGCTTTTATTTTGAAAACATGAAACAATTTTGTCAACGGTAGTAATAAAGCATATGAGTTATGTAAATTATATCTTACAAGTTGCAAGCCTCATGCATAGTATACTAATAGTGCTGCACCTTGTCCTACTTAACTTGGACTGGATCTTTGCAATGCCATGTTTCAACCAAGTGTCACAAAGGGGTACCTCCTGTACAAAGGTCTAAGGAGAAAGCTCGCATTTTGGATTTCTCGCTTTTGATTATTCTCAACTTAGACATCCATACCGGGACAACATGGACAACAGATAATGGACTCCTCTTTAATGCATAGGCATGTAGCAACAATTATTATTCTCATATGAGATTGAGGATATATGTCCAAAAGCTGAAACTTCAACCATGATTCATGGCTTTAGTTAGCGGCCCAATGTTCTTCTCTAACAATTTGCATGCTCCAATCATTAAGGTGATAGATCCTTCAGACAAGACGGACATGCATAGCAACTCACATGATATAAAATAAAGAGTAATTGATGGCGTTCCCCAGAAGCATGGTTATCGCACAACAAGCAACTTAATAAGAGATAAAGTGCATAAGTACATATTCAATACTACGATAGTTTTTAAGGCTATTTTGTCCCATGAGCTATATATTGCAAAGGCGAATGATGGAATTTTAAAGGTAGCACTCAAGCAATTTACTTTGGAATGGCGGAGAAATACCATGTAGTAGGTAGGTATGGTGAACACAAATGGCATAGTAGTTGGCTCAAGGATTTTGGATGCATGAGAAGTATTCCCTCTCGATACAAGGTTTAGGCTAGCAAGGTTATTTGAAGCAAACTCAAGGATGAAACGGTGCAGCAAAACTCACATAAAAGACATATTGTAAACATTATAAGACTCTACACCGTCTTCCTTGTTGTTCAAAACTCAATACTAGATATTATCTAGACCTTAGAGAGACCAAATATGCAAACCAAATTTTAGCAAGCTCTATGTATTTCTTCATTAATGGGTGCAAAGTATATGATGCAGAGCTTAAACATGAGCACAACAATTGCCAAGTATCACATTATCCAAGACATTTTACCAATTACTACATGTAGCATTTTTCCAATTCCAACCATATAACAATTTAACGAAGAGGAAACTTCGCCATGAATATTATGAGCTAAGAACACATGTGTTCATACGAACCAGCGGAGCGTGTCTCTCTCACACAAGGATGAACTTATTCAGAGAACTAAGATAACAAAACAAAAATAAAAGCACACAGACGCTCCAAGTAAAGTACATAAGATGTGACCGAATAAAAATATAGTTTCACTAGAAGTGACTGATAATGTTGTCGATGAAGAAGGGGATGCCTTGGGCATCCCCAAGCTTAGATGCTTGAGTCTTCTTGAAATATGCAGGGATGAACCACGGGGCATCCCCAAGCTTAGACCTTTCACTCTTCTCGATCACATTATATCACCCTCTTCTATTGACCCTTGAAAACTTCCTTCACACAAACTTCAAGCAAACTCATTAGAGGGTTAGTGCATAATCAAAAATTCACATGTTCAGAGGTGACACAATCATTCTTAACACTTCTGGACATTGCACAAAACTTCTGAAAGTTAATGGAACAAAGAAACTCATTCAACTTAACAAAAGCGGCAATGCGAAATAAAGGCAGAATTTGTCAAAAACAGAACAGTCCGTAAAGACGAATTTTAAAATGGCACCAGACTTGCTCAAACGGAAAAAATCAAAACTAATGAAAGTTGCGTACATATCTGAGGATCACGCTCGTAAATTGGCAGATTTTTCGAAATTTTCAGAGACTTGTGCCCAGATTCGTGACAGACAGCAATGCTGTTTGCGCAGCGATCCCAAATATAACATCAACTTTAACATAGAAACTTTACTTGCACAAAAACATGATAAGGAGAGGTTGCTACAGTAGTAAACAACTTCCAAGACTCAACAAAACAAAAATTGCTGTAGTAAAATAAACACATGGGTTATCTCCCAAGAAGTTCTTTCTTTATAGCCATTAAGATGGGCTCAGTAGTTTTAATGATGCACTCATGAAAATAGACAATGAAGCAAAAGAGAACATGAAGAAGCAATTTCAAAACACATTTAAGCCTAACATGCTTCCTATGCATAGGAATCTTGTAAATAAACAAGTTCATGAAGAGCAAGTAACAAGCATAGGAAGAAAATAAAACAAGTGTAGCTTCAAAAATTACGCACATAGAGAGGTGTTTTAGTAACATGAAATTTTTACAACCATATTTTCCTCTCTCATAATAACTTTCAGTAGCAACATGAGCAAACTCAACAATATAACTATCACATAAAGCATTCTTATCATGAGTCTCATGCATAAAATAATTACTACTCCCAACATAAGCATAGTCATTCTTATTAATTGTAGTGGGAGCAAATTCAACAAAGTAGCTATCAAATATAGGAGGTATATTGTAATCATAATCAAATTTATCCTCCATAACAGGTGGTAACAAAAGACTACTATCATTATAATCATCATAAATGGGAGGCAAAGTATCATCAAAGTAAATTTTCTCCTCAATGCTTGGGGGACTAAAAATATCATGCTCATCAAAACCAGCTTCCCCAAGCTTAGAATTTTCCATAGCATTAGCAACAATAGTGTTCAAAGCATTCATATTAATATGTTCCATGGGGTTTTTAATTTTTGCATCAAACCATCCATGTCTTAAATCAGGAAATAGAATAAGAAGCTCTTTGTTGTCCATTATGCCTAACTAGTGTAAACAAGAAACCAAATGTCGCAATTGCGAGTCTAAAGGAAATAGCTTCGAGCACACACACACAATGGCGCCGAGAAAAAGTACTGTTACACAGAACCGGAGTATGAGTGCCTTTTACCTTTCCTCCCCGGCAACGAGCGCAGAGAAAAGTGCTTGATGTCTACGGGTGCTTCTATTCTTGTAGTCGGTGTTGGGCCTCCAAGAGCGAAGGTTTGTAGAACAGCAGCACAAGTTTCCCTTAAGTGGATTACCCAAGGTTTATCGAACTCGGGAGGAAGAGGTCAAAGATATCCCTCTCAAGCAACCACTGCAACCACAAAGCAAGAAGTCTCTTGTGTCCCCAACACACCTAATAGGTGTACTAGTTCGGCGAAGAGATAGTGAAATACAAGTGGTATGAATGAATATGAGCAGTAGTACGGCGCCAGAAAAGATTAGCGTGCGGTTGATGGTAGTAATATTGCGGGAAGTAAACATGTAGTAGTAACGACAGTGGTAATTCATGAAACATTAACAAACAGTGATAGCAGTATTTAGGAACAAGGCCTAGGGATTAGACTTTCACTAGTGGACACTCTCAACATTGATCACATAATAGAATAGATAAATGCATACTCTACACTCTCTTGTTGGATGATGAACACATTGCGTAGGATTACACGAACCCTCAATGCCGGAGTTAACAAGCTCCACAATTCAATGTTCATATTTAAATAACCTTAGAGTGCATGAAAGATCGACACGACTAAACCAAGTACTAACATAGCATGCACACTGTCACCTTCATGCTTATGTAGGAGGAATAATACACATCAATACTATCATAGCAATAGTTAACTTCGCAATCTACAAGAGATCATGATCATAGCATAAACCAAGTACTAACACGGATGCACACCTGTCACCATTACACCGTGTAGGAGGAATAAAACTACTTTAATAACATTGCTAGAGTAGCACATAGATAAATTGTGATACAAAACACATTGCAATCATAAAGAGATATAAATAAGCACTTCACTATGCCATTCATAACAGTGAATAAGTATTCTGTGAAATATAGCCTAAGAGACCCACACGGTGCACACACTGTCACCTTTACACACGTGGGACAAGGAGTCTCCGGAGATCACATAAGTAAAACTCACTTGACTAGCATAATGACATCTAGATTACAAGCAGCATCATCATGAATCTCAATCATGTAAGGCAGCTCATGAGATTATTGTATTGAAGTACATAGGAGAGATGAACCACATAGCTACCGGTACAGCCCCGAGCCTCGATGGAGAACTACTCCCTCTTCATGGGAGCAGCAGCGGTGATGAAGATGGCGGTGGAGATGGCAGCGGTGTCGATGGAGAAGCCTAGGGCACTTCCCCGTCCCGGCAGGTGTAGAACAGAGACTCTGTCCCCGGATCTTGGCCGCGATGGCGGCGGCTCACGGAAGGTTTACGTACCGTGCTTCCCTCCGTGGGGTTTCGTGCGGGGCTTTATGGCGAAAGAGCAGCCTCGGAGGGGCCTAGGGCCACCATACCAGAGCGCGGCCCCCCCTCTGGCCGCGCCGGGTGTGGTGTGGGGCCCCCCGAGGCCCCCGCGGCTCTCGGGTGTTCTGGATGGTTCCGGGAAAAATAGGAACCTGGGCGTTGATTTCGATGGATTCCAGAATATTTCGTTACTAGGATTTACAAACAGCAGAAAACGAGGCTGGCATTCGCATCTTGTTAATATGTTAGTTCCGAGAAAATGCACGAATATGACATAAAGTGTGCATAAAACATGTAGATATCATCAATAATGTAGCATGGAACATAAGAAATTATCGATACGTTGAGACGTATCAACAGAAACTTCATTTGTTCCCTTCCTCTTCGTCTACATGGGCAATTCTCGATTGTAGGCAATCGGCTCATTCGTGAGTCCCAGCAGAAGAAAGGACAGTTTCAATGCCTATCCATGTCCTCTTGCTCTCTTGACCTCCTCGCGTGGCGCTCATACCCCTTCGTATCGACGGTATTTCTGTTGTGCATCAGACCGACGATATCTATCGTCGTCTGCGTCGTAGCGGCGACGTCGGTCATACTGCTGCTCATATTTGTTGAGGAGATGTGCGGAAAGTGGCCGTTGATACCGTACGCTTATCACCTCTTCCTCAGTCAAATACCGTCTGTCATCATCTTGGGGCCGGTCGCATGGATCGGCCTCCTCTTTATCTTTGCCACGGGAGGGGCGCTCTCGGCTTATCCATGCCATGGCGATCACCAAGCCCATGTTGATATCAAAAGAGAAACCGGCTCGCGTCTTATGCGGTGGCTGAGATCCACCATGTTGACGTCCGGAAACGGCTGCGTGTCAACTCTCATGGCAAGCAAGAGTAATCGGCCTTGTTCTATCGCCATTTGAATCTGTCCACGCAAGACTTTGCGGTCGTTGGTGGCATGGGTGAACGTGTGATGCCATTTGCAGTATGGCTTGTTCATCTCTTGTAACGTGGGGATTTTGTGGCCTTCGGTAACTGAGCTGTTTTTCCTTCAGCAGCAAATCAAAAATTTGCTCCGTTTTGCTCAAATCAAAGTCAAACTTTTTGCGGGCCCTGTTGTTTCACCCACTTGCAGGATACGGCTTTGCCCCAGGAATCCATTCAGCTACGGCGACTTCCTGATCTCCTACCGAATCTTCATCTTCTTCCATCTCGATCGGCGACGCGCTTGAACTGTCTGGTACAATTCGGTGGCGCTGTTCATACGATGTCAATTTGAACCATATGCGCCAATGAAGAGTGCGCTTGGAAGGTCACGTCTTTGAGCGGCGCTGACAGAGCTGTTATCGCCAAAGGATGCTTCCTTCTCGGATAAACGAGCAGAATAACATCGGTTTTGACGGTCCTGAGCGCTGAATGTATTCAGACACCGTCTCTCTCCGCCTGCTGGTCGATCGGCAATGCCAGCCGTAGCTTCCGAATGGTATTGTACGTGGAATTGTTCCTCCAGCTTACGTCCGAACCGGATCCGGTGGCAACGAGGTGTACCATCCAAAGGCCGGACCCGTGAGAGATTGTGAGAAGAACCTCCCGCGCAGCTCGTCTGAAAAAGTGAGACCATGCCCAACTGTGACAAATATCGGCTCACGTGCTCGATTGAGCTGGTTCCTTCTGATCCACTGAATTTTGTGAAGTCAGGGAGCCGATACTTAGGCGGTAGTGGGATTAGGTCATAGTCGTTGGGATACGGCTTGGAATAGCCGATCATTCTCTTCTACCGGCCGAACTGATCTCTCATGATTGCGGTGATCTCATCCACCGTAGGAGGTGAAGTTGAGCATTCATGACTTGTACCGTGGCTTAGTTAACCATTTCTCGTCTCATCGATCGCACGCTCCGGAAGTACTCATTGGACACGATCCTCTGCAGTGCCTTCCGTTTGTTCTCATCCGATTGTTGCGATCCGAAGCGTATGGCTGCGTATCCAGGGAATCTCCGAGGCGTCCGACATCCAGATCTGCCTCCAACTTTAGACGACGAGCCGTGAACCTTGTTGTTGTGGAGCTGCCATCGTGTATGACAGTGGTGGCCTAGTATAGAGCGGTATCTCTCCTGATGAGTTCTAGAGCAGGTCCTGACGGAGAGTACTTGTGCTTCATGATTTCTTGCACCACATTGAGCGCGACACGCTCCCAGTGTTTACTGGAGCTCGGAATGCGATGAAGAGAGTGAGCAACGGCATGGTTAATCTTCCGCGGGGCTGCAGCGTTGCGTCGAGGGAGATAGATCCAGTCCCTCGCGCACCTTCGGGTTGGAACCCTTGAACTGATCCCGTGCGAACGGGTTTTCTCAAAAGCGCCCGATGAGATCGGCTTCCAAGATGGCCTTGAGATCATCATATTTCTTCTTATGCTCGCAGGCAGATCTTTATACTTGACCGGTTCTTAGCCATCTCGGATACGAGATGTTGACGTGGTTGCTGCGGAAGATTGTCCCGATGGTCCCACCGGCGTGCGAATGTGTTGCTGCCAAAACCCACAGCAAAGGGGTTAAGCAACACGAAGAGCCAGGAGGCTTCGCAGCGGGCCCTGGTCCCGACGTCGTCCCATAAATTTCGACACACGTCCTAAGGATGCAGGCGTGCCACTGACCTATCTGGTCAGGAAGGTGTTGGATTGTCGATTAGTTTCCTACATGGCGACACGTAAACATTAAATACGAGCCTCGCTCAGGTTGCCCGTGGATCGGCTCACAAAGCCCATCGCCCCATAGTTCACGTCGGGTTAACGATGGGGCTCCTGCTTGATCAGTATAAAGTTAAACCAATCTACGACAGTTTAGGGTTTTCACCGTATGATCGAAATATCCTACGCGTAGTTGAGCCTAATAGATACGAAAGATAATGGAAAACTAACCCTAAAAGAGGCCTAAAACCAACATTAAGTTAATTCTGAACATCCCTCTTAGGACTAACAAACCATACCGACGCCCTCTTAGGATCGTTCAACCCGTTTGCAAGGCCTAACCATACGGATATTAAACCAATCTTGAAGAATCAAGGAGCAACTATAAGGATCGGATCTACTAAACAACAAACGAGCTGCCCTTACACGGATAGGTGTAAGGGCAGCTAAATATCGAGGGACGGCACAAGCAGATAAGCATAAGAAAAGCATCTATGCAAGCCCCAAAACATCTACGATAAGTAGTGCTACTCGCCATCAACAACGCCCTACAGCGGCCACAAGGTAAACTAATAAACGTGTGCTGCCTAGATCGCAAGACGCGATCAGAGCGATGATGTACAGGAGAAACCCTCGAAGAAGGGGTGGCGATCGCCTGATTTGTGTTTGTTGTGAACGTGATTGTCCTCCTTTTCGATAACCCTAGATACATATTTATAGTCCAAGGGACTTTCTAATTCCGGCGTGCACCTAACCGTGCACGTGTTAAACTCTATCTTTTAATTCTAAACTAAGATGCGATCTACTATGTTACAGATACATGAGCAATTAAGCCCAAACTCTTCGTGCAAGGCCGCTTCAAAGATGCTCCATAGTGTATCCTTCTAGCCCATCTTCACTTACGGCCCATCTCCTGATTTGGCCAAAATCTGGTGATAACAAGGGGAGAACAAGTGCCTGTGTTGGTCTACCCATAGATATAGGAGAGGACAGACTTACAAAAGGGTGGGTCTGCGAGGTCGCAGAAGGCGGTGTGGGCTTGGATCTTTATACATGCCCTCACACCAAGGAAGTGTGAACGGGGCAAGTCCACGGTTGGCAAAAAGGGTGAGATCTCTTATGGGAAAAGTACGCACCTGCAGAGTGTATCAAATCGTGGTGTCCTCCTTGTTAGGGAAGGGAGCATGACCCGCGGAAAGGAACTCCGTGAAGTTCTTGTCAACCTGTGAAGACGGGCATAGTTTTCAGAATAAAATAAACCTTTTGAAGAAATGATTTGAAACATGCATTGACCTAAGATTTTCGATCGAGGGTCGTAGCTAGTGCATCAAACACCTTTTACTCTTTTGAATTTCTGAGTACCTCACTCACTTTCTTCGACACCTTGGGCGTGATCCGGAAGTGGAGGCACACCGAGGTACCACCGGAGGGAGACTACGAGCTGGTCTACAAGGAACCAGACTTGTGGAGGAGTGGAAGGCGTAGACTATGGGATAGTCTATGGAGCGGACAACAATAAGCCGAGGAGTAGTGGAATGCTATAGTTATCTTAGAGCCGAGCAGTAGTGTCATACTTAAATAAGTCGCTGAGCTCTCTTTCATATCTATGTTGGTTTGTAATAGTACTTAAATAATGTAGGGTGTTCTCATCGGACTGTGAGAATACCAACTTGTTAAGACCATGATTGTAATATATTATCGAGTGTTATGACCTGCAATGTTTCTGTTGTACCACTCTGAGGGATGTGATATTTGTGAAGAAGTCCCTTTATGAAGATCATATCAACGACTTATATACTACAACATGCGGTGGTATCTACGGTCAGCATACTACTACATGAACCCTCCTGCCAACATGCACGTCGCAGAATTTTGCGCCAGATTTTGTGGCTTATATCTGTCGGTGCGCCACAGAATGTTAACAATGTTTTATGGCGCATTACCAGTACATGCGCCACAAAATTTTACTTTTTGGATTTTCGAAAATTTTCCATTTCTGCAATATATGCTGGTATTACACATGAAATATACAGGTATATACAGGAAATACATAGCACTATCCAGAAATAACAGAAATACTCACAAATGACACACAAATGACATGATACAAATCTTCATCATTACATCATTTAGATCCAAATTATTACACAAGCACAAATGTGTTCATCGTCGTATACACATGCATGTGTTCATCGTCACATACACATGCATCGTCACCGGCCACCTAGACTAAAGTAAAGTAGAAGACAACCGCGGTGGCGGTGAGTAAGAGGGGGACCAAGAACTTCAGCCGGTTCTTCTTCCCCATGTGTGCCCTCCATTGTGCTACCGCCTCCTCTCTAGTCGCGTATCGCTTGTAGTTGTTCTCGCTGAACTTATGCACCTGTTCGACAGTCCTACCACTCCTCGTAGACACCTGTAACCCGACCCTTGTACACAACGTACGTCGGCATCTCTATTGACAGAATCTTGGTGGCCTGAAGTCGGAGGTGGTCCCCGCAGGATATTCTGTGGCGCATGGATCAATGTGCGCCACAGAAGTTTAACTTTCTGTGGCGCATATTGGTCTGTGCGCCACAGAATATCCTTCGCCCATGTGCAGTGGTGGACCCCGCGTGGGCTCCACGAACTTTCTGTGGTGCACCGGCCCAAGTGCGCCACAAAATGTCCACTTTCTATGGCGCATGTTCTGAATGTGCGCCACAGAAGTTGATGGAATTTTGTGGCGCATGATGCTGGATGCGCCACAAAAATTATTTTGTGACGCATGGATGGTTTAGTGCGCCACATTGTTGTTTCTACCTATAATGGTTTTCCTACTAATGGGTAGATGGAACCACAAACAGGATGAAGAATTTAAATGGCTCCAATACAAAAGGTATATTCAATTGCTACAAATGCTAGAATTAGGGGAGCATGATAAGTTGCATGTAGAGAAAGGTTGGGATAATATGGAGGATCCCCAAACTCGGATGATGTCTTTATGGAAAGAGTTCGACATGTTTATGAGTTTATCGAACATCGCAGCTTTGAGACGAGGAGTTGAATTATCGGTGAGCTCCAAAATTTGGTGAACTAGTACAGCATATGTGTGTGAGTATTTCTTAGTCGACTGAAAATTAATAGATGATGTCATTAAATTTCAGTTGCAACTCTTTTTACAACTCATGACTAGCACAAATTAATATGCAAATCTAATGATATAAAACTTGACTGAGCATGAAGTTAGTTCTGAAAGCTGCAATTTTATTGCCATATTTAGGCCCACGGTCTCCGTTTTGAATTCGTAAAATATATCATTTCAGGAAGTTGTGAGCTTACAGAAGGCCGAAATTAAGTTGGAATCCACCGGCCTCGGAAACAATTTGGTCTTAATCAGCACGATTCAAAGACGAGTCAGCATAGAAAATTAGAAACACGCACGGAAGAAGCATATACATACGTGCACGCCTCGATCACAACCAACCAACGACGTCTGCCCTACCTATCGATCGTGAGATGGAAACGGCGGCCGCCACCGCGATCGCGCTCCCGGATGACCTTGTCCGGGAGATCCTCTTGCGCGTGGCTGATCCCACGGCGCTCTTCCGTCTTGCCATGGCGTGCAAGCGATTGCGTGCCCTCATAGTCGATCCATCTTTTCTCCGCCGCCGCTGGCCGGAAGATTCCCCCAACTCATCCACCCTCGCCGGATTCTTCGCGGCGCTAACGCGCTGTGGCAGGGCGGTCTTTGTTCCGGCGCCGCGATCGCCCATCAGCAGTAGCCGTCGCTTCCTCAGCTCCTTCTACGAGGCCGCTGGCTTCTTGGACAACGCGGTGCTGCTAACCTCCCGTCGTGGCCTCCTCCTCGTCCGGATCTCACAACGCCACTGCGGCGAGCCCAACCAGCTCGCCGTATGCAACATGCTCGCCGGCACATGCGACGTGCTCCCGCCGCTCCCGCCGCTCAAGCCAAATGTCGATCTCATCATCAGCGGCTTCACGGTTCTAACAGCAGCTGATTGGTGCTCGACCGGACGGCGTAGACCGCCGTCACCAGCCCCAGGGTACTCCTCCTTCTTCAAAGTGTTGATCCACGGTGTGAACCCGAACGACGATGTCCCAGAGCAGCGGTACTACCTTTCCATGTTCTCGTCTGATGAGCCGAGCTGGACCTCGCCTCGGGAGTGCTTTAACCACAACGACGACATCGGGAATGCGCACGGACGGGGCAGCGCCGTCGTGAGCCGGGACGCGGCACACTGGCTCTTTGGATGCACCTCAAACTATTACACTCTCAATGTGAGCATCGGTACCGGTCGCGTCTCCTTAACGAAGCTCCTAATTCGTTCAAGCCCCCCGTTCAATACCCTTGCACCGCAGCTCAGCATCGCCGCAGACGGAACACTGGCGTTGCTTCACCTACGTCCGCAAGGAAACCATATAGATATTTGGACATGTCAAGAAACAAAGATCGGGGATGGTGGTACTGCGGAATGGCACCTTACTAGGACACTTGAGCTCAAACGACCCAAGCAAAACCTGAATGGCACGTTTTCCATATGTGTTGGTGAACGGAGCGACACCTTGCTCTTCGCAGACCCATTCTTGTCCTTGCATGTTGCCAATCTACAAACTGGGGCAACGGAGGATGCGCGCCAACAATTTGAAGGTCTCGGCTGCGAGCCGACAGTACCCTTGATGGTGGACTGGCCGTCTGTGTTCATGTCTCGGCTTGGTGATAGTAGTGAGAAAAGATGCGTGTGGTATCAATTGTGAGCGCGCGGCTTCATCTCCAATAATTAGCTGGGTGCGTCGTTTCTTCTGCGAGATGTCTCTCTAGATTATGAGTATTTAATTTAAGCTGTGTGGACTCGGCCTTGTGATGCCTTTCGATATCGCCAGCGGCATCGTCAACGTGTTGTGGACTCGGCAGCGTGTGTTCGTTCGACTACATTTGTCACACCTGAGCTATGGGATTGTGATCTCTGCGGTGTGGCGGCGTAGACTCGGCATGTGTTGCCCTTCGTCCGCACCGATGGCTTGGAGATGCCAGGGTTTGGTCTCGGCGGATCAGAGCTCTTCGTCCGCTTGTTGGTGCTTCTGGTGCAATGTGCCTGCTGTTGGCTCTGTCTCTTCGGTCCCTGTGTGGCTTTGCATGTAGTGTTGTGAAACTTACTCGGAGTACCCTCGGGGCTTCCCCCTCTGTGTGTTGTGTGAGTGTGTTGGTTGTGTGTGTGTTCGTATGTGGCTCCATCGGCGACCACCAATCCTGACCACATGCCGCAGTAGTCGTGTCACCTCACGCCGCGACGACGACACCATGCTAGCGGGAGGCCAGAGCTGCCCCTCCCGCAGCACGACCACATATCCGGGGGCGCCGCCCCGGCTACCTCGCTGCCGTGCAGCAGCTGTAGCGCCTCACACTGCTGCCACCCGCACAAAACCACCAAGCCAACAATTCTTGGGCCGCCGCCCCAGCTTCCTCGCAGCCAGAGGCACACCGGGCCAAGGAGAGGCACCCCGCGCCCCTAACCTGCGCCGCACAGCCTCTGCGGCCGAAAGAAACCCATGGGGCCTTGCTCGAGCCGTGCTGCTGCGGAGAAACCTCCAGCCACGGCACCGAGTCGCAGCCCCAAGTGGATCGACGACGCCATCGGCCATCCATGCCGAACATCGCCACGGCTGACTCCATCCTCGCCAGTAAGATGAGAGCTCGGGCCTGCCCAAGCACAGATCGGGACCGCTGAGACCCGGATCTGGCCTTGCAGCCGAGCTCGAGCCTGTGCCTCCGCGCCCATGGCGCCCTCCGTGTCGCAGATGCCGCCCCGACGCCCAAAACGCCAGATCTACTGCGGCAGAAGGCCGGCCGAGCACCGCCCGAGACGCTGCCCAAGCAGCCACCGCGGTCGTCGAAACCGTGCCGAAGAAACCCGGGGCCGCCACCCCGGTACAGATCCCATTACATCAGCTACAGTGGCATTCATATTTCTTGCCACATTGTACAGGGAAGGGAACTGATCCGCTAGGGGACATGTGCCAAGCCAGGTATCTTCCCAAAATCGGGTTTTCCGTCCATCCCCTATGACAAACAGCCCCCGTTGAAAAAAATCATTCTTGACACTCATTAAACCCTTCCAAAAGGGTGAATCATTTGGGTTAACCTCGACCGCGGAGAGGGTTTTATTATTAAGATACTTATTTTGCAGCAGCTCCTGCCACACCCCTTCTTCATTAAGCATTTTATATAGCCATTTGCCAATCAAACACGTATTCTTAATGTCTAACACCTCAATTCTCAAACCCCCTTGGTCCTTTGGTCTACAGATAATGTTCCATTTAGTTAAACTGAAGCACAATCTAACAACACAACTCATCCTCAACAAAACGACTGGACTGCAGAGCAGGATAGGGCTTCTCACGATCTCGATCGTCACTGCATTTTACTTAAACAAAGCACATTTCCCTAATGGATGCAGTAGAGACTACTATTAGCTATCAGCTTCATGTTGACGGTCAAGCCGATGCATTGCTATCAATTTCATGTTGTAAAGCATGGTGAAACATGAAATTGCTGAAGTGCGACGAGGGGTGTTCATCTTCTGGCGGTCACATTGCATCAGTGAATCGATACCATAACTCGAACACAACAAAGGGACGTACTAACTACAGTAGTTTGCATCAGCTAGCAGTTAACTGAACATACTCTGCCCAGGTCAAGAACTGATCATACTGAATGGTCGACAGAATGCCTCATCAGCTTATGATTAGTTCCAGGTTCTAGCATCAAAACGCACGAGAGGGCTCAAATGCTCACTCAGTGTAACGAAATCCTCGAGAATGGCCGGCCGAGGCTCGGCGCCCCGATGCGGCGGCGCACCCTGACCATCGCCTCCGCCACCGCCACGGAACGGCCGGGCCCCGCCGGCAGCGGAGGGCCGGAGCGGGTGTGGCGCTTGCACGCCAGGGCACGACGCCGCTTAGTGACGTAGGGGCGCTCCAGGAGGACCCGGCCGTGGGACGCCGCCTCGCCGTCTCCGTCGCCGTCGCTGCCATCGCCGGCCTGGTCGACGCCGGAGCTCCCGCCGCGCTTCCTCTTTGCGCTCGACATTGCAAAAGCTTTCGACTCTGTCCGTTGGGATTACATCCTGGACTTAATGCAGAAGCGCGGATTTCCTCCAAGATGGCGTGCTTGGGTCGCACTTCTTTTTTCGTCTTCGACCTCTCGAGTTCTGCTCAATGGGATTCCCGGCAACGACATTACTCATGCTCGTGGTCTGCGGCAAGGCGACCCGCTATCTCCCCTGCTATTTGATCTGGCCATGGACCCACTTCCGCGGATCCTTGAGATAGCCACTCAAGCCGGTCTTCTGCAGCCTTTACCGGGAGGATTTATCAAGTCCCGCATATCACTCTACGCCGATGACGCGGTTATATTCTTAAAGCCCGAGGCTCGGGATGTTGCTAACCTCAAGGCTCTTCTTCAAAATTTCGGGGAGGTCACTGGATTGGTGACTAATGTGACAAAAAGTTCGGTGGCTCCCATTCGGTGCGATGGCATCAACCTCACAGATGTCATGACAGGCTTCCCTGCCATACTCACCAATTTCCCCATCAAGTACTTGGGCCTGCCACTGACGCTTGGCCGCTCCCGTCGCAGGCCCGCGCCGCCGCCCCCGTCAAGCCCGCCGCCCCACCCCGTCCGGCCTCCCCTCCCGAGCACCTCAATCACTTGGGGTTGCCAACGGACATGTGCTTCGCGCGTAGCAAGCTAAATTTCTGGCGCCGTTGCCAGGGAATTACACACATCATGCTACTAGGCCGAAGTTACCCATTTGTTTGGCGGCAAAATAAAACATTGGTAACTGCAGGGTAAGCAAAATCAAGTGTCTATGAATAATTTCACCATAACCACGTTGCAAAGAACTGGAACTTGCAGCAATAACGGTACAATATGCTATTTTACGACCAATCAATGAGCATATACGTGGATTTCCAAAAAAAATAAAACTAATATTATTTGCTAGCTCGCTAGTTGCGCGATCGCCAAGCGTCCAAAGTCTTAAGTCGCGAATATTCACGCGAGCGCACGCGCTATTCGTGTGTGTTGCATGTCTTATACTACTATCTAAGAGGCACAAAAAATGCCCCCTTATAAGCTGGTCTCCACTTCTCTAGACTAGCAAGGTGGGACTAAAAATTACAAATGCTTCTACAGCCAAACAAGCTATGCTATCCTGGTTTCGGTATTGGACCGTGCTCACTTGGGCCAAGCTAGTTTTGTCCCTGCTGGGCTGGGGTTTGAGCTGTTTCCGCTGGATTGTTTATTTTGGTGCCCTGGTTGATGTTTGATGGCGGGATTGAATATTTTTGTGGTACATGTTACTACTAGTCGGATACTTATTTTTCATACCCGGGCCAACGTTTGACTATCAGTACTGCTAATTTAGAGCTACATAATTAATTAACAAATGAGATTGATTAGTTGATTTGCACCTTTCCCTAAAAAAAAGTTGACTTGCACGTTGTGATTGCTAGTGGCGGGGCCCAGCTGGGTGTATGACCTCGGGCATGGCGTATGTACAGCGCCGCCGGCCGGAGTTTCCCGAGCTAAACATCACGATTAATTCATATGCAGTAACCCAGTGCCGGGCGGCTGTGCCAGATTGCTGGGTGGTGGCTCCGTCCAAGGTGATCGCTGCATGGTTGTTAGATAGTTAGCTAATAACAGTCATAAGTTGATTTGCAAGGAAGTACATATTTAATGAGCACCGGCTTATTAGCAAAAAGCTAGTTAGTACAAGTGCCTAATTTTGTTTGGCTTATTAGCAACACTAATTTAAATCTATAAATAGTAAAAATGCTTAGTTCTTGATTAATTGAGTAAAAAATATCTAATCGTTTGGCTTATTAGTAGCACTAGTTTGAACATACCAAGAACACTAAAAATGATTAGTTCTTGATTAATTAAGTAAAAAATAGCTAACCGGCACCTGCAGCTATCTAAAGCTAGTAACACAAGTTTCTAGTTTGGCTTGGCTTATTAGTAGCACTAATTTATATCTGCCATGAACAATAAAAATGCTTAGTTCTTGATTAATTAAGTAAAAAATAGTATTGAATCCATGAACTCTAACTATACTTATCTGTGTTTACGGAAGTTGATCCAGTCTGGCCTACCGGTGATAGAACAAGCAAACTAATAAGGAATACTTTGCAAATTGATCAAGAAGATCTAACAGAGAAATACTTGCGGTGGGGTTACCGTCCTTGACTGGACATGTGACAAACCAACATTTCGAGCAACTAGCGCTCTGCTAAAGCAGTCCTCTTAAAAAAGTGGTTCAGGCTTTATCAACCTACTTTATGAGCTGCTTCAATCTCTTCTTCAATGATAATTATGTCCAAATACTGGTGGGCGGGATGACTGGATAAAAGAGTTTTACATTGGCAGGCATGTCTTCTTCAAAGGATAGAGTAATGGGATTATGTGGCCTCTAATTGTTCAATGATGCTATGCTAGCTAGATTGCTAGAGAGGCATGCATCCTTATGGGCTAGAATGTTGAAAGGAAGGTACTACCTGGATGGCAAAATTCCTAATTCTCATTGTCCGAATAGTTAATTTGTCGCCAACATGGAATGTCATCCACTAGAGAAGTTCTGAAAATGGAGCTAATCAGAAGGGTTGGAGATGGCACAACTTATGAAATCTGGCATGTCTGCATCCGGTAAAGTAGTCGTACATAGAATGAACTGGCCGGTGCAGACCACATGCTAGATAGATACATGGCAAAGTGAATGTACATGTGCATCGATCGGCCATACTAGTGCACGGTGTATGATACGTACTAATACATGCATCCTGTCACAAAATGCATGCAACACATTTCCATCATCATGATGACATCAATTCGTCACATTGCGTACCTGGCCAGGAAATCCATGCATGTACATTTAAGATGCTTGTTTGTGTCAATCAACTAAATAATCGTTTGAATATTTGCCTACTAAACTTCACGAAATGGTAATAACATATACATGATGTACTCTCCTGCTTGAAAGTAGAATCTACAGCCATTGGTGGTAACCATCCTCACGCCGCATTAGGAGCAAACCAGGCCCACTTCGCTCGGCCGATCCCAATGCGGGCTCGTAAAATTCCTGTCGTCGTGTTACAGTACACGCGTCGACGTCATCACCACCCACAGTCAAGCTCAGGCCTGGCCCGTGCAGGCCCAAATCTGGGATGGCATTTCGCCGCCATCGGCCACCACTCCACCCCACAACCAAGCGGCCACGCCATCACCGCAACACCACCCGGAGTTGCGCCATCCAGGACGACGCGCCACCGCTAGGGCCATCGTCGACCAAGGGGGACACCGCCTCCGGACGGAGAAACCCTCGTCTCCCTTCCTAGCACGAGAGTAGAGGCAAGTATGTCGCCACCGGAAGCCGACGGTGGCTGGGGAGGAGAGATATGGGCTCTGGACGAAGGGACGCTAGGGTTATCCGGCTGTGTTGTACTAGATGCACCGACGTCACTGCCGCCCACAGCTCGAGCCACCAATGGCGGAGGCAGGAATAAATTTGAGGTGTGGCGGAGGCGATAAATGAGAAAATACTAAACCCTACTAATTTGACGCCTTGTCCTTACTTTGTGTTCGACATACACAGTCTAATTTCATAATGTTAAAATAAAGTATTGCACTCAAAACACCTCACATAATAAAATTAATCATTGAGATCACTATAGCAGACTTTACAAGAAAATCACGGGATCCAGCCAGGGGAAAATCAATCAACTAATCATTGAGATCACTCTAGCGGACTTTGTACCAGAGTTTATTTCACTCAACAACGAGATTAATTGGTATTAGAATTCGAAGTGCAAATCTAGTTTCGAAATCAAATACCTTGCATTGTGTACTTGGTGTTCTTCTTTAAATGCGGGTGCCCTGGTGTTCTTCTTTGACGCCATGTCCTTACTTACCCAGTCGCTCTCGCGGCCTTAGCCATCACGCCCTCGTCTCGTCCGCCGGCTGCCGCATTTTTGGCTACTCTGTGCCTGCCTCCTCCGGTCAGTAGCCGCAACGATCGCGATCTGTTTCTGAGTAGGCAGCTAGCAGGATCGTGTTTCAGGCCTTGAACTCTCGACCAATCTCTCACTTACGATCCCAATGAGCACAGGTACAGCCCAAAATCTCAAGTAATTTACTGATTAGGCCCACCTTATCACCAGGCCAAACACCGGACTACAATTACCGGTTCGATTAGCCTAACAGGAGCGAGGCGTCGATTCCAATCGATGGTAGGCGTCAGCGGAATTATGAAAAAACTGAAGTGTATCTGCATATATAGACCTAGTATTAGCGCCAAGATTTAGGTATGGCGGCAGCCAAACCATGCCATATTGCTAGCTCCGCCCCTACACTACGGGAAAAAAGCTCAGTGCCGTGCACGTGTCTTTGCCGTGTGCTTCCAGCGCCCTTTGCCGTGCGGAAGTTCTTTGCCGTGCGCCTCGCGCACGGCAATGAATTCTTTGCCGTGTGGCTCCGGGGCGACGCACGGCAAACAAACAGCACACGGCAAAGATCCAGCACAGCGCTCGGCAAAGCATCCCCGCACGGTAAAGCAGCCAGATGGAACACGGCAAAGTAACCCCTCACGGCAAAGAGGCCACGAAGGCGCACGGCAAAGAGGCATGCACGGCAACGACGGCTTTGCCGTGCAGGCCACCCCTTTGCCGTGCGTTTTTGCACGGCACAGAGTACAGTTTCATTTCTTTCCCTTCTTTTGTAGTATTCATATTTATATTAATACTTATATTTGTTGTAAAATTAGTTTTTACTTTTTGTAGACTATTTGTTGGTGTTACTTAATACAATCTGTATACCGATAAAACAAGTAATCTACATCTTCATCGACCCCTCCCCCAACATATCAGGGTTTTGGAACAAATTAACGGGGGTTCGGTGTCTGCTAAGTGTTATCGCCCCCACATATTTGGTGCAATTTCTTGCAGCTTTACACCTTACACGACACTTCCAAACATATTCTAGGTCCACATGAAAGTTTTGGTGGCATTCCGGTGCTCCGGCGGTCATTCCCCCCGATAACGGCGGTCACGTGCCGGGGGTCTACCCCCTAGATTTCACCGCGCGAGGTTCCACCAACATACTTTTTGATAGGTTTAGTTTTGTTTAGTCCATATACACATGGAAAGCTAGGTTTGACACACTTTGGCACACTATAGCCACCGGTATACCCGCAGCGGGACACTTCAGCCTACAAGTCGAGGAATCTTCCAAGTGCTATCGCCCGAAAGAGAGGAATCTCACACATGGGAGCAATGCCTTGCACCATTTGGTGAATCACACCTTCCAACACACTTCCAAACATATCCTAGGTCCACTTGCTAGTGTTGGTTGCATTCCGGTGCTCCGGCGGTAGTTCCCCGATAACGGCGGTCTGCGTGCCTCGGGGTCTACCCCCTAGATTTCACGCGCGAGGTTCCACCAACATACTTTTTGATAGGTTTAGTTTTGTTTAGTCCATATACACATGGAAAGCTAGGTTTGACACACTTTGGCACACTATAGCCACCGGTATAGCCGCAGCGGGACACTTCAGCCTACAAGTCGAGGAATCTTCCAAGTGCTGTCGCCCGAAAGAGAGGAATCTCACACATGGGAGCAATGCCTTGCACCATTTGGTGAATCACACCTTCCAACACACTTCCAAACATATCCTAGGTCCACTTGCTAGTGTTGGTTGCATTCCGGTGCTCCGCGGTAGTTCCCCCCGATAACGGCGGTCTGCGTGCCTCGGGGGTCTACCCCCTAGATTTCACCACGCGAGGTTCCACCAACATACTTTTTGATAGGTTTAGTTTTGTTTAGTCCATATACACATGGAAAGCTAGGTTTGACACACTTTGGCACACTATAGCCACCGGTATAGCCGCAGCGGGACACTTCAACCTACAAGTCGAGGAATCTTCCAAGTGTGTCGCCGAAAGAGAGGAATCTCACACATGGGAGCAATGCCTTGCACCATTTGGTGAATCACACCTTCCAACACACTTCCAAACATATCCTAGGTCCACTTGCTAGTGTTGGTTGCATTCCGGTGCTCCGGCGGTAGTTCCCCCCCGATAACGGCGGTCTGCGTGCCTCGGGGGTCTACCCCCTAGATTTCACCGCGCGAGGTTCCACCAACATACTTTTTGATAGGTTTAGTTTTGTTTAGTCCATATACACATGGAAAGCTTGGTTTGGCACACTTTGGAAC
Source organism: Lolium multiflorum (assembly GCA_030979885.1). Lineage (NCBI taxonomy): Eukaryota > Viridiplantae > Streptophyta > Magnoliopsida > Poales > Poaceae > Lolium > Lolium multiflorum. Next base: position 57,882,403 of record CM061749.1, on the reverse strand, counting down.
ACTATAGCCACCGGTATAGCCGCAGCGGGACACTTCAGCCTACAAGTCGAGGAATCTTCCAAGTGCTGTCGCCCGAAAGAGAGGAATCTCACACATGGGAGCAATGCCTTGCACCATTTGGTGAATCACACCTTCCAACACACTTTCAAACATATCCTAGGTCCACATGCTAGTTTTGGTTGCATTCCGGTGCTCCGGCGGTCGTTCCCCCCCCCGATAACGGCGGTCTGCGTGCCTCGGGGGTCTACCCCCTAGATTTCACCGCGCGAGGTTCCACCAACATACTTTTTGATAGGTTTAGTTTTGTTTAGTCCATATACACATGGAAAGCTAGGTTTGACACACTTTTGCACACTATAGCCACCGGTATAGCCGCAACGGGACACTTCAGCCTACAAGTCGAGGAATCTTCCAAGTGCTGTCGCCCGAAAGAGAGGAATCTCACACATGGGAGCAATGCCTTGCACCATTTGGTGAATCACACCTTCCAACACACTTTCAAACATATCCTAGGTCCACTTGCTAGTGTTGGTTGCATTCCGGTGCTCCGGCGGTTGTTCCCCGATAACGGCGGTGCGTGCCTCGGGGGTCTACCCCCTAGATTTCACCGCGCGAGGTTCCACCAACATACTTTTTCATAGGTTTAGTTTTGTTTAGTCCATATACACATGGAAAGCTAGGTTTGACACACTTTTGCACACTATAGCCACCGGTATAGCCGCAACGGGACACTTCAGCCTACAAGTCGAGGAATCTTCCAAGTTATCGCCCGAAAGAGAGGAATCTCACACATGGGAGCAATGCCTTGCACCATTTGGTGAATCACACCTTCCAACACACTTTCAAACATATCCTAGGTCCACTTGCTAGTGTTGGTTGCATTCCGGTGCTCCGGCGGTAGTTCCCCCCCTCAGCAAGGACTGTTGATTTTTATCAAGAAGAAGGGCTCCCCGGTCATTTCACTATCGACTTGTCGGCCGTTGTTGATAACATGGTCGTAGACGATGAGCAAGAAGAAGATGCGGTTATGGAGGAAGACAATGAAGAATATGAAGCTGAGGATGTGTGTGCCGTAGAAGACCTAAGTTTGCTCGAGGCGTTCAAAGCAGGCCTTGACCTAGATCCTAATGGACCACCTCCAGGTTTCATCGATGATTATTGGTTCGCTGAGCTTGATGATGATGAAACATGTGGTCCGAGCACGGATGTCGACATAGGCTACTGATCTATGTAGTTGTAATTGTGAGGCTATCCTATATATGTAATGAACTATGTGCTATTTGTAATAAACTATGATCTATGTACTGAACTATGTGCTATTTGTAATAAACTATGATGTATCTACTAATATTCATCTACTTATATATTTGCATTATTGTTGATTTCACTAATATTCATCTGTTTACATTGCATACTAATAAACCACTCTTTTTATTGTGTTTGCAGGTGATTGAAACATGCCGCCAAAAAAAAGAAAGGGGGGTTTCAAAAAGAAGATCAAGGCCGTGGCTGAGCTTGTGGGACTTTCGAGTGGTTCCTCGCAGACACGTCCTCCTAGCGGTCCTCCTAGCCCTCCACCACGGAGGAAGAATGCCCAGCCACGGCGACTTCGTACCCCCTCTCCTAGTCCTCCCCTAGCCGAGGATGATGACGAGGAGCAGTGGGGTGGGGGGGACGAGGAGGACGGTGAGGAGCAGTGGGGTGGGCAGGAGGAGGAGGACGATGGGGAGGACGGTGAGGAGGGCGGTGGGGAGGACGGTGGGGAGGACCTCGAGGAGGATGAGGGGCTGGGGGGTATGCCTATGGAGCTAGACCCGACCCTAGTTTGGTCTCCGCCGGCGGAGGAGGTGTACGTTGCAGCCGAGGAGAGGCTGGAACCACGGGACAAGAAGCCGTATAGGCGCGGGATTACGAAACTCCCCAAGCTAAAAACTTGGGCCTTCCGCGATGTTGTTCTCGTGCCCGCTGGAAAGAGGTACATGCTGATTTCGGCATTCCATTATTGAAATTTTTATCATTATACAAATTTTTATCACATGCATATTAATTTTGGCATTTCGTTGTGCAGCATGTTCAAGTATGGCGACCCGAGGAGGAAGCCGACACGTGGGTACTCGAACATCCTTGGAGGCATAATTAGGAAGCATTTCCCTGGGATTGTCAATCTTCCTACTGGTGGCCGCGACGTGGCTTGGACTTGGAAGCACTACAGCTATGCGGAAGATCCTAGCGGCAAGTACGGAAACATGCAAGAGCGGGTTGTCCGCCACTTCTGGGTACGCTACTTTTGGCTTCTTAGCATTCAAACACTTCTTGGCTACCAATAGTTGCTCTAATTCACCTTGTTTTACCTATGTGCATGGTTGCAGAAATACTTCAAGAGGGCTGAGGGCGAGGAAATTGCGTGCGACGTTATCTTACACGAGTTGTGCAGGGTGAGGGTGACTGGCATGCACTACGAGGCACGTGTCCAGTGCGTCCGCGACTGGCACGCCGAGCGCAAAGTTTGGATGAGTAAGGCTGATTGTCGGGATACGCTCATGGCACCATGGCAGTACCTGCAGGTATTAGCATCGATGTGTTATTTATTTCCGCATTTTCATGTAGTTTATGTTCTAATAATGGGTCTATCTTGTGTATGTAGAACCCTCCTCAGTACGTCGGGGAAGACAGGGCGTGCTTTCTTGCGATGGTCATATGGTGGACATCCCGCGAGTACGCCCGGAAGCACGCGGAGGGCAAGCAGAAGCGTTCAGAGATGGGAGGTGGATCACATGTCCTGGGCAGCAAGAACTTGGCCCTTACCTTGCAGGATGAGGTGAGCAAGTGGTTTCTTCATTCTTTCGTTTTATGTTATTGCTAGCCCCGCAAGTGTCTCCCTCTTCAATTAATTGCATGTACTCTTTTGCAGGAAGTGAAGACAGGCGTGGCACCAAACTTGTTTGGCTTTTTCCAAAAGTCGAAGACCAGGAAGGAGCCGCATCCTGAAACGGGGTCCTTGTGGGTCAACGACCTAGCGGAGGGCCAGTGTGGCTCGTACCGCTCGAAGTTCAAGGACAAGCACGGCGAAGACGCCGACCCAACCACCGAAGAGTTTGACGTTGAGGTTGCGGTGCTTGCGGGACAAGGCAAGAAGGGTGGCCGCCTATGGATTGCTGACGGGTTAGTCGACCCAAGGACCATTCCATCTCTACGCCAGATCCGTCGTGGGCGTACGAGCGAGCAGCCTCGGGTAGAGACCCGCCCACGGGCTTCGGACCTAGCTATCGAGAAGTTACGGGTAAGTTCTTCGTCGATCCTCTACGCTTCATTACATGTTTTCCATTGCAATTAATGTTACTGACATCGCGGCAACACAACGTAGGCGGAGATGGAAGAAAGGGAACGGAGGCACCAAGAGGAGCAGATGCAGATACAACAGCAGCTTAGGGACAGCGTGCAGATGCAGCAGCAGATGTTGCTGCAGATGCAACAACAAGCAGCAGATGTTCCAGCAGATGTTCATGAACCAGGCCGTGGTGACTTCCCCACCGGGGAGTAGTGCTCCTAGCACGTCGGGTCCTCCTATGTTCCCCAACTATGTAAGTGGTTAACTTAATATCTCCGTCTCAATCTTGTTTGTTGTCTAACCGAACTTTGGATATTGCAGATCCCCGTGCCTGATCCGCAGGTGTTGGCGCTCCTCCAGCGAGCGCCAAGTCAGAGCCCGCTGACACCTGGCTTGACCGTCAACAATACGGGCATCATCCGGAGCCTGCAGCAGTTTCTAGGTGAGTTCTCCTACACTTCTAATTCTTCCATACCATGTCACTTGTGAATTTTAGCCATTCAACCATGTCAATTTTAGCCATTATGTTCAATTCTAGCTATTCCATGTTAATTTTAGCCATTCCATGTCATCCTTAGCCATTATGTTGGATTTTAGCCATTTCATGTCAATTCTAGCGATTATGTTCAATTTTAGCCATTCCATGTTAATTCTTGTCAATTCTAGTTCTTACATGTCAATTTTAGCCATTCCATGTCATTCTTAGCCATTATGTTGAATTTTAGCCATTTCATGTCTATTCTAGCGATTATGTTCAATTTTAGCCATTCCATGTCAATTCTAGTTCTTCCATGTCAATTCTAGTTCTTACATGTCAATTTTAGCCATTCCATGCCACTTATGCATAGATATCTATGAACTTGTAGGAGGTGGAGAAGGACAAGGAAGTGGAGAAGGACAAGGAAGTGGAGAAGGACAAGGAAGTGGGCAAGGTTGATGTTGCTTGTGTATGAACTTGTTGTGCGACTTGGAACATGCTTGTGTATGAACTATGTTGGAGACTTTGTTGTTGATGTTGCTTGTATGAACTAATTATGCGACTTGGAACTATTGTATGGACTTTGTTGGATATGAACTATGTTGTTGATGATGCAAATACTCTATGTATTGTGCTATATGTGTATCTGGACTGTTATTTGTATTTGTGAATTGCATATGCAGGGATTAATGGGGAAGCAGGAAAATTCTGGCAAAATTTGCACAATCTTTGCCGTGCACATGCACACGGCAAAGGCCACAGCACACGGCAAAGGCCCTCTTTGCCGTGCACATGCACACGGCAAAGGCTGCCCGCGCTGCCCACCTGACGTTGCTGTACCTACCTTTGCCGTGCATGGTGGAAGAGAAGCACACGGCAAAGCCAAATCTTTGCCGTGCGAGTTGGAGAGGAAGCGCACGGCAAAGAAATTCGCACGGCAAAGAGGCCAAACGCACGGCAAAGAAAATCGCACGGCAAAGAGGCCACAGCGCACGGCAACGCGTCGCTCGGCAAAGCCTTTGCCGTGCGATTTTCGCGCGACACACGGCAAAGACGCCTTTGCCGGGCGGATCGTTGCCGAGCAATCTTTGCCGTGCACGGCCGCACGGCAAAGGCTTTGCCGAGCCGATTTGCCCCTTTGCCGTGCGTTTGGGCTGCACGGCAAAGCCCTGTTTTGCCGTAGTGCTACGAGCCACTCCTCCGTCCGCCAAAGATGGTGTAGTCAAGCCCGGGCCTGGCCCGCCCAAAACCAGATCTGGGCCAGGAGGATGACGTCATCGGCCATCGCTCCACCCCGCAGCCAAGCGCCCAAGCCATCGCCGCCACACCAAGCGGATCTACACCGTCTAGGACGGCGCCCCGCCATCGGAACCATCGTCGACCTAGGAACACCGCCTCCGATAGGAGAAATCCCACGTCTCCCTTCCTAGCACACGGGTAGAGACAAGTCTGCCGCCTCCGGCACCCGGCGGTGGCAGGGGAGGAAAGGGGGCTCTTAACGAAGGCGGCGGTGGCAGGGGAGGAAGGGGGGCTCTTAACGAAGGGACGCTAGTAGCGAAGCTATTTACTTTGAATCTAAACTAGCTACCTACTAGATAGAAGCATGCAAGGTTATGCCACATACTAAAACTAAATGGATTTGGTACGTATCGTCCGGTATTAGATAGAAACATGCAAAGATTACTCATGTAGTAGTACAAAGCATGCCGCCCGAGCACCTTGTCACGGTCCAAGCTCGACTTGACTAGTAATTCGGCAACAACTGTGTTCCCACGTGTCATGCCGAGGCGTTGGCTTCATCGATCCGGGGAATACCAAGGCATAGCCTACAACAACCACCGTTGTCGACGTGTCATACTGCGGCTGCACCGCCAGCTATCCCCCTCAACTTCTCAAGCTGTGTGCCCTTATTTCAAGCATTGAGATAGCTACTCATCGTGTTTGTAAGCATGGAATATCAAATTCTCCATCATGCATAAAATATAAATCTGCACGCATATACCGATGATCACAGTGCACATGAGATGGTGGCCACGAGAATAAGAGCATCTCCAGTCGCGTCCCCCAAAGAGATTTGAGACGCGCCGGACAAAAAACCGTTACCAGCCACGCGCCCCAAAGCCCCTTTCCGTCCGACGCGGCCCAATACGGTGTCCGGCGCCCCGAGCCCGTCCCCGCTACACAGGGGCGCTCTGGGCATGCCGGACACAACGAAAAGCGAGGCGAGGAGTGGCGGGACCGACGCGTCAGCGGCACATTGAAGTTTAACCTAACCGTCGCCTACCTCGCGATGAAAGTTATTGGCGCGCAGCGACGATGCAGTTCCCGCAGAGGCGCGGCTCGTCGTGCCTAGCTCTGCGTGCCGGCGTTAACGAGCACCACCGCTCCCCCGCCTCCCTCGAGCCTATAAAAAGGGCGCTCTCTCATCGTCCCTCACACACAAACCCTAGCCGCCACCATCTCAAGAGTCGACGCCATGGCTGGTAGAGGCAGAGGCAGAGGCCGAGGTCACGGCCGTGGTCGTGGTCGTGGCCACGGAGAGCTGCACGCCGTCGTCGTCTTCGTCGTTGGACCTGCAGGAGGAGGAGCAGGAAGTGTTGTTCGAGTTCTTCGTCGTCCTCAGGCGACCCGCCGGCATCCAGAGGCTGCCGACAAGTTCGCCAACTTCATCGCCGCAACGAGCCAGCCGCGCTGCATCTGTGGAGGCTGCTCTGCGATGCTGCGGCGGTGGACGTGCTCTTCGACGGCGCGGCAAGATGTACCTCCACACGGCTGGGAGAAGTTCGCGTGCTACCACGACCTCGAAGCCGGCTGCGTGCTCACATTCTCCTACCTTGGCGACGCGGATATGAGCGTCAAGGTGTTCGACGAGACGCGCTGCCGCCGGCACTACCACGGCGACACCGATGAGGAGGACGATTGAGTGTTGTTTCTTCACAGTGAAAATAGGCACGGAGGTTTCTGGTTGTTTTTTCTCGAAAGGACCAACAGGGCTATCATCACCAGCTGAATTTTCCAGTTTGAGTGACCGGGAGTGCCTGGAGTGTTCTTTCTTGGCAGCGAACACACGAAATATGCGATGCCAACACTAGTTACGTTTCGTTATTTTGCAATGTTTTAATTTGTGTCAACCATGGTTCAAACTATGTATTAGTTTGTGGAACAATGTTCTAAACTATGTCTTAGTTTGTGTAAACCATGTTCCGAATTATGTATTAGTTTGTGGAATGTTTCTTCCCTCTATTGAAACAAAAACTTAAAAAAGAGTATTTTAATATTTAAAAAAGTTTGGGGCGGCATTTGGGGGACGCGGCTGGGGAGCGACGTCCTCCAAACGCGGCACAAACAAAACACGTTCTCCAAATGCTCGATCCGGCGCCGTTTGGGGGACGCTTTGGGGGACGCGGCTGGAGATGCTATAAGGGCTACCAATGGCAGGTGGCGTAAGAAGTTACGGACGCCACACTTCCCGCATCATAAAGTCCCCCTCCCTCTCAACCGTTCTTTGTGATACTCCTTTTTTGATTTCTTCTGGTTTTATTATCATATTGATATCTGCTTAAATTTTCATAACGCACCAAAAATCACCCGATTCGAAATCAAGATGAGGGGTCGAAGAAATATGGTAGTAGTAAAAATAGGCGATGAACGATAGGACAAAATTTTAAACGCATGTAGCTCTAATGTTAAGATGACTTTCACCCTCTTTAAAACTTCAAGACTGACGAAGTGGGTGATATTGTGAGGTAACTTTCTGCGTAGATAATAATCACATAAAATTTATCTTACTCAAATTTCGTTAAAAAATAAAGAGTTAAGGCTATCCGACGATGGATACTAGCTAGAGCCACCCTAAGTCGTCCGCCGAGGGAGAATACATAAGCACAGTTAACGAGACATCTTTCTGGTGTTATTCGTGCAACTCTTGGGAAGCTACATCACACTATTTCCGCTTCATCTATTTTTCCGCCCAAATTTTCATTTCCCGCCTAGAATTTGAGAAAACATTCTCATCTCGGCAGTTCTCCGGCCGAGCCAATATTTCATTTATGGTGCTTTGCCGCCGTTTTATACACACGGCCTTCAACACTCATACCTTCTCTCTGTTCACAGGAAAAAATATATGAACTATTACACGCACTCGAGGCATGTGTGGAATATCACAAAGAACGTGCACTTTTGGCTCATGTTTGGTCCAACCCCCACCCCGCTCGCCCATAGATCTTGGAGATCAACCGAAAGTACGAAAAAATTCTGGCCAGTTTCCATTCTATACAAAATAAATACCAATACACGTACGCGTGCCTGACTTAATGGTATACGCGAACATAACGGTATATGGACGCTCATTTGAATATGCGAGTGCTCACGTCGCTGCTCGATGCCATGTACGTGACCAGTGAGCTCCGCAGTTCCACCTCCCGACAAAGTACACTAGCTAGGTTCTCCATGGCGTCGAGCTGCCGAGAAACTCTCGTGCACATCCGCCAACTTCCCGACGAGGTTGTACGAGTAGGAGCTCTGTGGGACACTAGGTACTTTAACTTGTCTTACCTCCACCAAAAGCTTGGCATATATCCACCGCCGCTGCCTCTTTGCCTCTCTACACGTGTTGACTTGTCATCCCGTCACACGTGAGAGGGGGTGTTGACGTGTATAAAATAGATTGTCTAGCCCTTTCCATCAGTTCGGACTTTTGATTCAAGTGGCTAGTGCATGAAGCTTAACAGCCACCACCACCACCACCGCGCAGGAACCTCAAGCCAGAGAACATCATCCTCGATGCCGCCGCGCATCATGGACTACGGCTTCTTCCCTCTCGTCAACGCGCCATAGTTAGCGCAGACCATGTTCGTTTTCTGGACGCCTAAGGTAGCGAGGTCGCTGCTGCGCCGCAGCATCAGCTGCAGCTATGTGTTCCCGTCTCGGCCAGGTCCGACATGCTCCGCTTCGGCGTCGTGCTCCTCGAGCTCATCATTGGGAGGTTCCCTTCGCAGTACTTGCTCATTCCTCAACGTCATGAACTGGGTGGCAGCGGCGGTCACAGAGGGCAGTGAGAATGTGGTCATCAATCACGTCATCGCTGCCACTAGCGGCGCCTCCTCCATGTGGCTGGTGTGTGCACCAAAGCCGCGCCATGGAGACGGCCCAACAATGCGAGCGCCATACCCGTGCACATCCGCCAACTTCCCGACGAGGTTGTACGAGTAGGAGCTCTGTGGGACACTAGGTACTTTAACTTGTCTTACCTCCACCAAAAGCTTGGCATATATCCACCGCCGCTGCCTCTTTGCCTCTCTACACGTGTTGACTTGTCATCCCGTCACACGTGAGAGGGGGTGTTGACGTGTATAAAATAGATTGTCTAGCCCTTTCCATCAGTTCGGACTTTTGATTCAAGTGGCTAGTGCATGAAGCTTAACAGCCACCACCACCACCACCGCGCAGGAACCTCAAGCCAGAGAACATCATCCTCGATGCCGCCGCGCATCATGGACTACGGCTTCTTCCCTCTCGTCAACGCGCCATAGTTAGCGCAGACCATGTTCGTTTTCTGGACGCCTAAGGTAGCGAGGTCGCTGCTGCGCCGCAGCATCAGCTGCAGCTATGTGTTCCCGTCTCGGCCAGGTCCGACATGCTCCGCTTCGGCGTCGTGCTCCTCGAGCTCATCATTGGGAGGTTCCCTTCGCAGTACTTGCTCATTCCTCAACGTCATGAACTGGGTGGCAGCGGCGGTCACAGAGGGCAGTGAGAATGTGGTCATCAATCACGTCATCGCTGCCACTAGCGGCGCCTCCTCCATGTGGCTGGTGTGTGCACCAAAGCCGCGCCATGGAGACGGCCCAACAATGCGAGCGCCATACCTGGCATGCTAGTTGCCAGCAACGGACCGTCGCTTTCATTGCTGACGAACTATGTGACTCCGCTGGCGGGGCTGATGAGTGATGACGTGTGCAACATTCCTGGCCGGGAGATGACATGTCTACGGTGCAGGCAAGTATTGCGGTAGGCTTGGTATGCTCCTGAACAACTCGAGGGCGTGTCAGAGAGATCCTCTAGAAGATTAGCCAATGTAGAAATGGAGAACAAAAGTGGAGAAGAAAGAGCAATAATGTTGCGCGTGTTGATATGGAGACATGGGCCTAGGTGTACGGAGCTGTCAGAGTTGCCAGGGAATATATACGATGCTAGACCGCTATCACAATTCTCCTATCAGACGTGGGTTGTGTTGTAATCCGTGTGGCGTCGTGTTTGTATCGGGAAAGAGCAAGAACAATAGTGTATGTAATTTTCCTATCACAAACAATAGATATCATTTGCTAGGCCACTAGCCATGGAAGGTTTCAATTGAATAATGTATGTTGTCCACGATGCTCCCCTTGCTTTTGTATGGAGTGGACTGTCTACTCGCTCTCTTCACAAAAGGAATATGAAATGAATCTGCTATGATTCTGTCCAGGCCGCCATGCTCCTACTGATTTGACTCAACATGCAATAAAAGCACTACCGCAAAAAGGGAGAGAGAGAGAGAGAGAGAGAGAGAGAGAGAGAGAGAGAGAGAGAGAGTTTATGGACTATGGCATGTTCACAACTTTCCTTTAACAAATTAGTGTCTTCCGGGCTTGTTTTCAATTCATATCTACACTGTTTGTAGAAGTTTGAACCCAAAAGGTTGGTGTGCTAGTAAATAGGTGGGAAAACAATCGTAGGCACGAAAAATGGGTGGGAAAACTGCCAAGACTATAACAGTGTGTTGTAGCCTCTCAAAAAGGGCGAGGGGACTATGTAATTTTAGAACCCTACCACAATGCCACGACGATGAGAAGACACATAAAATGACGGGTAGTAACTTTCATTTCTTGGATACAATAGTAACACGTGAACCAAAAAGGAAAACGAAATTACAAGTAATAGATACTTTGATGCATAAGAAGAGGGTGCGCCACATAGGAAAGACACATGCAATGATAGGTAGTGGGTATCCCCATGCATGAAATAAGGGTCCTACAAGGGTAGATGTTCTATTTATTCCTGGAAATCTTCCGATATGTCTAACTTCTCGAGTGCTATGAAGTTTTCCCGATATGGTAAAGCGGATATATCTCTAAAAGTATGTCTAGCACCCTAACTTCCCGATAGCCTTCCAAAATCACAAGAATCTCCTAGATTGTAGCAAGTATACAACTCTCGGAAAACGATGTTGAACTACATACAAAAGTTTGGGCGGGAAATACCATAATTTATTTGTGGTATAGCCGTGTCGGAACCTAGCAGAAAACTGTTGGAACGAAAGTTTCAGTGTGAAGATTCCTAACACGAAAAAGGAGCGGGACAACTGCCAAAATGAAAACAATGTGTCATAACCTCCTGGAAACAGGCGGGAAAACTATGAGATGTTAATACAACTGGAGCGGGACAGGCACCTTGCACCTTGCATTTTTTGATAACCATAGAGCATTTTTTTTGCTCAGGCGATGTACCTATTAGGTAGAATGGTAGGTCACTGGACGATTGAAAATATGAGCAATGGATTTCGTTGAAGTGGTCCCTAGGAAGGTGCCCCTACTATCCAATAGAAGTTTTGAAAAGAGGTTCTTTCTAGTTTTCCTGACGGAAGGAAACATAAGTAGGAAGTGTTGAGAAATCTAGTACGGACATAAGAGTTATTGCGTCAATGTGGCGGTGTCCATCTCTTTCCATGTTGCCCTCCAAAGAAAACGTCGGCGCCTCCCCAATAGACCCAATGGCGCACAGGGTCGCGACCGAGATGGCAGGGGTGTTCTCCGTGTACGTCTCCATCCTCGACCTCGCCCGTACGACAAAGAAGCCCGCTGACACATGCTCGCCAGAGAGGAGGTCCGTGGTGACAACGGTATCCTCCCCTTCCGCCCTTCGTCATGCATCCTCTTCACAGCCATATATACATATATGGTGATTACGAACAAGTTTATGCTTGGCAACGATTCACCGAAAAGTGTGTGTTTGGTATGTATGAGAAAGAAGAGAGGTTAATTAGGTCTAGTGCGTGTTTTCCCAATGCTTGATTGATGGGCGTATGCCTGGTCCGGGTGGTGGGACGCATATGTAAGGTACTCGAATTTTCCTTACCAGCCGTGGAGACAGCGAGCTCGTGATGGATCCCTCCTGGGCGGGAGAGAAAGCTAGTACCGTAGTGCTACGCAGAACAAGTCGGACGCTAGCATGGTAGCTAGCTTCACATTATTTTCTTCTCTTGACAATTTAGATAGCAAGCTCACGTACGTGTTCATGCTCAGACCGGTGGATCTGGTCGGCTCTGGTTCAGTTAGGAAAGAGGTAGCAATTAATTGGTAAGGTTCTCAGAATTTTTTTGGCATGATCGCACACCTTTTTTGGACAACCAGATCGTAACTCAAACAATATTCAGTAAGAGCACACCACCACAACCCAACAGTTTCAGTCCAGAGCATTACAAGTAAGCATGTTCATGGTTTGGTGTCAAACCGGCCAAACCAGCAGTCCAGCCTGGACCAGACATACGGTTCATACCGGGTTTACTGGTCGCGGGAGTGAACCCACGGACACAAAATTCTTGCCAGTTCGAGACGGCCTCAACCAGACGAAACCATTCAAACGGTATGCACACAAACCAGGGGCACGAAGGAGGCCGATAGCGCCAGCGCCAAGGCTGTGACGAAGATGAAGCAGCCTACGGCCGAGTGGTAGGTGGAAGCTGGTGGCAACGGCACCGTGTTCTCGGCGGCCGACATGTGTTTCTTCTCCACGACTATGTCACCGTTGTCGTGGCCGTGGGCGGCAGCATGAGGAGGCAGAGTTTCTTATGGTGGTGCCGTGCTTGCCAAAATCCTAAACAAATGGGAAGCATATATGGCCGCTGCGGAAGTCCATTAGCGAGGGTCCTGACGTTGCTCGCGTTGTCGCCATTAGAGACGGGTCGGGGGCCTGCCGTGAAGCTGCACAGCCGGGCTGTTGAAGCCGACGCACTCCACCATCTACAGCAGCCAGCCGGCGGCCGTGACGGGTTCAACACGAGAGTCAGCTCGTGCTTGTACCAGGACAAAATGGCAGAAGGGAATGGGTATCGCCTGCACATGGTGGCTCTGACCCGTGAGCTCAGTACTGCTCAACGGCAGCTAGCTCAACGTTCAAGGCTTGCTACAAGGTCGCGGATGTCAAACGAATATAGATGCTGCAGACCAAGCCCAGCGAGCACCCCAATTCTTGCTCAGCCAGCGGCAGCTCACACAGTTGTAGAGCATGGTGCGCTAGTGGCAGGCAGCATCATAGCACGAACCCGCATAGTAATTCTTCTCTGTTGTGAACAAGATGCCGCTATCTATGAACCGGTTCCAAACCATATATACCGTCAAAGCAGCCCACACCAACCCTTGGTATTACCTATTATTTGAACAGTTTAAACGAAACCAGCCCAATTTAAACTGCTCGGGACAGGCTGGTTTGATAAACCTTCAGAAACTGTTCTAACCCGGGAATGCCCAGGCTTAATTACAAGAATAACTTCACCCAACATACCTGATTTGGAGTCACAAATAACAGCCCACAACCAAATACAACCCAGACATCGCCATCTAGAACCCAACATTACAGATTTCGAGTCGCAAATAACAGTGCACGACAAATACAACCCGATGATTCAAATTTTGGTTTTGCAAGGAAGAGGAGTTCAGCTTTGTCTTCTTGTTTGTCCACCCTCCAGTAATGCATCGGACGGCAGCATTCTGTGATCCCAGCATTGTAGAACTTGCAATTGAGAAACATCAAAAATCAGTACAGGAAAAGAATTTATGACAAGCACAAGTTGAGTTCAAAGTAAACAAGATAGATGATAGTTCTATTCAATCCACTAAGCATATGTATCTATCATAACATCCCCAACACATCATAAACTGGAATTTGTGGTCAGTTGGTTCCCCAAGTTCAAGACAGTTACAATCAACCCATTATGTCAGATAAGCCAGATAACATAACCAAAAATCTAAATCAACCAAGAGGACTGATGGACTGATGTATGCCACAACACAATAATTCGTGTCACAGGCCCTTATTTCCTCACACATTTAATCAGTGTCTCACAACCTGATACAATGTAGAGCATGCAAAAGCGAGCCATATCTATTCACTGTCATCTCATAGTTAATTATTCTGCCTAAAAACACATCTAAATGCAGAGGTGAGCTTCTCTGTAAAAAACATTTGTGCTGCTGTCATATATAGTCCACAAGAAAGAAAAAGCAACCAAATTTGTCCAATTCCTGTAACCCATTGGATTGCTAGTACTCACTGAAGAACAATTACAGCACTACTTTAGCCCTAGCATCTCTTCTACAGACACTTTTTTCAGAAGACAGCGAGGTACACTGGCTTATCCACTTGGTGGAATGAACATGCGAGATATAATCCACCCCACAGGGGTCGAGAACCAGGCCTGCTAAGGGACGGCATTGCGCTGACGCTAATGCCCAGTTAACTAGATGAGAAATAACTGGAGCACCAGCAAAAGGAAGCTAGAAAGCAAATAACTTGCCACTTGTTGCCTGATAGGTAACTATGTAATATAACATTAGATTCTCAAGCTCAGCACACCGAAAACTGACATAAACCATTTGTTGTTCCACTTTGCCACCAACATTTTGCAACACAGGCCATCAATCACTTTTCTGACAAGGCAAATTGCAGAAGCAAGAAAACTCACCTACTATGACTTCAAGGACTGGTCGATGCACAGCGAGGCCTCTAATACATGATATCCTAGACTCCCACTTTCTCCGCCAGTGCAGCCTCAAATACGAGGTATTCGTCATAGTGCACTGCAGGAGTGAGCGCGAGAGGTTAGCATATGATGGTTATGAGAGTCACAAAAGATAGCTGCACAAGCACTTTCTATGAAATCACAAACTGAGGATTGAAATTTTGGTTTTGCAAACAAGAGGAGTTTCAGGTTTTAGTTCTTGCTCGTCCAGCCTCCAGTCTTGCATCGGACGGCAGCCTCTTATGCTCCCAGTCTTGTAAAACTTGATGTTGAGAAACATCAAAAATCAGTACATGAAAAGAATTTATGACAAATGCAAGTTGAGTTCAAAGCAAGCAGGATAAATGGAAGTTCTTTTCAATCTTCTAAGCATATGTATCCAACATAACACTCCCAACATCATAAACTAAAAATTGTGGTCAGCTAGTTCCCCAAGTTAAGACAGTTACAATCAACCCATTATGTCAAATAAGCCAAATAACATAACCAGCAATCTAAATCAACCAAGAGGTAGCCTGAGTTTCTACCTAAATCAGACCAGAATGATGGACACTGATGTGTGCCACAAACACAACAATTAGTGTCACAAACCCTTATTTCCTAGTACATGTAATTAGTGTCTCACAACCTGATGCAAAGTAGAACATGCAAAAGTGAGTCATGCCTATTCACTGTCATCTCAATTAATTATTCTCCCTAAACACACATAGATGCAGAGGTTAGCTTCTATGTAAAAACACATCTAAATGCTGCTGCTCTCATATATAGTCCAAAAAAAGGAAAAGCAACCAAATTTTGTACAATTCCTGCAACCCATTAGATTGCTACTACGTACTTAATGAAGAACAGTTACAACACTACTTACTTTAGCCCTAGCATCTCTTCTACACACACTTTTTTCAGAAGACAGCGAGATACACTGGCTTATCCACTTTGTAGAATAAACCAGCGAGATATAATCCACCCAACAGGGGTCGAACCAGGTCCACAAAGGGACACCATTGTGGTCACGCTAATTCCCAGTTCAACGGTGTGAACAGACTAATATAAAGGATTCACAAACTAGATGAGAAACAACTTGAGTAGCAGCAAAAGAAAGAAAGCAACAATTTGCCACATTGTTGCTTGATAGGTAACAAAGTAGTATAACATAAGGTTCTCAGGCTCAGCGCACCGAGAACTGACATAACAATTTGCTTCATTTAACCAATAACATGAAATCATATGCATCTCATGTATTGACTGAGACCGAGAAACTGAATGCGAGGCACAAAGCAAAATCACCTACTTCTGGCTTCAAGGACTGGTCGATGTGCACGAACTGGAATAGGCCTCTAATACATGATATCTTGGCCTCCCGCTTCCTCTGCCACTCCAGGGTCAAATATGAGGCATTCTTCATATCTGCACACGAGTGAGCTCAAGAGGTTAGCATATGGTTATGAGAGCCACAAAAGATAGCTGCACAAGCACTTTCTATGAAATCACAAACCGAGGATTGAAATTTTGGTTTTGCAAACAAGAGGAGTTTCAGGTTTTAGTTCTTACTCGTCCAGCCTCCAGTCATGCATCGGACGGCAGCCTCTTATGCTCCCAGCCATGTAAAACTTGCTGTTGAGAAACATCAAAAATCAGTACATAAAAGAATTTATGACAAATGCAAGTAGAGTTCAAAGCAAGCAGGATAAATGAAAGTTCTATTCAATCTTCTAAGCATATGTATCCATCATAGCACTCCCAACACATCATAAACTGAAAATTGTGGTCAGCTAGTTCCCCAAGTTAAGACAGTTACAATCAACCCATTATGTCAAATAAGCCAAATAACATAACCAGCAATCTAAATCAACCAAGAGGTAGCCTGAGTTTCTACCTAAATCAGACCAGAATGATGGACACTGATGTGTGCCACAACACAACAATTAGTGTCACATACCCTTATTTCCTAGTACATTTAATCAGTGTCTCACAACCTGATGCAAAGTAGAACATGCAAAAGTGAGTCATACCTATTCATTGTCATCTCAGTTAATTATTCTCCCTAAACACACATCTAAATGCAGAGGTTAGCTTCTATGTAAAAACACATCTAAATGCTGCTGCTCTCATATATAGTCCAAAATAAGGAAAAGCAACCAAATTTTGTACAATTCCTGCAACCCATTAGATTGCTACTACATACTTAATGAAGAACAGTTACAACACTACTTACTTTAGCCCTAGCATCTCTTCTACACACACTTTTTTCAGAAGACAGCGAGATACACTGGCTTATCCACTTTGTGGAATAAACCAGCGAGATATAATCCACCCAACAGGGGTCGAACCAGGTCCACAAAGGGACACCATTGTGGTCACGCTAATTCCCAGTTCAACGGTGCGAACAGACTAATATAAAGGATTCACAAACTAGATGAGAAACAACAGGAGTAGCAGCAAAATTAAGAAAGCAACAATTTGCCACATTGTTGCTTGATAGGAACGAAGTAGTATAACATAAGGTTCTCAGGCTCAGCGCACCGAGAAATGACATAACAATTTGCTTCATAAAATCAATAACACGAAATCATATGCATCTCATGTATTGACTGAGACCGAGAAACTGAATGTGAGGCACAAAGCAAAATCACCTACTTCTGGCTTCAAGGACTAGTCGATGTGCACGAACTGGAATAGGACTCTAATACATGATATCTAGGCCTCCCGCTTCCTCTGCCACTCCAGGCTCAAATACGAGGCATTCTTCATATCTGCACAGGAGTGAGCGCGAGAGGTTAGCTAGCTGATTAAATCTTACAAAAGCTTTCACGACTCATGAGTGACACTTGACAAAAAAAAAGAATAGGGAGGGATTGAGAGAGACCTTGGGGTCAACAACACCAGCGGAGCGGTCCATCACAACCACGACACCACCTGAGCAAAATGGAATCAGAGTGTGCATTAGTTCCAAGCACCCAAGCAGGGTTACGGAGGAGTACAATAGACAGAAAGGTGCTTACTTCCAGGCTCGAGGAGGCCACCGGAGCATTAGCAGGTCCCCTACATTTTTTGTATCTCAACAGGTGACCTGTAGTACACAATGAAATGGTATTATTTGGCATGAATAACAAGTTACTTTTAAAGCACACAGCAGATGAACATCTGCAGCAACCATACCAAAGCAGCACAACAGTTGGAGAGAGTGGGACTACCTCGTCAAGCTACTTGATGGTGGTGCTGGCGAGCCTGTCCATGGAGGAAGTCCTGGTGATCCTCTGGGGGCGTGACATCAGCAGCACGCCGCTCGTCATAGATATGGTGCAGAGATCCCGGCGCTGAGGTAGGTGGCAGCAACAGTTTGGGGTTGCCATCCTAGAGCGCCTCTAGTGCCGGGCTCCAGGGCACATCATTGAGCTGCAAAACAGAAACACGGGGATGAGGTTGGCTGCTTGTGGATGCAAGAATGCTGCAAGGATTTAGGGTAGTATATGAAGAATGAAAGGTAGAGTTATGCCGAAGTTGACAAACCTCGACTTGACAACGAACGGGACAAGAAGATGCGCTGCCATGGCGTGCTCACCGATGGTTGTCGCGGTGCTGTAGGAGAGGTCCTAGTCGAAGAAGGCTCACTGGCAGGATGGCGAAGGGGAACATATCCTGAGCAAAGCCGAATCAATTGAGATGTAATACAAACTAAACTGGACATTTAAAAATTGGCAGTGCAGTAAATAAAAATCTTGATTTTGTTTGTGTCACTAATTGCCTTGATTGATTCGGAAACTAAGCAGGCCTTTGGCTTGGCCATAATCATCTCGAAAACAAAATCGTCACGCAGAGCGCAGTCCAAGGGTATGTTAGTTGCAGACCTTGGGACGGGGTGGCATTGACGAGGGCAGTAGCTCCGTTGGCCAGCACAGCAAGTCCGGTTTACCTGGGCGAAATGGAATTGGCGCTGGCTGGGTTAATGCAGATCGGAGGGGGTCAGGGGGGAGCAAAAAAGATGGATCGAAAAGGTGGTTACCTTTTTATTTTTGTGAGAAGACGGACGAGGATCTTGAGCGGCTGGAGGGAGCACGGGGGCAGGATAGTAGGTTGAGGAGGACGCGTGGCGGGGAAGAGAAGCCGGCGTTGTCGCCGTCCGGGCCACCGGCGCGAGGAAGAAGGAGCGTCCTGGTGGCCTGTACGCGCGCGAGACGGTGAGGCCTGCTCGACGGAGCGCGGCGCATGGATGCGCACGCACGCGCGCGCCGGCGAGCAAGCCCGCCGCGAAGCCGGCGGATCTCCTCCTTGGCGGTGGGCGTGTTTTGTGACGCCGCGGCCGCTGCGTGTGTGGAGTGGGGCGGAAGAGGACAGAGGAAAGGGGGATTAGGGTTTGGTTGGTTTTCATTTGTGGTTTCGGTAGAAGAGACGACGTCCGTTGGATGGTGCACATCGGGTCGGGGTGGAGGAATTAAATTAACTAGATGATACCCCGCGCTTTGCTGCGGAATTTTTTAGTGATATAAATAAATAAATAAAGTGATTATTTATATTTTTTATTGGAGCTGCATACATCACAGTATTTCAATCAGAGAATGTAACATGGAAGTACCCATGCAAATATAATGCAGTTACATGCATTTGAAAGTAAGCTAACATTCATATTCTGAGATGCAAAGTTAAATGCTGATTTATATTTCAACATAACACATAATATCCAAGGTAGCGCTTGTCAAGCAATTCAAACAAATTTGAGATTACATCAATACCTGGTAGATATATACCAGGTAGCAAAAGAAAATAAGAAATAGATTGCTACCCGGATATATAGCTGTACACCAATGTGAGTAGCAAATGTGGGAGTGCAGATCAGTTTTCACCTTTGTGATCCGCAATCTACTCAGACATCAACCATTTGTACCTGAAACAATATCATCTAGAAAATTAGAATCATCAAAATTTCTTTATGATCTTCACAACCGCTTGAACTGCATTCTTCACATTTGCTGAATATTAACTTGCAAGAATTGATGGCAGTAATAACAACAACCTTTCATAACAACAATGCTCAATCGTTTCATAACTACATGATTTCACCCCATAGACTCCATAAGCAGAACATAGATTATAGTTTTGAGAAATCCATAAATAGAGTTGAAATAAGAACTCTGGTCATATACGGAAATTCAAACAACCATTGACACGAAATGTTGAAACCAATCAATGTGATGAAAACACCTAGATTGACATCTTCAACTTGGATCAAGCATGCCGTGAACAAAAGTGTGGCATCACACCATCAAGAGCCAGGACCTCACTTGCATTCATCAAACATTTCAGGTTCAGGTTCGTGGGTAAAATTCTAAACTCATAGATGAAGTCAAACATGCAGTTCAGCTTGTAGATCTGCATCTTAGATCAGAGAACTAAAGGAGTTGACAAATATACCAAATATAAACATATTGCAGCCGATAATTTCTGTTAAATTGCTCATGGATGCAAGTTTTCAATGTGACCATCAAATATCCTTGAACATGGCTACTAATGGTAAATTAAAATCTTCCGTTCTGATCTAAAGAAAAACAAACTTCCCTCATTTGCTAAATGGCAGAAGAACCACTGCAAGAAAGATGGAAACCACAATGATTTTTTACCTGGATACTTACATAACCAAATTTGATCAATTGTCATAACCTCATGGCCTAATTGGGTGCTCATCACACAGTTCGGCTGCATGTAGTAGACACCAGAAAATAAGCACATGGTGGGCTAAGTATTTGCAGGCCCCCCAAAGCACTGAAGTATACACGAACGCATCAACAGAGCGTCTGATGCCAGAAGCATGGAAGACCTTGCGGAAAATCCCAAATAAATCCGACGAATAATTCGAGAAAGGATTGGCCACAAACCTAACCCAACGAACACAAATACAAAGATATGCCTGTTACTGACCAGGAGATTTTGATTGGTTCTGATCATGGGAAGCGATTGATATACCCTGATGAAACACATTTCCTGCAAACAGGATATGTAAAAACGAATTATCAAGGACCATAAGAATGAGAGAGATGATATACCAAAATCAAATGACGCTGGAGGAGTAACATTGCCAAAAGTTTATCCGAGCCTGAAGAAGAAAGATGGAGACAGTACTTGCAGACTATATAGAAAAGAAATCAGGATGCACTACACATATGTTCACTTGGACTGCTGAAGCCAGCAAATGAATCCTCTACGGCTCGCCTGACGCAGTGCTCCTTCTGGAGGTCGGCCACCATGTCGATGGATAATAAGGCAGAGAAAGGAGGAGGAATAGATAGTGGGGAGGGGAAACGATGGGATTAAATCTGATTGATTGATGAGGGAATGACGATGGGAGAGCTGGAAGTCGATCAGCGACCTTTTTTTCAGGACGTCCAGCTCTGGCGATGTGAGGCCAGCAGAGATCGATGTCGATGGGGAAAGGATCGGCGCGCCGAATCTGCATCCGCTCGGGCGTCTGGAGAGGAAAGGGAGAGGACCCGCGCGGGATCTGCGCGCCGGTTCCGCCTCCGAGCTCCGTCCTGGCGTCTGGAGAGGATCCCGCGCGCGGGGTCGATCCTGCCTCCGGTCGGGCGTGGCGGCTGGAGAGGAAGGCCCACGGGGGCATGACGGTCTGGACGTTCGTTCGGGCGTGTTGTGTGGAGAGGAAGGGCAACCGGACGTGTCGGGGCGCGTGGGTGTGGCACGAAATTAGATCCGGTGACGTGGTTCAATGTGAGGCCAGCAAAATGGGACCAAGTATTAAGAAAGAGAAGATGCCCAAGTCGAAGGAGTCCGATCGATCCATCCATCGTGCACATGTCTAGTAGCCGCGCGCCGAGGAGTTCTCGCCACGGGAGCAATTTGGACTTAATAATAGACTTAATAATCAATAGTTCCTCTTATTCGAGTACAACTAGCAACCGCACGGTTCAAAGACGAGTCAGCATAGAAACACGCACGGAAGAAGCATATACATACGTGCACGCCTCGATCACAACCAACCAACGACGTCTGCCCTACGTATCGATCGTGAGATGGAAACGGCGGCCGCCACCGCGATCGCGCTCCCGGATGACCTTGTCCGGGAGATCCTCTTGCGCGTGGCTGATCCCACGGCGCTCTTCCGTCTTGCCGTGGCGTGCAAGCAATTGCGTGCCCTCATAGTCGATCCATCTTTTCTCCGTCGCCGCTGGCCGGAAGATTCCCCCAACTCATCCACCCTCGCCGGATTCTTCGCGGCGCTAACGCGCTGTGGAAGGGCGGTCTTTGTTCCGGCGCCGCGATCGCCGATCAGCAGTAGCCGTCGCTTCCTCAGCTCCTTCTACGAGGCCGCTAGCTTCTTGGACAACGCGGTGCTGCTAACCTCCCGTCGTGGCCTCCTCCTCGTCCGGATCTCACAACGCGACTGCGGCGAGCCCAACCAGCTCGCCGTATGCAACGTGCTCGCCGGCACATGCGACGTGCTCCCACCGCTCCCGCACGATGTCAATCTCGCCATCAGCGGCTTCACGGTTCTAACAGCAGCTGATTGTTGCTCGACCGGACGGCGTAGACCACCGTCACCAGCCCCAGGGTACTCCTCCTTCTTCAAAGTGTTGATCCACGGTGTGAACCAGAACGACGACGTCCCAGAGCAGCGGTACTACCTTTCCATGTTCTCGTCTGATGAGCCGAGCTGGACCTCGCCTCAGGAGTGCTTTAACCACAACAACGACATCGGGAATGCGCACGGACGGGGCAGCGCCGTCGTGAGCCGGGACGCGGCACACTGGCTCTTTGGATGCACCTCAAACTATTACACTCTCAATGTGAGCATCGGTACCGGTCGCGTCTCCTTAACGAAGCTCCTTATTCGTTCAAGCCCCCCGTTCAATACCCTTGCACCGCAGCTCAGCATCGCCGCAGACGGAACACTGGCGTTGCTTCACCTGCGTCCGCAAGGAAACCATGTAGATATTTGGACATGTCAAGAAACAGAGAGCGGGGATGGTGGTACTGCGGAATGGCCCGGTACTAGGACACTTGAGCTCAAACGACCCAAGCAAAACCTGAATGGCACGTTTTCCATATGTGTTGGTGAACGGAGCGACACCTTGCTCTTCGCAGACCCATTCTTATCCTTGCATGTTGCCAATCTACAAACTGGGGCAACGGAGGATGCGCGCCAGCAATTTGAAGGTCTCGGCTGCGAGCCGACAGTACCCTTGATGATGGACTGGCCGTCTGTGTTCATGTCTCGGCTTGGTGATAGTAGTGAGAAAAGATGCATGTGGTATCAATTGTGAACTTGTTTCGTGTTTGCTCTTTTAATTTGTATAAGCTACTACGAGTTGTGATTTACGCTTCTAAAAGTATTCTATGGCAGCAGTTATATGATTTAAAGTATCTGGATGCAAATGCTTTTAAAAGTTTGAGTACACATTCTTTCATTTCAGAACATTACGCCTTTGAGAAGCAGCCTAAATAGCTAGTGAGGATACGGAAGCGAACTTTTTTTAATATATTATTTTTCCAAGTATAGGGGTGCGTGGTACCCGAGAGCCAATCTGCATTTCCCACGAGGATACCATGTACAATAATATCTTCTAGCTAATATGTGTGTGTAGAGTATCCCACCCGGTTTAGGGTATTACACTTTCTAAGAGGCACCCTGCCCTTTTCAATGTCTATTAGCAATTAAGTAACAGTATAATGGAACCATCTAAGAGCCTCCTCAGCGTTTTTGCTCCATCCACCGTTGGTTCCCGCGAACGGACGTACCAGATCATTCGGGCGTCCCACCGCATCTCCCTGTGCCTTTTTTCACCCGCACGCTGCACGTCATGGCTTACGTAACATTGCTGGGCTCCTTCTCCCGAGGTAGACCTGGAAGCCGTCTGGTTGATCGGGCCGAGAATCTCCCGCAACACCTATAGGCCTCCTTCCTCACTTAATTTCTCGCGAGCCGATCTAGCCAACATAAATGGACTGCTGTTTTGGAAAATTCTTTTGAAGCTCTCTCTTCAGGCGAGGCCGACATCTTGATCAGAAAAAAATCAGAGGCCGGTGGCGGATGGAATCATGGGAGAGAGGAAGCTCTTGCTCTCCCTTCCATTACTGTCTTTACCGTGAGGGGCCGGCGGTGCTCAAATCACTCTGAAGATTTGAGAGTCACCACAACTATAGGATTACAGTGTGTTAGTAATTTTTTTTTGGAAATTTTGGTACAATTAAAACATCAGAAATGAGTGGGCGTGTGGGTACATTGGATAGATGCAAGCTCAAAAAATCTACTCTGTTCTATCCAAGCATGCACACGCTAGTTATAGGATCTCTTGGGATCCTACCGACTTTAAACACACATTCAACCTTTAAATCTTTTCCACTAATAAATAAACATATATATTAACAGAGAGATATATCTTTTCGTACAACTTGGCCTACCATTTAAAATCCCAACAACTTATACTCGCATGCAATCGACTCCAGTTCTTTCCAAATCTTTTGTACCCACATCCAATGCATGCACACAACTATATGTGCGTGGGTGACAAAGGTGAACAACTACTCTTTTCTTCGTTGCCATACTTTCATATGTTCAAATCAATATATCATTTATACTAAACTTTATACTTCTAATTAATTATTATTTTATTGAGTTATAATATATAGAAACTTAATTTTCTTGTTTAGTATTCATCATGATATACTTTCTTACACAATTGTAAGATGTACCACAAAAGTATACAATCCCAAATGTAAAGTTTACCACACTGCCAGGCCACAAATCGCATGCCGCAAGAGATGAATTTATGATACTTCTATTTCACATGCCTCTGCAGATTAATTTAAGACACTTCACACTTGTGTATATTATAGTGTATATATTTGTATTTTTATATTGTTTTATATCTTGGATATATTTGTGTGGATATCTACAACTTGCGGTCTAATAAATATCATAACAATGTATTCTAGTGTATGATTATATACTCCCTCCATCCCTAAATATAAGCCATATAGTTTTTGACACAGGTAGTAAAGAACGTACGTGAAAGAAAAGTTACATCAGTTTTGGGAGAGATCACCCTTGACTAATTGACATAAGAAAATAGAGAAGTTTGCATGAGACAAGGAAACATAAGCAAATTCCTAAAACAATTCTCCGTACAAGTGGTTTAACGCGATATACCTTATATTTTAGATTTTTACTCAAAAATCTATGACTTATATCAAAGAATGGAGGGACTATAACTGATATGTAAATTAGAAAAATATTCAGTGTGTAAAGTGTTTTTGAGGAATTTGTCATCTAAAAGTTGGGTTGCTGCTTTAATGATGGGGAAATATACATGTTTTAGTGAGCTTAGAATATCAATTAATAACGTGTGTTTGTTTTATAATTGGTGTAGAAATAGAAAAAAAAATATACTAATTCCCATCATATATACAAGCCCTTTTTTGCATCTCAAATAAAAAATAGCTTCTATCAATTAATAATGTGTGTTTGTTTTATAATTGGTGTAGAAATAGAAAAAAATATACTAATTCCCATCATATATACAAGCCCTTTTTTGCATCTCAAATAAAAAATAGCTTCTCAAATTAAACAAAGGAATTACTTTGCTAGAAACATACAAGCATGATAATCTAGGTAAGGCCTTCTCCGAACCCACAAAACGGATGGGGCGACCCGTAGACAAGAAAAAGGTCGTCGTCCATTCGCAGGTGTCAGGGGCCCCAACGGCTAAAACCGTAAAAAAAACGATTGTCAAAATAAAAATAAAACATAGGTTGCATGTATTAGGGGCCCACAAAGGGCGTGTTTTACAGCTAAAAAAAGAAG
This sequence comes from Lolium multiflorum, assembly GCA_030979885.1. Taxonomy (NCBI): domain Eukaryota; kingdom Viridiplantae; phylum Streptophyta; class Magnoliopsida; order Poales; family Poaceae; genus Lolium; species Lolium multiflorum. The sequence goes on along the minus strand of CM061749.1, from coordinate 57,857,019 downwards.
AAAAAACATATAGATAATTCCGTCGGGAGCTTCTAGTCCTGCTTGCCGACGGCTTCTAGTCCTCGCCGAGGTAGATGAAGACCTGCGGTGGCGGCCACACACTGGCCGCCGAAGGAGGAGGCGGCAGTAGCTGAGCTGCTAACGGTGGAGGCGACAGCGCCTGTGCGGCCTCCTGCTGTGAGCGCTGGATGGCCTTCTCAAGGCCAATCCACTTGGTGCGCTCCTACGCCTCAGAGGTGACCATGGCGTGTAGATGACCTCCTCCTCAGTGAGCTCGGCCACCCCCAACACTGAAGAAGGCCACCAACGTGAGCCGTCTGGAGGAGGGGCCGCAGAGGACTCACCGGCCACCAACAGGCACGGCCACGCCACCGACTTCTTATAACTTTTAATAATAATTTGGAAGTATAACTTTTAATAATAATTGGGATGTAACAATTAAAGTTCTCATGCACAGACTGAATACGCATGATACAAAGATCGCAAGTCATGTAGTACATGAGAATATGTGTATGACAAGAATGTCATTGGAGATTGCAGAATTTTGTCCCACTTCAGCGACAGCATTTTTTTATAAGATAGGGAGAAAGAATAGAGCGGTAATTATTTCTTGGTGCACACTGATATGTTAAAAACACATTTCACTCTCCACGTTCCACCATTTTTTATTTCATTTTAAAAGCAAGTACACTCCACCCTAACCTTTGCATTCTTCTTACCCAAGAAAGGCAAACAAAGTGGTAGCTAGATTGTGACAGGAATCTGATAGGATTATTTTGTTGGATGCTGATCCACCCAATTCAGTGTACTATATACGATGTATCGTTGTTAAACTCTGAATAAAATGTGCCCTTTTTTTATAGAAAAAATCATTTGCATTCTTCTTACCATTGCTAGACCATACCTGGATTTTTGCGCTATGTTACAATCAACTCCACTCCTCCCTAACCAATATATCCATGTTACCACTGCTACAACATACTTGGTTGCAAAACATACTAGTACAGATTCTGCTAAAAACAACCTCTCTTATGAATTCTTGGATTTCAGATTTCTATAGAATTCCAGTTGCGATGACACTTCATTTTAAAAACAACTTATGTAGACGTATCAATTTCATGTTGTAAACATCAGCCAAAAGAAACATAGACATGGTCAAACTTCAAGTTGCTGGAATGAGATGAGTGGCGTCCATCTTCCGTCAGTCACATTGGATCAGTGAATTAATAACTGAATCGGGAAGAACACAACTCAACATCAACAAAGCGACTAATTAATTTGCATCAGCTAGCAGTTAACAGCACATAACTGAACAAACTAACTGAAGCACAATCTAACAACACACCTCATCCTCAACAAAACGACTGGACTGCAGAGCAGGATAGGGCTTCTCACGATCTCGATCGTCACTGCATTTTACTTAAACAAAGCACATTTCCCTAATGGATGCAGTAGAGACTACTATTAGTTATCAGCTTCATGTTGACAGTCAAGCTGATGCATTGCTATCAATTTCATGTTGTAAAGCATGGTGAAACATGAAATTGCTGAAGTGCGACGAGGGGTGTTCATCTTGTGGCGGTCACATTGCATCAGTGAATCGATACCGTAACTCGAACACAACAAAGGGACGTACTAACTACAGTAGTTTGCATCAGCTAGCAGTTAACTGAACATACTCTGCCCAGGTCAAGAACTGATCATACTGAATGGTCGACAGAATGCCTCATCAGCTTATGATTAGTTCCAGGTTCTAGCATCAAAACGCACGAGAAGAGCTCAGTACTCACTCACTGTAACGTAATCCTCGAGAATGGCCGGCCGAGGCTCGGCGCCCCGATGCGGCGGCGCACCCTGACCATCGCCTCCGCCACCGCCACGGAACGGCCGGGCCCCGCCGGCAGCGCAGGGCCGGAGCGGGTGTGGCGCTTGCAAGCCAGGGCACGACGCCTCTTAGTGCCGTACGGGCGCTCCAGGAGGACACGGCCGTGGGACGCCGCCTCGCCGACTTCGTCGCCGTCGCTGCCATCGCTGGCCTGGTCGACGCCGGAGCTCCCGCCGCGCTTCCTCTTCGCGCCCGGCGCGGTGGCGACGGAATAGCTCCCTTCGTCGACATCCATGTCGGCGGCGGCGGCGGCGGCGTCGAGCTGCAGCACCTTGAGGAAGATGTGGAGGTCGCCGCCGGGTCCCGCGAGCTGCTCGAGGGCCTCGACGGCGTCGGTGAGGCGGTCAACCTCGGCGCTGCACACGAACAAGGCCTTGACGCCGGCCAGGAACTTTTTCGCGGACCCGACGACGGCGGAGGGGTCGGTTGTGGCGTCGAGCACCTCCTGGCGGCGCAGCGCCTCCCTGCGCAGCAGCTGCAGCCAGCGGTTGACGGAGCTCTCGCGCACCGCCGGGCGGCCCTCGGCGGCGGCCGCCACGCCCTGCACCATGGCCACGAGCTGCCGCAGGCGGCGCCGGCGCTGGCTGACGCGGGAGCTGCCGCCCCAGTTCGCCTTGAGGTAGCCAATGAACTCCCCCATGAGGGGCGACTCGAGGATCTTCATCGTGTCATCTTCTCCGCGCGCACTACTAGCTCCGATCAGTCGCCGCTGAGGGTTGGCGAAGGAGATGGGTTGTGTACTGTGGAGTTTCTTGGGAGCTGGAGGTGGTGGTAGACTGGTAGGGGTAGTGGTAGCAGAGAGTGGCATTGGAGGGAGTGATGTGGGTTGCCGAGTTGGGTTGGCTACTCCTCGGAGACCGTGCGTGTTCTCTCAGTCAGATAAAGCTACTCCAGTAGACTGGCGAGCTAGAGAGTGACCACTGTGACATGCGTGCATGCACCGAGCAGGACCAAAAGATTTTCATCTGATATGTTCTGATGTACTGTGAACCGTCGGATGCGTCATGGGAGGAGCAAAGAGCTGGTGGACCAAGCTGTTTGCTTGGTACGGTAGAGTAAATTGGAGGAGTGTGCAGGTGTACATCCTCTGAGTCTCTGACCAGTGACCAGAGAGGGATTCACAAGGATAAATTAGCACAGTGTTGTCTTGTCAAAACTTAAGAGTTTAGAGTATCCCACTCGTCCTCCTTAAATAAGCATATTCATAATTAGGTTGAGTTCACGGTACAGGTTTTTTGATTTATAATATTTGTATAAAAATTGTGTAGGATTTATCACATGATATTTTCTCCGGTGGTAGTTGTTTAATTCATAGGAACATATTCATATAATATACTACCTCCGACCCAAGGAATAAGGCGCACGCGTATTCCAAGACGAACTTTGACCATAAAAATTGAGCAACAAAATCTTGATTATATTATATGTAATGAGTATCGTTGGATTCGTATTGAAAAACACTTTCTAATGATACCATACAAATAATCTTTATATATTTGAAGCAATTCTTGATCAAACAAAAAACACGTAAAACGAGGACGCCTTATTCCTTGAATCGGAGAGAGTATATAGTATAGTAGCTACTAATTCTCTAAGAATCTTATAGTGCAAATCCTATAGATACAAAATATTAGGCTATATATCTTATAAAAAGTTTCTTTGTCACAATCAAACACTACAGGAATCGGCTCGTGCGCCGACGGCCGAAAACCCTCGGCATAGCCACAACAGGCCGTCGGTGTAGCCTCAGAAGATCCTCCTCGGCTTAGATCTTAGAGCCATTATCCGTGGTATACGCCGATGGCCCCTCCTGGCCGTCTAGACCCTCGACGCAGGCCTGTGGGGCCACGCTGTTTGTTAACGGACGTCGCCTCTACGCCAACGGTCAGGCCCCTCGGCTTAGAGGGACGCATGACGTGAGCTGAGAAGCCCTGGCTGGAATTTTTTAAATTCAAATATTTTAAATATCTCGTATGGATCATTTTAACTCTAACTACACTTAATCTTATGTCAAATTACACTTATGATCAAACTTTCCAATTTGGTCACCCATTCTCACACTCTACTAGCCCTAGCACACTAAACTTATTCGTTCCTTCTGGTTGAGCTTCCATGAAACAAACGAAACATTATTGATAATACTATCATATCAATCATATTAACCCTTAAACCGTGATATCACAACTCTTTATTATTTTGAATTTTAAACAATTATACATCAATGGTTAAGTAATAATTTATGCATAATGAATTATTTATTTTAATTTTTTAAGTAAATATAAAATCCTGAATTTCTCACAAAAAATAAAATCTTCCTGCTTTTATATTTTTCATTTAGAATTTTAAGAATGGAAGAAATGGCAGCTTTCTCCATACGGGGGTTTACGAATGGAGTTTTTTTCCTTGTTTTGGTTTATCTATGACATATGTAAAATAGGCTCCGGTTGACCAGTAGCGGGAGTTTCCACATAGAGATCTAGGATTTTACCAAGTGTTAGCCCCTGTGTGAGAACAATATCACGCCTGAGACCTAGATATGCCATCTACCAACATCACACACATGTGATAACACTTGCGCAATTTCTCAACCTGCATCTGTGAGTGACAAGATTCGCAATTCATTTCATGTAGGCGTGGAGACTGCTATTCAGAGGGTACGAATTTGTCCAATTGGTAAAAAATAGAACCATGTTTAAATAATTGATACTAATAAATAAATAAATAAGTACAAATATAATATAAGATAATAACTAGGAGTAAAAAAAAGTAAAATAAGAAGGTGCTACGTCGAGGTTGGCCGTCGGTGTAGATAAAAGAAAAAAGGGGAGAAGGCTATGCCGAGTCCAGCCCTAGGCGTAGCTCTAACTCTGTGACAACACCGTCACGGTCTGGCTTTGGAGGGACACGTGTCCAGGCCTACATCGACGGCCCGGAGTGCGCCGAGGGTAGCCGTCGGTGTAACGTTGTCTACGCCGACGGCTCTCTTGGCGGGCTGGCCTGGCTGAGCCATACGCCAACGGTCCCAACTTTTAGCCATCGATGTATTAGAGCATCTCCAGTCGCGTCCCCCAAACCGTCCCCTAAAGGGATTTAGGGCACGCCGGACAAAAAAATGTTCCCAGTCGCGTACCCTAAACCCGTTTTTTGTCCGGTGCGGCCCGATACGGTGTCCGACGCCTCGAGCTCGTCCACGCCCCACAGGGGTGATGACCCACAAGTATAGGGGGTGTATCGTAGTACTTTCGATAAATAAGAGTGTCGAACCCAACGAGGAGCAGAAGGTGTTGACAAGCAGTTTCGATGAAGTATTCACTGTAAATGCTCACAGACAAGTATTCGGGGGGTTTTGATATAGCAGGTAAATAAAATACAAGTAAGTAAAATGTGAGAGTAATAATTGCAGCGAGTGGCCCAATCCTTTTTAGCACAAAGGACAAGCCGATTTGTTTACTTATGATGACCAAACGTTCTTGAGGATACACGGGAATTTAGTCTAGTGCTTTCGCTTCAGATGGTTGATAAATCTTCATTGTTTTGATAAGTGTTGTGTGGGTGAACCTATGCTAATGCACCGCCCTTCCTAGGACTAATACATACTTGTGATTATACCCCTTGCAAGCATCCGCAAATACAAGAAAGTAATTAAGATAAATCTAACCACAACCTTAAACTCTGAGATCCTGCTATCCCTCATGCATCGATATACCAACGGGGGTTCAGGTTGCTGTCACTCCGGCAACCCCACAATTAGCAAACGAATGCAAGATGCATTCCCCTAGGCCCATAAAGGTGAAGTATCATGTAGTCAACGTTCACATGACACCACTAGAAGAATAACACCACAACTTAAATATCAAACCATTAAATATTACTCAACATAGTTCACTACTAACATTTAGACTTCACCCATGTCCTCAAGAACTAACCGAACTACTCACAAGACATCATATGGAACATGTTCATAGGTGATATGATGATGAATAACAATCTGAACATAAACCTTGGTTCAATGGTTTCACTCAATAGCATCAATAACAAGGAGTAATCAACACCGGGAGAGTTTCCCCTATGAAATAATCAAGATTCAACCCTAGATGTTACAACGGAGACGAGGTGCAGCGGTGGAGATGATGGTGTCGGCGGTGGAGATGATGGTGATGATGATCCCAATGAAGTCCAGCTCGATGACGGTGACGATGGCGACGATTTCCCCCTCCGGGAGGGAATTTCCCCAGCAGATTTCAGCCTGCCGGAGAGCTCTTTTCTCTCTGGTGTTTTTCCGCCCCGCAGAAGCGGCTGTGACTATCCTCGATGTTCCCATACACCTTAGGGTTCCTGGGAGATGAAGTACGCGAAAGGGAGATGGTCGAGGGGGTCGTGGGCCCCTCCCCACAAGGCGGCGCGCCAGGCCTGGTGGCCGCGCCGGCCTATGGGGGGGCCATGGTGGCCCTCCTCGGCCTCCCCTTTTGGCTGGCTCCGTCAATCCGTCAATTGTTGATCTTCAGAAATATTGTATCCTGACGGTGCTTTTTCCAGCAGAATTTTGACTCCGGTGAGTAATTCTCCAATAATCATGAAACATGCAAAATAGGTGAAATAACATAAGTATCATCTCTAAATATGAAATATATCAATGAATAACAATAAATTATGATATAAAATAGTGATGCAAAATGGACGTATCAGGGGCTGGCACAACAACAGCGAGTTTGGCGAGCGTTCCGCATTCGCCACCGTCGCCTACCTCGCGCGCGTTCGCGCAGCATGACGAGGAACGCAGCATTGCCATAATGGCGACGCAGGCGACATCTCGTCGGTGCTGCGCAACCTCCACGCGTCGCCGGCGTTCGCACGCCACCGCGCGTTCCCGCGCTTTCTTCCCGCCTCTTCCCGCGCTTTCTTCCCGACGCCGCGTCTATAAAAGGCCTGAAAGGACACGGATGTCGCCTAGAGGGGGGTGAATAGGCGATATAAAACTTTTACGAGATGGGCTTAACAAATGCGGAATAAAACTAGCGTTTACTTTGTCAAGCCCAAAGCCTATATACTATGGTTCACCTATGTGCACCAACAACTTATTCTAAGCAATGGTTCACCTATGTGCACCAACAACTTATGCTAAGCAAGACAAGCAACTTATGTGATAGCAAGATATATATAACTTCAAGCACGATGGCTATCACAAGGTAAAGTGCATAAGTAAAGAGCTCGGGTATAGAGATAACCGAGGCACGCGGGAGACGATGATTTATCCCGGAGTTCACACTCTTGCGAGTGCTAATCTCCGGTGGAGAGGTGCGGTGGCTTAGTGCTCCCGAACGCCACAAGAGGCTCACCTTGAGGTGTGGTAGCTCGATGCACACCAACGCCACAAAGGCCTCACCCCAAGATGCGGTACTCACACCACACACCGAACGCCACGAGGCGCCTCACCTAAATCTCCGGTGACCCTCGCCACAAAGGCCTAGGTCACGGTTCCACTAAGGGATTTCCTTCGAGGCGGAAACCGGGCCTTACACAAAGCTTGGGGCACGCATCCACAACTTAATTGGAGGCTCCCAAGAAATCGCCACAAAGGCCTCAAATCCGTCTAGGGTTCCAAGAACCCAAGAGTAACAACTTTCTTGCTTTCACTTCCACGAATCACCGTGGAGAACTCAAACCGATGCACTAAATGCAATGGCAAGAACACCACAAAGATGCTCAAGTCCTTCTCTCTCAAATTCCAACAAAGCTACAAAAGCTATTGGGGGAATAAGAGAGGAAGAACAAATAGGAGGAGGAACACCAAATTTCTCCAAGATCTAGATCTAGTGGATTCCCTTCACAAAGAGAGGGATTTGATTGGTGAAGATGTAGATCTAGATCTCCTCTATCTATCTCTCAAATAGATGCAAGATTCATGGGAGGGAGAGGGAGATAGCAAGCTCAAAGAAGGTCAACAATGGGGGCAAAAACGAGCTCAAACGGTTGGGAAACTTTGGGGAAGAAGACCCCCTTAAATAGGGCAAGAGAAATCTGCCCGTTATGCACAAAACTCGTCAAAACCGGAACTTCCGCCCCCCGGAAGTACCGGCCAACTTCCGGGTGAAGTCGGGCGTCCCCGGAATGCTTACAGTATAGTTTCTGCGTGCAGATTAGTCATTTCCGGAAGTTCATCGGAAGTAGGGCGGAAGTTCCGGTACTTCCGGCCAACTTCCAGCTTCACGAAAACTTCAATAACTTTTGCATCCGGACTCCGATTTTGATGATCTTGGGCTCGTTTCGAAGCTAGTAAAAAGCTCTACAAGATCATGCATGGAACCATCATAGTCCAGTAAGGTAGGATAGAAACAAATGGATAAAGGTTTTACCTATCTATAAACAGCAAACCGGTAAAACCTCCAATATGGAAAATGCAACAACTTGAGTTAGGAAACTCGGATTTAGGTGAAACCAATTTTGTTGTAAAGAAGATGACAAGAGCTACCCCACAAAGAGTGAAAGGCTTAAGAACAAGTGGGGTAGGTTTTTCTATGTATTTTAGAGTGAAACCTCTCAATACGAGAAACCGAGAAAAACTCCAATATCGAAAACGCAACAAGTGATTCATGCGGAATCCGTTTTCGATGAACTAGAGCTTGCTATGGAAATAACCACAAGCTCTAAATCACCACATGGATAATATCCAAATAACAACCAAGAAATATGATGCAAGGATGCAAAGGTTTGAGCTCTCTCGAACGATACGATCGAGTTACTCACTCGAGAGCCCTCTTGATAGTACGGCAACTAAACTATAAAACGGTCTCCAACTACACCATGAGACCTGTAAGAAAGAAACCCTATCAAGAGCAAACCTTAACCTTGCGCGTTCCTCTTGAGCTCGATGAAGACGATCTTGATCACAACAAGATGGAACGCCTTTCTTGATTGTGCTTGCTTGATGAAGTCTTGTGGATTGCTCCCCCATAATCCACCATGGGAGAGCATTTTCTTCGGCACATCTTCACATATCCATGATCACCATATGGATAGGAAGCTTCAAGCAAATGATCTCTTAGAGATGGCTCATCTTGAACTTGCACTTCATTTCTTCATTCTTCATCATGTTGATGTCTTGAAGTTAACTTTGAGGGATCACTTCATCTTCATCTTCAAGACATACTTGATACTTGATATCCTTCATTAATTTCTTCTTAATGCAACCTTGAAGCCAACATATGGTTCAAGCATTGCCTATGGACAACACCTACAAATATAACTCAATGCAAACATTAGTCCATAGGGATTGTCATTAATTACCAAAACCACACATGGGGGTCCATGCACTTTCAACCTCCCCCATTTTGGTAATTGATGACAATCTCTTTGAGAGGGTTTATATAAGGAACTTAAGTAACAAACAAGTTGAATATATAGAGCAAACTCCCCCATAATCAAAGCCTAGTGGAGTTTTCTCTAAATATTCAACTATGCAAAGCAACAAGATGCAATGCAATAAAGGCACATGCTTAAGCACAAAGCAAAGACATAACCAAATTCCCTTAAACCCTCCAAACTTCTCCCCCATTGGCACCAATTACCGAAATGGGTGAAAAATTTAGAAGGCCAAAATAGTGAGAGTTCCTTCATAGCGTGTGCATTTCTCATAATTTGAGTGGAATCAAATGCACGTATCCAATGACGAATATTCGGAAGGAATCACACTATAGATAGGATCAAAGATTGCAAAAAGATAACAAAGTCAAGAAGCTTCAACAAATGAAGCAAGCAACCAAATGAACCACAAAGAAGATACCAAAAGAAAGATAGATATTATGATAAGATCAAGAAGATTGCTCTAAATAATATGAGGAAGCTCCCCAAGGTTTGTGCACAAAACTAGACAAATTGCATTGGAGTATAAAGTGCACAAACATGGAATCATCACTCCCATAATATCATTCGAAACAAAAGATACCAAGTGAATCAAACTCTAATGATCACCACAAAATAGTGCCTTAAATAAAATGAGGAAGCTCCCCAAGGTACATGCATAAATTAAAATGTTGCATTTGAATACAATATGCATAACATGGAATCCTTACTCCCTCATTACCATTTAAAACACAAACATTTGCAATAGATCATAGATAGAAAATTAAGCTTAACACTTGCAACAAACAAATGGTTGAGCAACAAGTAAGAGGCACCATAATAAAAGGCTCAACCAAGAGGATATGTGAAAGGCATGATAAAGCATATTATAAGACTATTACAAGGATGAGCAAAAAGCATCATCATAGTCTTCAATGAATTATATTGCTTAGCATGACCAATCAACACGCAACAAATAAATAAGATATCAAATGGAGATGTATCATCTCTTATGTGTATAAGTTTCTCTAAGTGAGCAATATCACAAAGATATTTATCCACAAAGAAACATGCACACACAAAATAGATACACAAGAAATATAGCATGATATCCCAAAATGAAGTCATGCAATATACCAATAAGAATTTTTGCTTAATAGCATGGCCAAAGGCTCAATTTTATCTTATTGTACATTCATGAACTTCAGCCACAAACATCTAAAATACATCACAAATATCAACAAGGGATAGAAGATAGTTGGGATGCATTGATATAGGCAACAAGTATCACAAACGAGGATACCAAAAAAAATAACTAAATTTGCACTTTCATCGATATTCCACATGTGAGAGGTTTGAGGAATTGATATGCAATAAAATTGCTAGATAGGCATAGTTGGGATGGATGAAACATGAGCATGATTTAATATACTTCCCAACAAATGCACTCATCTCAACTTACTCACATTCACAATAAAGAGGTTTCATTAAGACTTTTGCAAGAAGCACAACATTTGCAAATCAAGAGATTCATGCCAAAATGCAACCACATGGTTGGATGCTAGAAAAATATGCATGAGAAGATACTTGTTACCGAGATAGCATTGGTGTGGATGTAGTAGATATGTGTTCGTTGACCATCCTAGCTTGCCTCAAGTTACCATTGAGTCACCACTTCTTCCCAAGAGTGAGACAAGCATCCAATGCATATCCATTGCACCTAACACAAAGGTAAGTACAAAATGGTCCCCAAACTAATTGGGTCCGAAGTAGTTAGACACACTACAACATATAGGACAAACTCCACAATACTATGTGCCTATAGATATGAAATTGAATTTCATGCACATCTTAGCCAAATTAGGATTTGATGGAGTTTACCCTATATATTGGATCAAATAAAGTAACACATGCCATAAGATATACATATATTAAATATGCATGCACAATACTTTCAAGAACCAAAGGAAGATACAATTTGGACAAAACACCAAATAAATCAAGAGACAATGGTTGTCCAAATTATATCAAAGAATCAAATCAACACAAGATTGACTCCAAGAATTATCTCATTATAAGAAGCTAATTAAACCTAAACACAAAAGAATGAGATAACTAACTCCCAAGAGAGCAAGGTTCCAACAAATAAACCAAACCCTCGAAACTTTTTATGATGGCACAAAAGTACCAAAAAAAATTATGTCTCCCAAAACCAAATTTTTGATAGTGATAAAGAGATGTTAAGCATTCTAACAAATATAGGAGAGCTCCCCCAAGATTAGTGCATTATCTAGGATTTTGCATATGAATACAAAATGCACAAAACTAGGATCATCACGCTACCTATTTTGCATCTAGAGAGTGGATTTGTTGCCACCCGGTGGCAATGCCTCCCCGGTGGCTGTCGTTGGATGACTTGTTGGAGATTCGTTTTGCAGTGCCAGATGTCCCCCGCGTTTCAATTAAGACTCGATGGATCCGGTTAAGAACTGAATTAGAACCTAATTTTATGTGCATGTGTCAGCAACCAGCAGACTAATACAGCGCACGACCCGGCCAGATGACTCCTTTTGTCAGTTCTTGCACATGCCATACTGTGTCAAAATAAATGGGTGCGCCGGCCGTACTGATCCTTGCATGCATGCCCCTCTATATTTACACTGCTGAGTGTTGTTCACTTCCCAGAAACATAAAAGCGGTGGTTTGAAAATTGCTCGGTACTGACCACGGCGTATCGGATAGTAGCTTTCTTGCTCATTTCACAAAGCAGACAGCCGCGGATGCTGCTACAGATTTGCGCGACTAGTACATATACTGTATATACTAGCTGCTGAAGATTGTGGACGGGGCATAATCAGCAATGACAAAATCGAGGGATTAGCTTTCGTTCCCTGTGTGTGGTCGACTGCTCCTCCAAATTTAATGAGAAGCCAAATCTGAGGATTAAGAATCCGCGCCGCAGGAACCAATAAGAAAAAGCAAATGGAGGTTCACATGTAATCAAATCGGACAGGATAATGCACATCCACGTATTTGGCAATTGCTGCGCTCGCATGCAACTGTATAAAATATGGGTACCCAGGCAGACTACCGCTGCCACACTGACTGCGCTTTGCGTTTGCTCACTGTTTCTGACGAAGCTTACTACACGCTATGCTTGTTCTCTTTCTGGTGTGAGTTAACACGTACTGCCGCATGCTACAGCCCGGTCTGCCACATGCTACAGCCTGGTCAGCAGTTTTACAGGAAGTGTTGCTAATTAGAGCATGTACTTTGATAGCTCCAATGGATGCAGAACGAATCTATATGTTTGATCGAACGGCATCCAGATGGGGGGCATTGCCACCGGGTGGCAACACCATATTTTGCATCTACTAAAATGCTAAGAAAGTTTGAATAGACAAATTAGATCCATAAGATGCAAGGAAGACACATGGGAGTAAAAGCACAACACATTCATGGCAATAAATAAGACAATTTAAACACAAGAGCCAATGTAAATATGATCAATAAATTTCTACCTCATAATAGATTGCCAATTGTCCTAGGACAAGAGGTATTAGGAAATATTTCCCGGTGGTAGTTTGTAAGTATATGTAAGATCATATTTACACCAAATAAAGCATATGGTAAAAGATAAGAGTTAACCATCATGCAAAGAGAGTTTCTTGATAGCTTCAATTAGTCATACCAACATGCAAAGCAATTAATAGTATTCATACCAACATGCAAAGCAATTAATAGTATTCATACCAACATGCAAAGCAATTAATAGTATTCATACCAACATGCAAAGCAATTAATAGTATGACTTGAAGCACATGGTTTTCCAAAAATGTATTGAGGGACACATTGTGAAAAACCATGCCAAGAAAAACTTTCACAAATAAGATCCACAAAGATATTAGCAATGAAGCCATTTAAGCAAATTGGAACTTGTTTGAGAAAACATGTCACATATGAGAGATAATTTACAATATCAATTCTATGTGACACAACCTCAAATGTTCACATTTCCTAGGCTTGTAATATGCACAAAGCTTATTACTCCCCCATAATGTGATAAATAATATATTTTCACAAGAGGCAAATAAGATCCAACTAGAGATATTAATGGACATTGGAATTTGAATTTCTCATGAAGATGACATACCACATAGAGACTAGATAATCTTGCAATATCAATTCTAAGTGATATTCCTCATGTACACACATTGTTAGGATCATGAAATTCCCAAAGGAATATCACTCCCCCAAAACGGGATAGTCCATTAATCTCTCATAAGAGCCATATAAGATACAACAAGATGCAAAGAGGCTCCAACACAAACACAAATACACGGTGTGCAACCCAACATACATAGACTTGATTTCTCAAGAAAAGCAAGTAGGAAGCACAACATATACAAACACATGCTAGGAACAAAACTAACACATGCAAAGGGGCGAGTAACTTTCAATATAAGTGAGTTGAGAACATGTTACCGCAAGGAGGAACATTGAATACATGATAGAAGCAAGATAACCAAAAGACTTGGCTTGAGATAATATAAATGATGAAGATCCCTTAATTCTTCATGATGTAGCCAAGTCTCCAATGCCCTCCAACAAGCACCTATTGATCAAATTTTGGATTGTTGGTCCCCAACTAAGTTGGGTCCTAAGAGGTTAGTCACAATAGGCTTGGCAACCCAAATGGTTCTTTTCTTGACACCACTTTGAGCACCAACATATTTGGCAAACACATTGCCACCCTCATCCTTACGAAGAGAATAAACATCATCAATGGTGATAGAGTTGGATGAGGTACCAATAGTGCACAAGGAGGAGATGTGGCCCTTCTCATGGCATATGTAGCAAGTTCTTTTCTTCTCCTTCTTCTCACTAGGTTTCTCCACAATGGGAGCATTGGCTTGTTTCTTCTTGGGAAGTGGCATTTTTTCAACTTGAGGTTGAATATGAGTTTGAGCTTGAGGCCGCTTCCCTTTTTGCTTCTTCTTCAAAGGGCAAGATCTAACATGGTGCCCTTCAATATTGCACTTGAAGCAAACAATCTTGGCCGGGTCTTTGACTTGTACTTGGCCCTTCTTCTTGTTGTTGTTCTTGGACTTGTTCTTGTTGTTGGATTTGAATCCAAGTCCACTCTTGTCATTGGGGGATTGTTGCATACTCAACATCGTGTCAAGTTTGCATTTCCCTTCATGACCCTTTACCAAGTCATTCTTCAAAGAAGTGACTTGGGCCTTGAGCTCTTTGATTTCCTCTACATGGTTAGTAACAACACAAGTACTAGAGGAAGTAGAATCTTCATTGTTAGAGCAACAAGGCAAGGAAGATAATTCATCACAAGATTTAGCAATATTATGAGTGGATGAATTACTAGGACTAGCACATGGCAATATAGCATTTTGAGTAGTAGTGCTAGTATCCACATGAGGCTCACAAGGTGTTGCCTTTGACATGATAGCCTCATGAGCTAACTTTAGCCTATCATGAGAGGCTAGAAGATCCTCATGGGAGCTAGAAAGCTTTCCATGATTTTCTTCCAATTTCCCATAATTGCAAGTTAGCAAATCAAGTTGAGCCCTTAGCTCAACATTCTCCTTCAATATAGATGCTTCACAAGAAGTAGAGTTAGTAGCACAAGCATCATCACAAGACATATCAAGAAGAGAGGGTAACATAGCATGCTCTTTTAAATATGAAGCTTGTAGTTGCTCATATGACTTGGTGAGGATAGAGTGTTCGCTCTCCAAGGCCTTGTGGGCCTTGTCTAGATCATCTAGATCCTTAACAAGTTTATCATGACCAACACCAACTTTGGACTTTTCATTTTTAAGCAATTTTAATTTAGCTTTAGCATGGTCTCTTTCTTTAGTGAGTTTAGCAAATATTTCATTTTGAGACACCTCAAGGGTTTCAAGTTGCTCCTCAAGAGAGGCTACGGTCTCTTGTTCTTCTTCAAGGTCATTCTTTAATGATGCTACATCATCGGCATACTCTCGTTCAAGAGCACCCTTTTTATCAATGGTGTTCTCATGCATCCAAATAAGTTTTTGGCTCTCAATAGCGGTAGTCAAGATTTCAAAGAAGTGAGAGCTAGCAATTTTATCTTTGTAAAGAACCTTGAATACACTCTCACCTTTATCGCGTAGAGAGACAACCCAATCCTCTTCTTCATATTCATCCTCATCCTTATCACCACGAGAAATATTAGGTTCCATGGTAGGAGGTACCGTGGAACCCTTGGCCATAAGGCATATATGAGGACCGTGAGATAAAGATGAGGAGTTACTTGAGGCTCCTTTCAAGATCTTGTCTTGACCAATAGAATCTTTGGTTTCCTCTACATTGTTAGCCACACAACAACTAGAGGAAATAGAATCATTTTTATCATGGCCACAAGACAAATCAAGCATATCATCATGAGATTTATTCAAGCAACTTACACATGATATGCAAGGACTATCAACACAAGCATGTAAATCATTTCTAGTGCTAGATGTGTTTAAGTCCAAAGATGAAGCATTGCAATGAGATAGAGATGAAGAATCATCAATAGTAAGCTCAATATCAACATTGCAATTTTCATCACCACTCACCATATCATTACCTTGTGTCTTACCACACTTTGGTGAAGTGGATGAAGATGAGAACTCATCACGGCCGGAAGTGGAAGCAAAACAATCATCCTCAATGATATTGGACACATCATATTTATCTTGAAGCTTTGTCCATAATTCATGAGCGCTCCCAAAAGGCATGATTGAAGAAGTAACTACATTGCTCACAACAATGGAAAACACATGAGAAGCAAGAGCATCGAGGCAAGAGTTTTTCTCCTCCTCAAGAGATAAATTTTGAGGATCCTTAGGAGAAGAAAAACCCATGTCAAGAAATCGCTCCATGTCCGGGGACATACGCCGCAAAATATTAAGCACATAAATTTTCCATAGATCATAATTTGTGCCATCAAATATAAACAAGTTATTGTGCGCTAATCCCCTAACCGACATCTTTACTCTCAAGGCGGTGAAGCCTAAGAATGAGAGACCTTGCTCTGATACCAATTGAAAGGACACGGATGTCGCCTAGAGGGGGGTGAATAGGCGATATAAAACTTTTACGAGATGGGCTTAACAAATGCGGAATAAAACTAGCGTTTACTTTGTCAAGCCCAAAGCCTATATACTATGGTTCACCTATGTGCACCAACAACTTATTCTAAGCAATGGTTCACCTATGTGCACCAACAACTTATGCTAAGCAAGACAAGCAACTTATGTGATAGCAAGATATATATAACTTCAAGCACGATGGCTATCACAAGGTAAAGTGCATAAGTAAAGAGCTCGGGTATAGAGATAACCGAGGCACGCGGGAGACGATGATTTATCCCGGAGTTCACACTCTTGCGAGTGCTAATCTCCGGTGGAGAGGTGCGGTGGCTTAGTGCTCCCGAACGCCACAAGAGGCTCACCTTGAGGTGTGGTTGCTCGATGCACACCAACGCCACAAAGGCCTCACCCCAAGATGCGGTACT
This sequence comes from Lolium multiflorum, assembly GCA_030979885.1. Taxonomy (NCBI): domain Eukaryota; kingdom Viridiplantae; phylum Streptophyta; class Magnoliopsida; order Poales; family Poaceae; genus Lolium; species Lolium multiflorum. Next base: position 57,840,253 of record CM061749.1, on the reverse strand, counting down.
CACACCACACACCGAACGCCACGAAGGCGCCTCACCTAAATCTCCGGTGACCCTCGCCACAAAGGCCTAGGTCACGGTTCCACTAAGGGATTTCCTTCGAGGCGGAAACCGGGCCTTACACAAAGCTTGGGGCACGCATCCACAACTTAATTGGAGGCTCCCAAGAAATCGCCACAAAGGCCTCAAATCCGTCTAGGGTTCCAAGAACCCAAGAGTAACAACTTTCTTGCTTTCACTTCCACGAATCACCGTGGAGAACTCAAACCGATGCACCAAATGCAATGGCAAGAACACCACAAAGATGCTCAAGTCCTTCTCTCTCAAATTCCAACAAAGCTACAAAAGCTATTGGGGGAATAAGAGAGGAAGAACAAATAGGAGGAGGAACACCAAATTTCTCCAAGATCTAGATCTAGTGGATTCCCCTCACAAAGAGAGGGATTTGATTGGTGAAGATGTAGATCTAGATCTCCTCTATCTATCTCTCAAATAGATGCAAGATTCATGGGAGGGAGAGGGAGATAGCAAGCTCAAAGAAGGTCAACAATGGGGGCAAAAACGAGCTCAAACGGTTGGGAAACTTTGGGGAAGAAGACCCCCTTAAATAGGGCAAGAGAAATCTGCCCGTTATGCACAAAACTCGTCAAAACCGGAACTTCCGGTCATTTGGGGCGGAACTTCCGCCCCCCGGAAGTACCGGCCAACTTCCGGGTGAAGTCGGGCGTCCCCGGAATGCTTACAGTATAGTTTCTGCGTGCAGATTCGTCATTTCCGGAAGTTCACCGGAAGTAGGGCGGAAGTTCCGGCCAACTTCCGGCCAAAAAACTGCTTCACGAAAACTTCAATAACTTTTGCATCCGGACTCCGATTTTGATGATCTTGGGCTCGTTTCGAAGCTAGTAAAAAGCTCTACAAGATCATGCATGGAACCATCATAGTCCAGTAAGGTAGGATAGAAACAAATGGATAAAGGTTTTACCTATCTATAAACAGCAAACCGGTAAAACCTCCAATATGGAAAATGCAACAACTTGAGTTAGGAAACTCGGATTTAGGTGAAACCAATTTTGTTGTAAAGAAGATGACAAGAGCTACCCCACAAAGAGTGAAAGGCTTAAGAACAAGTGGGGTAGGTTTTTCTATGTATTTTAGAGTGAAACCTCTCAATACGAGAAACCGAGAAAAACTCCAATATCGAAAACGCAACAAGTGATTCATGCGGAATCCGTTTTCGATGAACTAGAGCTTGCTATGGAAATAACCACAAGCTCTAAATCACCACATGGATAATATCCAAATAACAACCAAGAAATATGATGTAAGGATGCAAAGGTTTGAGCTCTCTCTGAACGATACGATCGAGTTACTCACTCGAGAGCCCTCTTGATAGTACGGCAACTAAACTATAAAACGGTCTCCAACTACACCATGAGACCTGTAAGAAAGAAACCCTATCAAGAGCAAACCTTAACCTTGCGCGTTCCTCTTGAGCTCGATGAAGACGATCTTGATCACAACAAGATGGAACGCCTTTCTTGATTGTGCTTGCTTGATGAAGTCTTGTGGATTGCTCCCCCATAATCCACCATGGGAGAGCATTTTCTTCGGCACATCTTCACATATCCATGATCACCATATGGATAGGAAGCTTCAAGCAAATGATCTCTTAGAGATGGCTCATCTTGAACTTGCACTTCATTTCTTCATTCTTCATCATGTTGATGTCTTGAAGTTAACTTTGAGGGATCACTTCATCTTCATCTTCAAGACATACTTGATACTTGATATCCTTCATTAATTTCTTCTTAATGCAACCTTGAAGCCAACATATGGTTCAAGCATTGCCTATGGACAACACCTACAAATATAACTCAATGCAAACATTAGTCCATAGGGATTGTCATTAATTACCAAAACCACACATGGGGGTCCATGCACTTTCAAGGCCCTCCCGGCTCAATGGCAGCCACCACAGCCACCGGCACCCCTTTCTCCGCCACAAGCCCTCGTCGCTCCACTGCCATCTCCTCCACCACCACTGCGCAATGATGAACCGCCTCGGCGATGGCCAGTTCCCTCCACCGCCGTCTCCTCCACCACCACCTCCACCATCGGATTCGCAGTTCGACATCGCCGCCGCCGCCCAGGAAGAGCGGCGGCGGCGCGGGGCGGAGATTTGGCGTGAAGGCACGACGAGGGGGAGGCGACGGGGCCCTTCAGCGGCGTGAGGCGGCGGTGATACGTCAAAACGTATCTACTTTCCCGAACACTTTTGCTATTGTTTTGCCTCTAATTTGTGTATTTTGGATACAACTAACACGGACGTTTTAGAATTGCCACAGTGTCTTATTTTTGTGCGAAAATCAACTTTCGGAAAATCCCGGAAATAATTGCAATGGGCCTATTTTTATAGAAGACCCACGGAGCGAAGCGTGACGGAGGGGCCCCCTCCGTCTTGTCTTGGCTGCGTAAGTCTTCGTGAAATAGGCCCATTGCAATTATTTCTGAAAGTTGATTTTGCACAAAAATAGGCAGTTGGCAGCGTTAGTCCATGTTCGTTGTATCCAAAATACACAAATTAGAGGCAAAACAATAGCAAAGTGTTGGGAAAGTAGATACGTTTTGGACGTATCAACTCCCCAAGCTTAGCTTATTGCTTGTCTTCAAGCAATTCAGTTAACAACTGAGTGCGATAAAAGAACTTTCACGAACACATTTGCTCATATGATGTAAATATTCTCATTATATGGACGAGTACTTAGGCAATTCATAATAAGATAAATGCAAATAAAGTCATCTAATAGTTTGTCAATCATGAAAAATATACCAACAAACTAATAATAAGCATCATGAATCATATCTATCAGCAGGATTGCAATGTTCATAAAAAGATATGATAAAGTGGTATCTCGCTTGCCCGTATTTGTACAGCAAAACATAAATGCCCAGGCACCTCTGAATTTCATGGAAAGACTAGAAGTAAAGATTATCAAAGATAAAAGCATCAAAGTTATACCACAGTTAACCATATTCTGGGACAAGCATATTACACTAAGAATGACAATTATGCTCTCAAGAAGGTGCTCAAAGGAAGGATGGTGACTCAACATAAAAGTAAAAGATTGACCTTTCGCAGAGGGAAGCAGGGATTAACATGTGCTAGAGCTTTTCATTTTTAAAGAAGTAAAATTGTTTTGAGAGGTGTTTGTTGTTGTCAACGAATGGTAGTGGGCACTCTAACTACCTTGTCAACCAGACTTTCAAGAGCGGCTCCCATGAAGGATGTTATCTCTACCAGCAAGGTAAATCATCCCTCTTCTCTTTTGTTTACACATGTACTTTAGTTTCATTATGGATGACACTCCTCCCAACCTTTGCTTACACAAGCCATGGCTAACCGAATCCTCGGGTGCCTTCCAACATTCACATACCATGGAGGAGTGTCTATTTGCAAATTAAGTTGCTTACTGATAAATCAGGGCAAAACATGTGAAGAGAATTATCAATGAAAGTTAATTAATTGGGCTGGGACCCGTTGCCAGCTCTTTTTGCAAAATTATTGGATAAGCGGATGTGCCACTAGTCCATTGGTGAAAGTCTGTCAGGAGTAAATGACAAGGTTGAAAGATAAAACACCACATACTTCCTCATGAGCTACAAAACATTGACACAAATTTGAGAAGTACTTTGAAGGTTTTAAAGGTAGCACATGAAAATTTACTTTGGAATGGTTTGAAATGCCATGCATAGGTATTTATGGTGGACACTTTGGAATAACTTGGTTTTCAGGGGTTTGGAAGCACGAGCAGCATTCCCGCTCAGTACAAGTGAAGGCTAGCAATAGACTGGGAAGCGACAATCAAGAGAGCAATAACTGTCATAATCATGCTTGCAACAAAATAAATTTAACGGAGGCATAAAAGTGATACGAGAACTCTGAAGCAAAGTAAATCATCGAGGCTTAATTGACTTTTTGTTTAGTCATATGCATGCGTGAGCATGTGCCAAGTCAATTCAACCGAGTTATTCAGAGGAGGTACCACAATGTCATACCTATCTATGAATAAAACAATGCAAGCAAATATTTATGACATGCTACTCATTATTAATAATTGGAGCTAAACATGAGAGATCATGAACTACTAGACTTTCATTAAATGACATATACCTCACATGAACCAACTAAGCATGCTCACATGGATGAGTATATGTACAAAAATGAAAACAAATAGAGTTCATACCAGCCTCTCACCACAGTCGAGTTGTCGTAGATTGTCATTATTGCCTTTCACTTGTGTGGCTTGAATAATATGGAATGAAAACCAAGCTCCAACCACCGGAGACCGCTGAACTCCATAGTAAACTTTACAAAACTGAAGAAGAACAACAAATATTTTTGGCGTTTTCGATATTAGAGTCACCGAATGAAAGTAAAATCTTTTTGGATTTTCTCATAGCAAACCAACGATAGTAAATAAAGCAGAATATAAACAAGAAACCAAATAAACAAATGATAAAGAGAAACAACAGAAATATTTTTGGTCTTTTTGTGTTTTAGAGAATAAAAAAAGCAAAAAAAAGAGAATGGAAGCTAAAAGAGTCACACAAACACAAGGTGACAGAAATCCGTCAAACTTGACAGCAGTACAGTAATTATTTTTTTCAGAAATCTTCTACTGTTCAACTCGAAAAGTGCTTAACTAATGAAAGTTAGATAATAACCTGGGGAACATGCACAAAAATTTAATTCTCAAAATAACGTTCTGGCTATTTTTAGGATTTTTTTTTAGTATCAGTCCAGAATCTGTTTTTTAGACAGCACTTCCCAAATATCATCTTCCTCATATTAGAGGCAACCATCGGCACACAAATGAAATAAAAAATTAAAAGTAAAGGTTACTACAGTAGTAACAACCTTCAAAAACTAAAATAAGAACCTACTGAAATAAAAATAACCGAAAGAGAAACAACCAAAAGAAGCGAAACAAGTATATACAAATATCCGGCAATTGTAATATGCAATGAATGAGTGATGCCGGCATACCTCCCCCCAAGCTTAGGCTTTTGGCCTAAGTGGAGATCAACCCCAGCGAGGGTCAGGGTTCCACGCCGGTGGATCATACATGGCGTGGTCATAATAAGGTCCCAGAAGAAAAGGATGAAGGTTCCACATGCCCAAAATACTGATGTGAAGAACTTGCTGCGTCGGATGACAAGTCGAGGGGTTCCTCGGCCTCCTCTATGCCGTCCCCTGCGTGATGGCCACTCCTCTCTATGTATGCATCAAGTTCATCTTCTGTGACCGACAAACTTTCCCTGGAATCAAGGTTAAACAAAGCAGGTGCAGGCAATACAACTAGCCTTTCAGATTTAGTTACTCTCCACTTTTTCTTGAAAAAGGTTATCTCATAGGACAGGTTATTCAAGTTAGACCAATTAGAAACAAAGTCATGTTTTATCATGGAAACAATATCAAGTTTCTCTATAGAGAGCTGAACATCAAGAGAGTGAGGTTCTACACCATGCATAGCTAGCAAACGAGAGGCCATGAGACCTCCACAAATTCCTCCTTTATCACGGTTAGTAGAAAGCCTAAAAGCTATCAAAGCACCCAAATTATAAGTTCTATCACGTTGCAATGCAGCAGCTAAGAAAACCAAGTCATGGATGGATAACTTATTTGCATTCTTTCTAGCAAGAACGCACTTGGTGATAAAGTAAGCAAAATAGCGAATAGATGGGAGTTGAATACTACGAATTTTACCACTCTCATCTGAGAAGCTTCTCCCTTGACAGATCATCTCGTATAGATTCAAGAGTTGCCGTGGCAGCCCCCTAATCTTCTCACATGATCCCCATTGTGGCACTTTAATAGCTGCACAAAAATCATCAAAGGGCAAGTTGATAGTTTTATTGTAGATTTTATATCGAACCATGGGGTTAGGTTGGGACCAATGGAATTCAAAATCCTGCACCACTAACATGGTTAGTTTTCCATATTGGTAAGGTTCACCAACAACAAAATCTTCTAACCCTGCATTAGAAATTAGATTTTGAACATCCTGAAAAATTCCTGCACTCTTCATGAAATCGGTGCATGGGTAGTAGGAGGGGAATACCCCCTCTTCACGGTGGACTTTCATAACTTCATGCACCTCCAATTCATGTTGGTTGAGTTGGTATTCCACTCCATTTTCTGAAATTTTTCAACAATCATTATAAAAGTTGATTTTGAGACATATAAATGAGGGAGACTACTATAGGAACTTGATAGAGTACTAAACATGCATCAAAACTAATTTTTACAACTTAGAACAAGCATGCAAACTCACTTAACATGTCACCTACAGCAGCAAAATACTCAAGATATACTCAACTAAACAAAATTCTATTTGGATAATCGGAGGAGTCACATACCGGAGAACAAATACCCCAAATCTCAGCAGCAAAGATGGGCTGAGCAAGGAGATCGAAAATCTCGAGCAAGAACAGCAAGAAACTCGGGTTTGAACAATGGTGGTGTGTTTTCCCGTGAAAGAGAGTGGAGTGGTAGGTGGATGAGTGAGTGGAGGGCCAGGTGGGGCCCTCACCACAGGGTGGCGCGCCCCCCTTGCTGGCCGCGCCGGCACATGGGGTGCAGCCCTGGGGTGCCCCACTGGTCAGCCCCAGGCACTCCCAGGTTGCATTTTGAACAATAGGACCAGTGATATAATTTTTGTAAATTTTTGAAAACTTCGAAAAATACACATTTCTGGGTGTTAAAATAACTATTTCAGGACAGAAAAAGATTTTCAAACTTTTAAACAACTAAAGCATCTTGCAAAACAAGTAGTACTACAGAAAGTAAACAAGTGTGGAGAAAGAAAGAAATGTTATTTAGCTCTTCTATGCATATAAAATGTACTTGTTAACAAGGTTGATCAAGTCTTGCCACCAAATAAATTTTACATGACATAAGAAGAAATAAACCTCAAATCAATCATGTTACCTTATATTGTATTGATATGGATCCAATCATAATATTTTGATATCCTTGTTTAGGCTCATATATAGGACAATCAATAACTCCCACTTTGATAGTTCTCAAATTAGAAATTGTATTAACTCCATATACTTTATCAATCCTCTTGGGAAAATAAACAGTATGCTCCTTGTCATCAACATTGAAAGTAACTTTTCCTTTATTGCAATCAATAACAGCCCCTGCAGTATTAAGAAAGGGTCTTCCAAGAATAATAGACATATTATCATCTTCGGGCATTTCCAACACAACAAAATCAGTTAATATTAAGCAGTTATTAGCAACTTGAACAGGAACATCCTCACATATACCAACAGGAACAACAGTAGATTTATTAGCCATTTGCAAAGATATATCAGTTGGTATGAACTTTTCTAAATAAAGTCTCTTGTAAAGAGAAAAGGGCATAACACTAACTCCTGCTCCCAAATCACATAGAGCAGTTCTAACATAATTATTCTTGATGGAACAAGGGATAGTCGGTATACCTGGGTCTCCCAGCTTCTTTGGAACCTTGCCATTGAAAGAGTAATTAGCAAGCATAGTGGAAATCTCCTCATTAGGAATTTTCCTTTTGTTAGAGACAATATCTTTCATATACTTTGAATAAGGAGGCAATTTAATAGCATCAGTCAAAGGGATTTGCAGGAACAAAGGTTTCATCCAATCACAAAATTTATTATAGTGTTCTTCCTCCTTTGATTTTAGTTTCTTAATAGGAAAAGGCATTTGCTTTTAAACCCAAGGTTCTCTTTCATTACCATGTTTCTTACCAATGAAATCTTCTTTAGTATACTTTTTATTTTTAACATGCTTTTCAGGTTCATCTTCAACCTCTTCTTTATCAGAAACATCATTCTTATCATTATCTTTATCTTTATCATGTTCATTACCACTTTCAGTTTCAGCATCAGAAATAGAAATACTATTAGGATCATTAACAGGCTCAGAAGATTCTACAACAGTTTTATGTTTCTTCTTCTTTTTCTTAGAAGGAGCACTAGTTTCTTTACTTCGTTGAGAGTCTTGTTCAACTCTTTTGGGATGCCCCTCAGGATATAGAGGATCCTGAGTAGAAACGCCACCTCTAGTTGTTACTTTATAAGCATATTTTTCTTTAGAAGTATTTTTTAACAAGTCATTTTGCACTTTAGTGAGTTGATCAATTTGAGTTTGAACCATATGAAAATGTTTAACAAACATCTTAACATCATTGGAGGTTCTCTCCACAATATCATGCAATTTACTAATAGCTTGAGAATTTTCCATTAAATGATTCTCTACTCTCATATTAAAATTATCTTGCTTAACAACATAATTATCAAACTCATCTAAACATTGATCAGGAGGTTTTGAGTAAGAAATATCTTCTTTATCAAAGCGTTGAAGAGAATGTACCTCAATTGTGGATGAAGGGGGAGTTATCTTACATAAATCTTCTATGGGGGATAAATTCTTCACATCTTCAGATTTAATACCTTTCTCTTTAAAAGATTTCTTGGCTTCCCTCATATCTTCATCATTTAATTCAATCATACCCCTCTTCTTCAATATTGGTGTTGGGGCTGGTTCAGGTGTAGTCCAATCATCATGATTTTGGCCTATTCTAGCCAATAATTCTTCAGCTTCGTCTGGAGTTCTTTTCCTAAAAACACAACCAGCACAACTATCCAGGTATGCCCTAGACTCAATGGTTAGTCCACTATAAAATATATCAAGTAAGTCATGCTTTTCCAAATCATGTCCAGGCCGAGCTCTAAGAAGAGAGCAAAACCTTGCCCAAGCTTCAGGCAATTTCTCTCCATCTTCCTGGTCAAAACTATAAATTTTCTGCAAAGCAATATGTTGAGCACTAGCAGGAAAATATTTTCGAAAGAAAACATCAAGCAAACCATTTGGACTATCCATAGAATCAGAAGGCAAACTATTATACCAAATTTTAGCATCATCCTTTAATGAGAAAGGAAAAAAAATTAGCAACAAAATAAGTACGCTTCTTAGCATCATCAGAAAACAAGCTACTCAAAGTAGAAAGCTCAATCATGTGCTCTACAGCACTTTCTTTTTCAGTACCACAAAAGGGTGTTTTCTCAACAATAGATATATGAGATAAATCAAGAGAAAAATCATAATCCTTATCCTTAATGTTTATAGGAGATGTGGCAAATTTAGGATCAGGAGACAGTTTATATCTAACAGCACGTTGTGCAAGACGCTTTTTAATGTTACTTGCATCAGTAGCAGCATTACATTTATCAATAAAATCATCATCAAGTTCCACATAATCTTCATCAAGATCATCACTAGAGTGTTCAACAGACTCAGGTGAATTAACAGGTGTAACAGTATTTTCAATTTGTCTAGACCTAGCAATTGTAGCATCTAGAAAAGAACCTAATGAACCATCATCATCAAGAACAATAGAAGCATCATCAAGATTATAAGAGGAATTTTCAGATTCAGCAGAAGTACCAGCATGTGAAGCTTGTGGTGGTGAAACAAGTTGACTTATCACAGATGGTGAATCAAGAGCAGCAGAGGTACTCAGAGTTGTACCTTTTCTTGTAGTGGATGGTAATATGGCGACTTTAGCATCGCGAGGTTTACCCATGATGGAGGATTTGCAGCGAACAATATCAATTCAGGTGAACTTGCAAATAAAGCTATGCTCCCCGGCAACGGCGCCAGAAAATAGTCTTGATGACCCACAAGTATAGGGGATCACAACAGTCTTCAAGGGAAGTAAAACCCAATTTATTGATTCGATACAAGGGGAGCCAAAGAATATTTGTAAGCCTTAACAGCGGAGTTATCAATTCAGCTGCACCTGGAAATAGACTTGCTCGCAAGAGTTTATCATAGCAACAGTTTTATAGTAGTAGCGATAGTGAAATATAAGCAGCAGTGTAATGAAGACAGCGGTAGTGATTATAGTAAACAACAGGATTAAAATACTGTAGGCATAGGGATGGATGAACGGACGCTGCATGGATAAGATAACTCATGTAATAATCAAGACAAGGCATTTGCAGACAATACTAAAACAGTATCCAAGTACTAAATAACCATAGGCATGTGTTCCGTGTATAGTCGTACGTGCTCGCAATGAGAAACTTGTACAACATCTTTTGTCCTACCAGGGTGGCCCGGGCCTCTAGGGAAACTACTGGTAATTATGGTACTCCTTTAATAGAGTACGGAGCAAAGCATTAACACTCCGTGAACACATGTGATCCTCATATCACAGCCTTCCCTCCGGTTGTCCCAATTTCTGTCACTTTGGGGCCTCGGGTTCCGGACAGCAATATGTGTATACAACTTGCAGGTAAGATCATAAAACAATGAATATCATCATGAATCAATAACATGTTCAGATCTGAAATCATGGCACTCGGGCCCTAGTGACAAGCATTAAGCATAACAAGTTGCAACAATATCATAAAAGTACCAACAACGGATACTAGGCATCATGCCCTAACAATCTTATGGCTATTACATGGACAATCTCATCCAATCCCTACCATCCCCTTCAGCGTACAGCGGGTATTTACTCACACATGGATGGGGGAAGCATGGATGATAGATGGAGAGGCGTCGGTGGCGATGATTGTGATGATCTCCTCCAATTCCCTGCCCTGGCAGGGTGCCAGAACGGAGTTTCTGATCTCGAGATTGAGTTTCGCGATGGCGGCGGAGTTCTGGATGTCTTCTGGAAAATTAGTCGAACCCCCGTGCGTTTTTAGGTCAAGGGCTTTAAGTAGTCTAGAGGGGAGCGTCGGGGGCGCCGGCGCGGCGTCACCATAGGGCGGCGCGCCGGGGGCCCACCGCGCCGCCATATGGTGTGCGCACCTCGTGGCCCCCTCCGTCTTGTCTTCTCCGTAAGTCTTCTGTGAAAATAGGCCCATTGCAATTATTTTCGGGGATTTTCCTGAAAGTTGATTTTCTGCACAAAAATAAGACACTAGGGCAATTCTGCTAAAAACAGCATTAGTCCGTGTTAGTTGTATCCAAAATACACAAATTAGAGGCAAAACAATAGCAAAAGTGTTCGGGAAAGTAGATATGTTTTGGACGTATCAAGACCTTTTCTTAACACTGCAGGGGCTGTTATTGATTGCAATAAAGGAAAAGTTACTTTCAATGTTGATGACAAGGAGCATACTTTTTATTTTCCCAAGAAGATTGATAAAGTATATGGAGTTAATACAATTTCTAATTTGAGAACTATCAAAGTGGGAGTTATTGATTGTCCTATATATGAACCTAAAGAAGGATATCAAAATATTATGATTGGGTCCATATCAATACAATATAAGGTAACATGATTGATTTGAGGTTTATTTCTTCTTATGTCATGTAAAATTTATTTGGTGGCAAGACTTGATCAACCTTGTTAACAAGTACATTTTAAATGCATGGAAGAGCTAAACAACATTTCTTTCTTTCTCCACACTTGTTTTACTTTCTGTAGTACTACTTGTTTTGCAAGATGCTTTAGTTGTTTAAAATTTTGAAAATCTTTTTCTGCCCTGAAACAGTTATTTTAACACCCAGAAATGTGCATTTTTCGAAGTTTTCAAAAATTTACAAAAATTATACCACTGGTCCTATTTTTAAATTGCAACTTGGGAGTGCCTGGGGCTGACCAGTGGGGCACCCCAGGGCTGCACCCCATGTGCTGGCGCGACCAGCATGGGGGGTACGCCGCCCTGTGGTGTGGGCCCCACCTGGCCCCCCACTCAGTCATCCACCTACCACTCCACTCTCTTCCACGGGAAAACACAACACCATTGTTCAAACCCGAGTTTCTTGCTGTTCTTGCTCGAGATTTTCGATCTCCTTGCTCAGCCCATCTTTGCTGCTGAGATTTGGAGCATTTGTTCTCCGGTATGTGACTCCTCCGATTATCCAAATAGAATTTTGTTTAGTTGAGTATATCTTGAGTATTTTGCTGCTGTAGGTGACATGTTAAGTGAGTTTGCATGCTTGTTCTAAGTTGTAAAAATTAGTTTTGATGCATGTTTAGTACTCTATCAAGTTCCTATAGTAGTCTCCCTCATTTATATGTCTCAAAATCAACTTTTATAATGATTGTTGAAAATTTTTAGAAAATGGAGTGGAATAGACACCAACTCAACCAACATGAATTGGAGGTGCATGAAGTTATGAGAGTCCACCGTGAAGAGGGGGTATTCCCCTCCTACTACCCATGCACCGATTTCATGAAGAGTGCAGGAATTTTTCAGGATGTTCAAAATCTAATTTCTAATGCAGGGTTAGAAGATTTTGTTGTTGGTGAACCTTACCAATATGCAAAACTAACCATGTCAGTGGTGCAGGATTTTGAATTCCATTGGTCCCAACCTAACCCCATGGTTCAATATAAAATCTACAATAAAACTATCAACTTGCCCTTTGATGATTTTTGTGCAGCTATTAAAGTGCCACAGTGGGGATCACGTGAGAAGATTAGGGGGCTGCCACCGCAACTCTTGAATCTATACGAGATGATCTATCAAGGGAGAAGCTTCTTGGATGAGAGTGGAAAAGTTGGTCGGTCACAGAAGATGAACTTGATGCATACATAGAGAGGGATCTTATTACAACCACACCATGTATGATCCACCTGCGTGGAACCCTGACCCTCGCTGGGGTTGATCTCCACTTAGGCCAAAAGCCTAAGCTTAGGGGGAGGTACATCGACATCTCACTCATTTACATATCATATCTTGTCGGTACTTTGTATATCCATGTTTCGATTTTCTTTCTTTCTTTTTGTTGCTTGTTGTTTATTTCTATTTTCCAAAACACGAAAAGACCAAAAATATTTCTGTTGTTTCTCTCTATTTATTTATTTAGTATTTAGTATTAGTTTGCTTAGTTTTTAATTCGGGTTGCTATTCAAATATCCAAAAATATTTTGCTTTGTTTGCCTGTTTTCTTTTGTTCTTGTTTCCAATTCGAAAACACCAAAAATATTTGTTGTTCTTCTTCGGTTTTGTAAAGTTTATTATGGAGTTCAGCGGTCTCCGGTGGTTGGAGCTTGGTTTTCATTTCATATTATTCAAACCACACAAGTGAAAGGCAATAATGACGATCTACGACAATCGATTGTGGTGAGAGGCTGGTATGAACTCTATTTGTTTTCATTTTTGTACATATACTCATCCATGTGAGCATGCTTAGTTGGTTCATGTGAGGTATATGTCATTTAATGAAAGTCTAGTAGTTCATGATCTCTCATGTTTAGCTCCAATTTATTAATAATGAGTAGCATGTCATAAATATTTGCTTGCATTTTTTTATTCATAGATAGGTATGACATTGTGGTATCCTCCTCTGAATAATTCATTTGAATTGACTTGGCACATGCTCACGCATGCATATGACTGAAAAACAAAAAGTCAATTAAGCCTCGATGATTTACTTTGCTTCAGAGTTCTTGTATCACTTTTATGCCTCCATTAATTTTATTTTGTCGCAAGCATGATTATGACGGTTATTTCTCTCTTGATTGTCAATTCCTAGTCTATTGCTAGCCTTCACTTGTACTGAGCGGGAATTCTGCTCGTGCTTCCAAATCCCTGAAAACCAAGTTATTCCAAAGTGTCCACCATAAATAACTATGCATGGCATTTCAAACCATTCCAAGTAAATTTTCATGTGCTACCTTTAAAACCATCAAATTACTTCTCAATTTGTGTCAATGTTTTATAGCTCATGAGGAAGTATGTGGTGTTTTATCTTTCAATCTTGTCAGTCATACTTTCACCAATGGACTAGTGGCATATACATCCGCTTATCCAATAATTTTGCAAAAAGAGTGCAACGGGGTGCCCAGCCCCAATTAATTACAACTTTCATTAATAATTCTCTTCACATGTTTTGCCCTGATTTATCGGTAAGCAACTTAATTTGCAAATAGACACTCCTCCATGGTATGTGAATGATGGAAGGCCCGAGGATTCGGTTAGCCATGGCTTGTGTAAGCAAAGGTTGGGAGGAGTGTCATCCATAATGAAACTAAAATACATGTGTAAACAAAGAGAAGAGGGATGATCTACCTTGCTGGTAGAGATAACATCCTTCATGGGAGCCGCTCTTGAAAGTCTGGTTGACAAGGTAGTTAGAGTGCCCACTACCATTCGTTGACAACAAGAAACACCTCTCAAAACAATTTTACTGTTTTAAAAATGAAAAGCTCTAGCACATGTTAATCCCTGCTTCCCTCTGCGAAGGGTCAATCTTTTACTTTTATGTTGAGTCACCATCCTTTCTTTGAGCACCATCTTGAGAGCATAATTTTCATTCTTAGTGTAATATGTTTGTCCCAGAATATGGTTAACTGTGGTATAATTTTGATGCTTTTATCTTTGATAATCTTTACTTCTAGTCTTCCCATGAACTTCAGAGGTGCCTGGGCATTTATGTTTTGCTGTACAAATACGGGCAAGCGAGATACCACTTTATCATATCTTTTTATGAGCATTGCAATCCTGCTGATAGATATGTTTCATGATGCTTATTATTAGTTTGTTGGTATCTTTTTCATGATTGACATAACTATTAGATGACTTTATTTGCATTTATCTTATTATGAATTGCCTAAGTACTCGTCCATATAATGAGAATATTTACATCATATGAGAAAATGTGTTCGTGAAAGTTCTTTTATCGCACTCAGTTGTCAACTGAATTGCTTGAGGACAAGCAATAAGCTAATCTTGGGGGGAGTTGATACGTCCAAAACGTATCTACTTTCCCGAACACTTTTGCTATTGTTTTGCCTCTAATTTGTGTATTTTGGATACAACTAACACGGACTAACGCTGTTTTCAGCAGAATTGCCCTGGTGTCTTATTTTTGTGCAGAAAATCAACTTTCAGAAAAATCCCCGGAAATAATTGCAATGGGCCTATTTTTACAGAAGACCCACGGAGCCAGAAGACGTGACGGAGGGGGCCACGAGGCGCGCACACCACGTGGCGGCGCGGTGGGCCCATGGCCGCGCCGCCACATGGGGACGCCACCTCGGCCAGCCCCCGGCGCTCCCCTCTGGACTACTTAAAGCCCTTGACCTAAAAACGCACGGGGTTCGACCAATTTTCCAGAAGACATCCAGAACTCCGCCGTCGAAAACCCTATTTCGAGATCAGAAACTCCGTTCTGGCACCTGCCGGGACGGGAATTGGAGGAGATCATCGCCACCGACGCCTCTTCATCGACCATCCATGTTTCCCCCATCCATGTGTGAGTAAATCCCCGCTGTAGGCTGACTGGGATGGTAGGGATTGGATGAGATTGTTCATGTTATAGCCATAAGATTGTTAGGGCATGGTGCCTAGTATCCGTTGTTGGTACTTTTATGATATTGTTGCAACTTGTTATGCTTAATGCTTGTCACTTAGGGCCTGAGTGCCATGATTTCAGATCTGAACATGTTATTGATTCATGATGATATTCATTGTTTTATGATCTTACCTGCAAGTTGTATACACATATTGTTGTCCGGAACCCGAGGCCCCAAAGTGACAGAAATTGGGACAACCGGAGGGGAAGGCTGTGATATGAGGATCACATGTGTTCACGGAGTGTTAATGCTTTGCTCCGGTACTCTATTAAAAGGAGTACCTTAATTACCAGTAGTTTCCCTAGAGGCCCTGCCACCGGCTAGGACAAAAGATGTTGTGCAAGTTTCTCATTGTGAGCACATACGGAACACATGCCTATGGTTATTTAGTACTTGGATACTGTTTTATTATTATCTGCAAATGCCTAGTCTTGATTATTACATGAGTTATCTTATCCATGCAGCGCCCGTTCATCCATCCCTATGCCTACAATATTTTAATCCTGTTGTTTACTATAATCACTACTGCTATCTTTATTACACTGCTGCTTATATTTCACTCACTACTGCTATAAAACTGTTGCTACTGATAAACTATTGCGAGCAAGTCTGTTTCAGGTGCTGAATTGACAACTCCGATATTAAGGCTTACAAATATTCTTTGGCTCCCCTTGTGTCGAATCAATAAATTGGGTTTTACTTCCCTCGAAGACTGCTGCGATCCCCTATACTTGTGTGTCATCAGGCGGCGACAGCAGCGGGAGACCCCACAGCTGACGGGAACGCAACGTGGGAGGAGGAGGCGTTGGTGGACAACATTGCGGCGTTCAATGCCTCCACGGCAGAAGAGGCGCGGCGGCACCGGACGGAGGAGATTGGCCAGCGGTGGGCTGATGAGAGTCGGCGCCAGCGCGAGGACCGGGAGGCGCAGTACCGTGAACGGCGGGAGGCGATCGAGCGCCGACGGTGGGAGACGATGGAGCGCCAGCAGCAGCTGGCAGCGGAAGAGCGTCAACAGCAGGAGGCGGCGCTGGCGGCAACGAAGGTGGCCTGGGGGAGGCGGGCGGATGCGTTGGCGGCGCGCCTGGAGGCGCGAATGAAGGAGGCCGAGATGGAGGTGGAGGAATGGAGCAGGAGGACAACGACGATGACGAGTTCGAGTGGTCTAACGACGACGGGCCGCACCCGGACGATACGGCCGATCAGCAACGCGCGCTCGTCGAGTCCTTCGAGTCGGAGAAGAAGCTACAGGATGCCGTCCGTGCCCGCGAAGAGGCACAGATTCACCGCGCTGTCGAGCTCTTCCTCCAGGCGGCGCAGCAGGGGAGGGTAGGCGACGACGCTGCTTGAGCAGCAGCGTCTAGCCACCGCACTATGCATGGAGAGGCGGCACGGTTAGCAAGAGCTGCAGCGGAGGGGAGGTGACGACGGGGCAGGACCATCGAACGCACCGCCGGACGGTTAGTAGGCTAGGGTTTAGATTAAATCTAGCCGTTTTCATTCAAACTTTGTAATATATAATCAAATTTGAATAACCTTGATTTTCGTGCACTAAATATTCATTTGGAGAGGGCGTTTGGGGGACGCGACTGGGAAGCGACGTCCCCCAAACACGGCACGAACAATACACGTCCCCCAAACGCTCAATCCGACGCTGTTTGGGGGTCGGTTTGGGGGGGGGGGCGACTGGAGATGCTCTTAGCAGCCGTCGGTGCCTTGCGCCATTTCTTTAGTGAAAAAAGAAGTAATCTTTTGTAGAATTCAACTAGACATGACACCCTATGAATCGAAAGAGACCTACATCTGGTTTGGCATGTAAGGGCATCTCCAACGGGCCGACGCATTTCGGACGTTCGAAATGTCCGTTTGCATTGGCCTACGGACGCCATGCGGCCCAGGGCGACCGTTTGCGTCGGGGGTACCTCCAGCGGTGCGGACGCATTTTTTAGAGGAGACAACGTCAAGCTCGTTAATGGTGTTTTACGTCCCGTCGAGGACTGCCGCCGGCGATTAACTGTTCCCGCGCGATGACGGTCGTTCCCGCGCGCACCCAATACATTGTCAAGTTTCGCCTGCGTTTCGCGCACTCGGGAAACGACCTGCGCGGCAACGCCGTTTCCCGCCCCGCCGTGGCTATATATGGTGGACACAGGGGGGTGACGGGCACACCTCAAGCTATAGCATCCATCCATGGCCGACCACAACCTTAGTTGGGAACACGTTGTTCAGATGTGCCGCCACCTCCACCTGGATGAGGACGAGGAGGTAGCCGCGGCCGACGTTCAGGCCGAGCAGCTGGACCTGGAGGCGGCGGTGGCGGAGGCGGCAGAGCGCGCGGAAGGGCGCCTCGCGGCGACCAGGGCGGAGATCGCCAACGCCATAGCCCACCTCGCTGACGCCAGGGCGGAGCTCGCGGAGGCGCGGGCGGCGATGGCGGCCCCTCTGGAGGCCCCACCAACGGACGCCGTCATCCACGACATCACGGACGACGACCCCCCCTGTGCCCGGCCGCTTCGACTGCGGCGGCGACCAGTTCGTTCTGCTCACGTCTTTCGAGACCCTTGCTAGGGACGCCCTGCGCCGTCAGGCTTGGTTGGCGGAGGAGGAAGCCCACAGCTATGCAATCGCCATGGCTCGGGGCTACATGTGCTCCGACATGGACTCGCTCCAACGGAGGGGCCCTTCTCCCGCGCGGGTTGAGCAGGAGAACCGGGAGCTGGCGGGCGCCACCGCCGCCAGGGACGAAGCGGTGGCGAAGGCGGCTAGGGACAGGGCCCGCTTCCACGCCCAGCTGGCGGGGTTGCAGACGGCGGCGGAGGCGGAGGCCGGCTCTATGGCTAGGGCAGTCCTGTGGGACTCCTCTCTGGCCGAGGCCCTCGAACGCCGCAAGCGCCAGGAGGAGATGTCCGTTCGCCGCCGTGCGCGGCGCGCGGAGTGCGTGAAGCGCTTCCGCTTCGACGACGGCACCGGCCTTTCCGGCGGCCAGTAGTAGGCCGCGCGACTGCGAGTAACCGAGGCCGGTGTAGGCCGCTCAACGGCGAGTAGGTACGACCGTTGTAGTTTTAGGTTAACTCGAGTAACCATCTCTGTAAAGATGGTCTTTTTGCCAATCAATAGTAATGAACAAATATTATGGTTACCTAGTCACTGCCGACCGGGCCCAGATGCAACGAACACGGACACTTTCCACGACCGCGAAGCGTCCGCGGAGACACAAACCTGACGCATATTTGGACCAGGTTTACGTCGCCGTGGACGGCCCGGTCACTTTGCGTCCCCGCTGTATTAACCGACGTATATGTTGGTTATGTTGTTGTAACAATATAGGATCTTATCTGTAGTTGTTAACAGTTAGTTAGTTGCATATTTGTATCTATCTGTAACTTGGCTTGATGCCTATATAAAGTGCTACGCCGGCCAGGTTGAGCTGTGCGACCCAAACCCCTATTCTTTGTTTCTATTATGGTATCAGAGCTCTGAAGATCCAATCTACGCTTCATCCTCTCCATGCTCACCCTGACCGGCGCTGCTCGTGAGATCGAGATCGCCATGGCGTCGTCCTCAACATCAACCGGGCCGATCACCCTCACCAATCAGATCACGGTTAAGCTCACCGAAGACAATTATTTGTTTTGGCGTGCACAGGTTTTTCCCCTTCTCCGGAGCAATGGACTCATGAAGTTCATCAGCAAGGAGTTCGCCGCTCCCTCATCGAAGATCACCAATCCCCAGGCGGGTGAAGCCGGCGCGCCGGCCAAGATCATCAACCCTGCCTAGGTAGCCTGGTACCAGCAGGACCAGGCTATCCTAACGGCCTTCCTCGCGTCTCTGACGCCTGAGGTGTTTGGCATCGTCGTCCTCGCCAACACGTCCGAAGAGGCGTGGTCCACCCTAGCGGGAAGCTTCGCCAGTCAATCTACGGCGAGGAGCATGCAGCTCCGGTACCAGCTCTCCATCACCAAGAAGATGGACGCATCTGCATCGACCTACTTCAACCGGATCAAGGCGCTCTACGACACCCTAACGTCGATCGGGATGCCGCTGCGCACCGAGGAGTTCACCTCCTATCTGCTGGCCGGCCTCGACGCCGACTATGATGCGTTCGTCGATCGCGTCTCGGCCAGCACCATCCCAATGCCGGTTCGCGATGTCTACGCCCAGCTCCTCAACACGGAGCAGCGCGTGGAGGCACGCAAGGCCGAGCTTCGCGGCGAGGGACTCCACGCCGCCAACTTCAACTCCCGCGGTGGCGGTTCTGGCGGTGCGCGCCCATACCGCCCCGACACGCGCGATCGATCAAGCTACACCAACCCGATCTCGCCGTCTCCCGCAGCACTGCCAATGCCCAACTTCGTCCGTGATGGAGGATCCCCCTCACAGGGCCAAGATCGCCCATGTCCTTTGTGCCAACTCTGCGGCAAGGTGGGCCATGTTGCCTCGAAGTGCTTCAAGCGTTTCAAGCGCGAGTTTCTTGGCCTCGGGAACGATGGACGAGACGGGCGCAACAACGATCGCCAGGCTGCTGTGGTCACTCATGGTGGCAATGGTGGCCACGGTGGCGGCAACGGTCACCACAACAACAGCACGGGTGGCTACACTCCCTCCTACAACATCGACCCCGGCTGGTATGTGGACTCTGGCGCGACTGACCACCTCACCGCCGAGCTTGACAAGCTCTCCGTGAAGGAACGCTATGGTGGCAATGACAAGGTCCACACCGCAAACGGAGCAGGTATGCATATCCATCATGTTGGTCATTCCTCAATTCCTAGTGCATCTAGATCACTTCAGCTCCGTGATGTCCTTCATGTCCCTAAAGTCACCAGAAATCTTCTTTCTGTTCCTAAATTCACTAGAGATAACAATGTTTTCTTTGAACTTCATCCTTGGTATTTTTTTGTTAAGGACCGAGTCACGAGGGAAACAATACTTAGAGGAGGAGTTCATGGTGGTCTCTATCGCATTGATGATCCGTCTGTCAAGCATGTCTTCAGCGGTCTCAAGGTGTCACGGGAGAAGTGGCATGCGCGCTTAGGCCATCCGTCTACACAAATAGTTCAGCATATTCTTCATAGGAATAAACTTCCATCAGATTCGTTACACAATAATGTAATTTGTGATGCATGCCAACAAGGCAAAAGTCATCAATTACCTTTTTCCCTTTCAAATCGTGTAATCTCGAAACCTCTTGAATTCATTTATTCAGATGTGTGGGACCCTGCCCAAACCTCCACAAGTGGTCATAGCTATTATGTGAGTTTCATTGATGGCTATAGTCGGTTTACCTGGATGTACCTCCTTAAGCATAAGTCGGATGTCTTTGAGATTTTTCTTGCTTTCCAGAAACATGTTGAGCGTCTCCTAGGCCACAAAATTGTTCATGTCCAATCCGACTGGGGTGGTGAATATCTTAAGCTAAACAAGTTTTTTGCTGACATTGGCATTTCTCATCGTGTGTCATGTCCTCACACACATCAACAAAACTGGTTGGCAGAACGCAAACACCGTCACCTTGTAGAAACTGGACTTACTCTGCTTGCTCACTCTTCTGTTCCTTTTAGGTTCTGGAGTGATGCCTTCACCACCGCATGCTTCTTGCTAAACCGTGTTCCTAGCCGAGTCATCCATATGCAAACACCTCTTGAGAGGCTTTTGGGAGAGAAACCTGATTACACCTTCATGAAAGTCTTTGGGTGTGCCTGTTGGCCACATCTCCGACCCTACAATAATAGGAAACTTGAGTTCCGTTCCAAGAAATGTGTTTTCCTTGGTTATAGTCCACTTCATAAGGGATATAAATATCTACATGTGCCAACAAATCAAGTTTACATATCTAGAGACGTCATCTTTGATGAGAATGTCTTTCCATTCTCTAGTCTCCCTACATCATCCTCCGACTCCTCTTTGCATCGCGCTACTCCCACTTCCGACCAACTTGATGATATTGCATATACACCTGTTTTGCTTCCTAACCACGGTGCAGGGGTCGGGAGAGGAGCACGGCTTGAAGAAATTCCTGCTGAAACGGATGATCACGGCAGGAATCAACATGGCGACGTCGATCACGATCGCCATGCAGCCTCGGGAGATGGGCACGTCGATCGCCATGCAAGCCCAGTGCGGTCGAGTCCTGAACGGGCGGCTGCATCGTCACCTGGGCTGGACGTGTCTCCGCCTGCTGGGCCGTCCGTATCGGCCCACGACTCCACGGGGTCTCCTTCACCATCTGCCTCGACGTCACAGTCTCCCGCTGCTCCGCCTCCGCCAGTACAACGCGGCGTCACCACGCGCCTTCAGCGAGGCATTCGGAAGCCTCGCCAGCGTACTGATGGGACAGTCACGTGGATGGCTACATGCCTGGCTCATGCAGCAGATGATGCTGTACAGGAACCTCCAGATTTCCGTCATGCGATGACGAGTCCTCCGTGGCGAGAGGCTATGCAGCAGGAGTATGATGCACTCCAGAGGAATGGCACATGGCGTCTAGTCTCTCGACAGCCAGGTATCAATGTGATTGACTCCAAGTGGGTCTTTAAAGTAAAACAACGTGCTGATGGTTCAGTTGAGAGATACAAGGCGCGATTAGTAGCAAAGGGCTTTAAGCAGCGATATGGACTAGACTATGCTGATACATTTAGTCCTGTGGTTAAACCAACAACAATTCGATTATTGTTGTCTCTTGCAGTTTCTCGGCGATGGCACCTCCGTCAGTTGGATATCCAAAATGCTTTTCTTAATGGCATACTGGAAGAGGAGGTGTATATGCGCCAGCCACCTGGGTTTGAAGATCCAGCGCATCCACAACACTTATGTCGCCTTGTGAAAGCAATTTATGGACTTAAACAAGCGCCGAGAGCATGGCATGCCAGGTTAAGTTCAGTTCTTGGTAAACTTGGGTTTAAAGCATCAGCTGCTGACACCTCGCTGTTTATCTGTCAACGCTCAGATGTCACAGTTTACCTTCTTGTATATGTTGATGACATAATTGTTGTGAGTTCATCACCTACTGCTAGCACTCAACTGGTTTCAGCACTTCGAGATGATTTTGCAGTCAAGGATCTTGGGCCGCTGCATTTCTTTCTTGGGATTGAGGTGCTTCGACAGTCTGGTGGTCTGGTTCTTACTCAGAGAAAATATGCACTTGAACTTCTTCATCGCGCAGGAATGCTCAAGTGTCAACCAGCCACGACTCCCATTCTACTGGAGTACCTCTTCTTTCTGATGATGCTACTAGATATCGTAGTGTGGTTGGAGGGCTACAGTATCTTACGGTTACTCGTCCAGATTTGTCATATGCTGTGAATAGAGTATGTCAGTTCCTTCATGAGCCACGAGATATTCATTGGGCTGTTGTGAAGCGAATACTTCGATATGTGAAGTTCACTGGTGATCATGGACTTCGTGTTAGTCCTTCTTCCTCTGTTCTGCTTTCTGCATTTTCGGATGCTGACTGGGCGGGAGATTCTGATGATCGGCGATCAACCGGGGGTCATGCCATCTTCTTTGGAGGAAATTTGATCGCCTGGAGTGCGAGGAAACAGTCCACAGTTTCTCGCTCAAGTACTGAGTCTGAGTACAAAGCGCTTGCCAATGCTACCGCCGAACTGATTTGGGTTCAGTCAGTTCTTCAGGAGCTAGGAGTTAAACAGAATCGATCTCCGGTTTTGTGGTGTGACAATCTTGGAGCAACCTAGCTATCTATCATCCAATCCAGTGTTTCATGCTCGGACTAAACACATTGAGGTTGATTTTCATTTTGTTCGAGAAAGGGTTGCCCAGAAGAAGCTTCACATTCAGTTCATTTCCTCAAAGGATCAAGTTGCAGATATATTCACAAAACCACTTCCGTTGCCAGCATTTCAGTCATGTAGGCGCGATCTCAACCTCTCCGAAGTAGGCTGAGATTGAGGGAGGGTATTAACCGACGTATATGTTGATTATGTTGTTGTAACAATATAGGATCTTATCTGTAGTTGTTAACAGTTAGTTAGTTGCATATTTGTATCTATCTGTAACTTGGCTTGATGCCTATATAAAGTGCTACGCCGGCCAGGTTGAGCTGTGCGACCCAAATCCCTATTCTTTGTTTCTGTTACGCTGGTGGAGACCCAGGGTCTCCGCTGATGGAGACCCGTATGCGTCGCGCCGCTGGATACCTAAGAGAGCAGTACCTTTTGCAGTACCTTTTGCTGTGCCATGCTTCCCGGGATAGGAGACGGAGACGAGGCCTTGATGTTGGGGACGCGGGCCATCGTGGCAAAAGTTGCGGTAGATTTGGGATGGTGCGCACGTCCGCACGCATCCTCATCGCTCACTTCATCACTATTCTTTTTTACAACCACTCAATTCATTACTACTTGGCATATAGCCCGTCATCGTCCTCGAACCACCTCAGAGCAAGTTTAATAGTAGAGCCAACTGTTGGCTATAATACAAGTGCGATGTCATCTATAGTCATTGTAGAGCCAACATGTACAATAGTGAGCTATAAAATTGTACTACTTTATCTATGTATGACCCACCATTCACTCACATAGTGCCTAGGAGCACGTGTGGAGCTCTTGCGTAAGAGCCTCCTTCTCTTCTCTCTCCTCTCTCTCTTCCAACTAAGCAACAATATATTATTTTAATCCTTATAGCCAGATACTACTGTTTGAGGAATAAGGCGCACGTATTCAAGATTACTTTGACCATAAAAATTGAGCAACAAAATCTTAATTATATTATATGTAATTAGTATCGTTGGATTCATATTGAAAAGAACTTTTTAATGATACTAATTTCATACAAACAATCTTTATATATTTTAAGTATTTCTTGGTCAAACAAAAATCACGTAAAACGAGGACGTCTTATTCCTTGAAACGGAGGTAGTAGAACTTATTGTACTTGCTCTCATCGTGTTCAGCTCACAGCCTCGCACCCACCGCCCTGCTGCATTTGGCACGCGGGACCCGACGTCCTCGACTGCCCTGTCCGGCCAAGAGCTTGCAACAGGTGGGAGCCTCCATCTGGCCGGCGATCGTATTTCCGGCCAGGCACCGTGTCATGCGTGCCGCGTCGCTGGATAGAAAGCGGCGTGAATGCGCGGACCGCCGCAGTGGACGGCATCGTGTTGGTACGTTCGGATGGCGTCAGTGTCGCGCCGATCGCCGCATGCTGCAGTCCTTGTTGCACCATGCAACCATTGCAACGGATGGACTGCTCCGGCGCGGCCGGGCGAGTGACCTCTACACACCACTTCCCAGCTGGATACTTATTTCAGAATTTTGTATAGAAAACTTATTTCAGAATTCTATTGTAGAAAAATTATATGTCCATACTAGACATCCATATATGTGCTTGGATACTTATTTCAGAATTTTGTGAAACGAGAAACAAATGAGTTTACGGTCGTTTTTGCAAAACTCAAGCCTCCTAGTCCTAGAGCCCACCCTCCTTGTCGTGTCTCCGGAGTGTATAAAAAAAAGCTAGCTTTTTTTTATACCTTCTATGTACCCATGCTAACAAAAAAAAATACGATGATGAACCAAAGACACTTCACTAGCTTATAAGTGTTGCAACACCCACAAGCTTGATGAAAAGGTGATCATGATCGGGGCCATGTGTCCTAACCTCACATCTAAAATTGGATGCCTCACAAACCGCTTCAACAAACTCACACAACGCACACCTCCGTTGCACACTCTCCAGGAGATGTTGCCGCCATCTTCCACCAACCCATCTCCAGGACAAGAATCAATGCATTGACCTTGCAAGGCCTACCGTCGACATCTCCACGACGCCGGACAACACTACCATCCCGCGCGCGTCCATCATCACGCATACGTTGCTGAGTCACCGCTGCTCCATGATGTTGAAGCTCGTCGATGTTAATGTGGTACATGCCACGCCGTTACACCTTATGACCCGTTATCCCCAGCAACTGCTCCAAATTATAGCCACACGAGGTAGAATAGCGTTAGGATTGCTTGATCCGGGAGACGCAGATCTAAGGTTTCCCTTCAATAGCATGAGTGAGGAGGCGAGCGATGGCAATGCCTTCAACAGGATAACGAGATCAAAGACACCTCCATCATCCTCTCTAAACCAAAGTCGGCTCGATTTTCACCTACTGATTGGATGTGATGTAGCCACCGAAATAAACTGACGGGCATGCATGACAAACATGGCACGCCCTACCCTGAAATGGCCTCAAGGGCCCAGACCATGCCCACGCCGGCTCTGTGCGCGATGGGACAAAGGATGCCTTGTAGCCGTCGCCGCGGACCAGGTTTTTTTCGGCCTCGCCTTGTGACGACGGTGAGGAATGGGGTGAGAGCATGTCTAACAAACCCCTTATTTTTCTACCCCTTAAAACACGAGTAGAGGGCCCTGTATTCACTTTTCGCTGGCCGAAAACTTGTCCGAGCTAGCAGACCCCGTATTCCCACCCCGTAAAACAGAATCCTACGGAATATTCTGTTTTCAGCGGCGGCGCGCGGGTGGCTATGGCGGCGGCGCGGGGAAAACGGTTAGGAATTCTGAAATGTCCGCGCACCCTAGTGAAATGGGATGAGGGGTTGGCCCTGTATTCAGCCTCCTGCCCCTTACAAGTAAGGGGCGAAGAGCCGCCCCGTAGCCAAAACTGTAAAAAATCGACGCGGGGGCCTGTTTTACGGG